>CM043118.1:4458567-4928523 GCA_023701765.1 Hylyphantes graminicola | reverse complement strand
GACAAAATATATGTTTTAAACTCTTAAACTAACAATCAGTTAACGATCGAGTTTGCGAGACCTTTTACTCCCCTGAATGTTACAATAATTTTTGAATTTGCCTGAATCTTTATCGCAATAAAGTTCTTTATGAAATTAACGAAAAATTTTATAATACCAGATCAAATGAAATTTGAAGAATTCCAACGTTTCCCAAAATTATATTTACTAAACATTTTTTTTTGCATCTTGCCACTAAAATATATTATAAACTTCCTATTCACATAACAAATACAAATAATTATTATTCCTCTATAATCAACTTTGTGAAATTTTTGTTAATATCAATGACTTGGATTTCTTTTCACTCTAACTTGAAGTAAATAAATTATATCTGGGAGGATATGCCAGGATATTGTCACACAATGTTTAAAATATTATTTGTTTCTGTGTTTGTTCGTTTTTAACCAAATATATTTTTGTTCGCATGGTACGGGGTTTTTTTCCCATTTGGAGTGCCATATTTTTTTATATTGCTTCCTTGTAATTTGCTGTTTTGTAATAATAAAGTTTATTACACATTATTTATTACATTAAAAACATTGCTCATCAGCGTCACACTGGATATATACACGAGTTATAGGTGATGGGCAATGTACGAGGCGTGTTTTTTAAGTAAGTACCGTTTTGCCACACAGAGGGCGCGGCGCTGCGATCGGCGTTCTGCGCATGCGCACTGTGTACCTACATCTCTTGTCTACTCACTGACGATATTGCAATCCGATTTGTCATTGTTTTGCGTTTTCTGATGAGTGTTTAAAATGTCTCCGATAACCGTGAGTCCCGCCGACTGTGAAGTACGGTCTGTTATAAGATTTCTTAGTGCTAAAGGCCTAAAATCAATCGATATTCGTCGTGAGATCTGTGCAGTTTACGGACAAGACATTATGAGTGATGGAATGGTAAGAAAGTGAGTGAGATCATTTAAAAAGAAGGCCGCACGAATGTTCATGATGAACAACGGAGTGGGCGTCCTTCTGTCGTTAATGAAATTTTGGTGCAGCAAGTGGACAATAAGGTGAGAGAAAACAGACGCTTTACCATTCCATCACTCATAATGTCTTGTCCGTAAACTGCACAGATCTCACGACGAATATCGATTGATTTTAGGCCTTTAGCACTAAGAAATCTTATAACAGACCGTACTTCACAGTCGGCGGGACTCACGGTTATCGGAGACATTTTAAACACTCAGCAGAAAACGTAAAACAATGACAAATCGGATTGCAATATCGTCAGTGAGTAGACAAGAGATGTAGGTACACAGTGCGCATGCGCAGAACGCCGATCGCAGCGCCGCGCCCTCTGTGTGGCAAAACGGTACTTACTTAAAAAACACGCCTCGTAATTTTTGAAGTTCGTTCATGTGACGAGGCCTTAGTTGGAGCTAGCGGTTGACGGATGTTTATGGGAAATCATGCATTACGTCAAGACAATGGGCAGTAAAAATTGTATTGAACACCAATCCCATAAAGAGTGTTCTTCAAGAGTAGAATGTTTTTCTGTAAGAATTAGTTAACAAATTGGCAAGAATAGAGACAGAACTTGGAAGGGTACCCTCCATGGACTGACATCTTAACCTGCCATTAAATTTTATTGATATTAAATGAAAATATTGTTTGACGTAGGAGAGGCATTATTTTTGTGAAAATAAGCATTTTTTTAGAAGAAAACACACACACATTTTATTTCACAGAAATATATTGGTTGTCAAGGGGCCCCGGGCCCTTCCAGACAACACATGAAATTAAACAATCAAAATCATTGAAGAAAATCAAAAAAAAAATAATATTTCAAATTGCACCCAAACAAAACATAACAAAAAAACACAAAACAAAAACTAACAAAACTTGAACTCCAAATAAATATGAAAAGAAATGCAGCATATTTTCCGAAAGCTTAACTAAGATACAGTTATAGGGTTTGGATTTGTTCATATTGCTATCGATATCCAACCCTCTCAATGAGTTAAAAAAAATTCACGAATAACAAGCAAGAAATAACCAAACTCTTATTTCCCGAAATCATTATAAATACAAATTTTCGTTTATTAAAATAATAGTGTAGACATTTTTCTTCATTAGCTAATATTTTGGTCACGTTTATTTAAGAAATAATTAACTTCCTTATTGTTATAGCCTGAGTTTTTAAAGCGATTGTCTTCTTCATTTAAAGTAAAGAGTTAGTTTCCTCGTAAACTTAATTAATATTTGATCCGCCGTCCGTAATGATTTTCAGCAAGTTAGTAGTGGCTTGAAACCATTACACCTATTTATAATTTTGGTAATAAATGAGTTGCTTTACTTTAAAAATTTTAATAAATCACCTCTGGTGAACCATTACTCCACATATAGTAATTAGATAAATTTGGTGTTTAAAGATTTAGGTTATTAGTGGTTATAAATCTTCTTTTTTTAATTGTTAACTGTTTTCAATCTTTCTACTCATCTAGAATTTGAGACAATTGCACGGCTATTCTTTCAGAATGCATTTTTAAATTGTATTTTTAACCGTCATATATTGTCTAGAAAATTAAGGAAAATAGTTTAAGATTTTAACACTTTCAGTCCCAATGACAATTTGGCATCATCATTTAAGATTTTTTTTCGGATCGTCTATAGACATTTCTGATATCAAAAAGCACATCAATCGATTCTTAAAAAAATTATATTAGAGAATATTTTTAATTAATCCCAATAGTGTCCCCCCCCCCTATTATTTTTTTTTTAAATCATTATCAGAAACATGATGATGCCATATAGTATCACTGGGACTGAAATTGTTAAAGAGATGAGTTAAATATCGTTTCCAGATGAAAAATTACAATATCAATTAAAAAATTAAATTTTTATTATAATTTATAAAGCGCTGAAAGTTGTGAATATGATAAACTAGCAGATGGTCCCGCCTTGCTGGGAACCCGTTAACTTCGAATTGTTTCCTTTTAGAGGCATGCTTACTTGTGAAAATACAGTCAATATCTAAACTAAATTCAATTCATGTTGGCGCATGCGCAATAGAAAAGCAAATAATAACAGATGATGGCGTCAAGCCCCTGTTACGGCTTGGTAGTTGTGTTTTGAAGCCCCTGTTATGGTCTGCCTACTTATTAAAATACACTCAAAATCAGAACAAAATTGAATTCTTGTTGGCGCAAGCGCACTTAAAAAGCAAACACTAATAGAGGATGGCGTCAAGCCCCCGTTTCGGTCCGGTCCATGTGTTTTCCAGCTCTGCTATGGTCACGCTCTCAAACGTGGATGACGTTTTTTGAAACAAATTATATTAATTAAAAATCACAATCAAATATGAAAAAACCTAGCCTCAGGTGCACACGTAGGTATTAAAAGGAATCTATAGGGTAAACTGACCAGTGAGTAAACAGGCCCCAGTGAATGAACATTTGGTAAATATAATTTAAAAAATATGGATTGAAAATCATTCCACTATATGGATTGGCAACACTGACTTCCTCCCATGTAGTAGGAAGCTATCCGACAATGGTTGGTAGTCCTGGCCATTATATCCTGGTGTTCATTCACTGGCGAACGTGACGTCTTAAACGTTCATTCACTGGTTAGTCTACCCTATTAAAAATTTCGAATTTTTTAGAGCAGTCTAAATAGGTCTTTTACGATCCACAGACATCCACACAGACTTTCTTTTATTATTATAGATGAATTACGGCAAAATAGAATACAAACCCTTCAGAAGGTTAAAATTTAACTAAGTATAGTTAAAACTGACCAGATTTAATTTTTGTTTATTAGTTTATAGGAGTTTAGTTTTGAGTAATTCTAAAATAATTACCATATTACCATTTTATATCTCGCAAGGAAAGGCTCAGCGCAAACTTTTAACAAACTCATCCAGGAAGAAGGAAATAGATATTGCAATAAAATTAACACACGAGAATTTTATGATGTAGACGACATCAAAGCATTTAAAAAAAGTAGTAAAATTAACTTGTTAAGTGTCGATTAGATAATGTTAAAAAACTAAGAAAACTAAATAAAGATATTTGAGACTGTAATAAAATGAATGTTTAAGTATTATTTTTATAGAGTTAATTGGGATCTAAAGGCAGTAGTATAAAGTGATAAAATAGCTAATACTTAAATAATGGATCATAAAGGACACTAAAGAGTATTATTTTAAAGCTTTGAAAAGTAAAAATACAACTCATTAAATTTTTGATAGTTAACATGATAAAATTTTTATGCTTGGACTCTATTTTTTAGCTGAGCTTCTAATGTAACATAATGTTATTAGAATTCTTGAATTTTTTTTTTTTTTAGAATGGATCTTTCTGTTTAAAATAAACGGAAGCAATATATTTTTTAACGAAGTTTTCGGCTTTAAATACAGGATATCCGCTAAGGAATGTCTGAGTTTTATTGGTATAATACAGGAGTTTATTTTATACTAAATATAACAAATCATACATGAAATTAAGGGAAAACTAACCTAGTTTTTTCAATAAGTGCTAAATGTCCTTTAGTGGTGCGGCACACATCCAAACAAAAATGACAATTATGTCTACGATATGTTATTTCAAAATAATCAAACCTTTCGAAAACATATTGTGAACAGTTTATTTTCAACTTTCCAATTTTACGGTTTTAGCATTAAAAAAAGCATACTATTTTAGCAAAAATTGTATTTGTAAAACATAAATCTAGTCCACACTTATAAATATTCACTGAGGAAAAGTGCACTTTCAAATTTAAGTAAATCAATGTTTTCGTTTTAAACATGAAACATAGATTTACTCTCTACGTTTCATTTCAGCATTATTTGCATTTTGCTTAAAATATGGCGATCCAATATATGCATTTCTGAAATACCAAACACACTGAGTTTCAAGAGAAAATATTTTTTTGTTAAATGCAGTATGTTAAACAAGGGTATTTGGTCGATCTTTGTCACATTCGACACGAGATAGAATGTTCTCTGAAAGGCTGAAGTTCATATCCCCTCTGGTATTACCACCACTCTCAGAAATAACGCTTTCATTTTTGACCATTCATGAATCCTCAAGCCTCATTTCGTTAATTTTGAGGATTGTTTCGTCAAACTATCACGTGACTTTTGAGTATAAGGGGAATATCCTCACTTGAATCCTCACTTTTACGATCTTGATTTGACGATTCTGTATCTTGATTTTGAGGAAACTGAATCTCATTGTCGTACTTACATGCTCAAAAATGACGAAATATTTCTTTAGATTAGACGACATTCAAATCCTCATAATAAAATACGATTCAAATTTCCTCACTTTGAGGAATGGAAAACTCGGAGCATTCGCCAGTAAACGGATCGTCAAAATTAAGGAAAATTTCGTCGTTTTTGAGAGTGCAGTCTTTCTATAAATCCCATATATTCTGGAAAATACGTAGCACAGGGTGGCGCAAATAAAAGTGGCCTCGTCGTGGAGCGCTACAAATGCAGGGAAATGCTTGGAGAGAAAAACTTTTGAAGCAGCCCAAAAACCTTCAAGTCGAATTCACAAATTATTCAAGTGTTCAGTGGCTCCGCTTGGCAAAACTATTTTTTCATTGGTTGGTTTGGTTGTTACTAGACTAGAGCTGCACACGGACTATTGACGGGTTCAGATATTAGTGCTATCTATGTAAGTTTGCTTTAATCAGATCTTGTGAAGATGTCATATTTACCGGCAAATGATTAATCAAGCTTCTGTTTCGGCTTAATACTGAAGAGATCAATAGCTTCAAACGGCAAACCTGTTTTAACATTGCTTTTTGACTAGGCAATAGTTTACATTAGAAATACTTTTATTGTAATATACTCTTAGAGTAGTTCCCATTATGAAGCAAAGCATTTTTTAACTGGTTTCTGAGTAAAATAAATAAAAGCGGAATCATATATTTTTTTTAAGTGGGCATATCTAAACTTGACACTACGTTCGAAACCTTCATTGACAAAAAATGTTAATCCTCTTAATACTGTGTCTTCGCCATTCGTTATAAACAGAGTTTTTTATAGAACATAAAAACGCATAAATCTGATTAAGAACAGTATTATATATCATTAGTTATTTCCTAAGAAATAACTTTTGAAAAAAAAATTGTTTTGTTAAAAAAAGAGAAGTTTCGAAAGCAATGCAGTCTGATTAAAGAATAGTATTATAGATTAACTGTTATTTCCTAAAAAAGAACTTTTGAAAACAGTATTTTTGTTTCGTTATAAAAAAAGAGAAGTTTCGAGAGCAATGCAGTATATGAAGTAACGATACAAGATGGCGAACATTTAAAGTATTGCAAAATAATAAAATTAAGTTTTACGAATGTAATATGAATATACATAAATATCTTGAATGTAAAACAAATAACATTAAAACACTTTGCACCCCCAAAACTCAGGCTTAATACATTAAATAAACTGAGATATGATGTTTTGTACAGCATATTTATGTAATGAACAATAATAGTTTTGCGCTACGCGATTTTTACATTTAACAAATAATAGTTATTTAAGCAACTAGTGTCGAAAATGACACTTTATTAAGCGAGTGGCTTTTATGTCACGAGCGAGGTACGCGAGAGTGAAATAATGACAAGAGCTTAATAAAGTGTTATTTGGCACGTGCTTGCATACAATATTTTTTTAACAACGTGCAAAAAAGTATTTCTCCCAATGAATGATTTTCAAGACATCATTTAGTTTCCATGGCGATATTCGAAAATGCAAAATAGTAAAAGAAAAGTTGTAAAATAATTTTCTACTTTGAATCAAAATAGTATTTACATTAGTTCTACCGAACATGGGTGAAAATGAATTTGAAATGATGTTTGACCAACTTCCAGACTTTGGAGGCAGTCTGGAATGCTTCCAGGACTGTCTCCAAATGAAATTATTTATAAATACGCCGGATCAAATGTTACTATAAATATGCATGTTAAAATAAAGTTTTGTTTGGCGTGAAATTTGGCTTTTTACTGTAGTCTTATTTAATTTCCTTTAAAAAATGTTGTAATACTTGTAGTTTCCATGGAGATATTAGAAAATGCAAAAGTAATGAAAAATAGAATTAACTGAGTTTCATGACATCATTTAGTTTCCATGGAGATATTCATGACGTTTTGTTTTTCTACCAATCAGATACTCTAATTTACTTTACCACACTAGTGCCGAAAATCACATTTTCACCATCTGTCTGTGACGTAAGCACGTAAAGTGTCACTTTCGCAACGATTTATGAATAAATATGATACAAAAAAGTTAATTTTTTGCACGTGTTTATAAAAAAATATTTATGGGTATTGATATACTATATAAGGTAATTTCAATAGCTTCAAAATCTAAAAAAAAAAACAATCTCAGTTATCATTTGCTCATGCGCGATTCTCTAGGAAGCCTTATTATGACGGCTGATAGGCCTGCCGTGGGAGAGTAAAACTGCAGTAACTTCCATAATGACTTGGACCATTGCTGCAGGCACTCAATTAGTCTAACATTAACAATTAAGAAAACTAACTGGATTTTTTTCTATTATTTCATATCAAAAGTAGTACAACTCATTGCTGCGATTACTGCAGTTTACCCTCCCAAGACATAGGTGATGGGAACTCGCGTAAAGAATTTGAAGTCTGTATCTTCTTTTTTTTTTCCTTTTAAGAAATACTTCTAAAACAAAATAGATTTCTATAGCAGCTACGATTTGCACATGCGCGATTTTCTCGCGAAATCCTTTTTATCTAACCTTATTTCTGGAAAACCTTATTTACCCCAGTGGCATAAATGCCACTCCGGCCCTTTTATGACTTGCAGATTCTGTGTACTTTCTTTATCTTTGCAACACATTTAGCAAAGTGCTTTCGTTGACAATTCTGCGGATGCATGGGCAGATGGCAATTTTCTAGGATAAAGGTCAAGATAATTGAAAATTTTCTTATTTATTTTTTTTAAATATAAGGGGTGCAACAGCGTATTAACGAATTATTACAACAGAAATTATTTATTAAATATAGTTTGGCCAGGTTTTTATATATAGCTGTGCAGTTTATAACTAATGATACACTTCTGAAGTATTTGTAAGCGGCCATATTTTGTTTTATTCTCACAACTGATTTTCAAAACTTCAAGAACTTGTTAGTATTTTTTTCTACGTCGACCAAACGAACGATGTACACCGACAATTAAAGAGTCTAGTGGAAGAACGTGCAAGTGACATATTTGAAAAAAAAAATGAGATTTTTGTGTCAATGAACATATTTCAAACTTCTTTAATGATAACCAGTTTCCTCTTATTCATAAATTTTGAGTTTAGTAAATTTTTTTGCGGTTATCAAGTACCATTTTTAACTGAAATGAGTGCAAACTAAAAACTTTAAGGCTCATTTTATCCTTTTCTCATTTTTGTCACTTAGCACGTTCTTCCACTAAACTCTTCAATTTTCTTTTTTTTTTTATAATACTCTATTATTCCCCTACTCCCACCTATACATTCGTACACCATTGATCGTATAAAGCCTTACATTAATACACATTTTTTCGTTGAAATTTCTCAACCAAAATGTATACATTTAATATATTTAGTTACGCAACTAACATAATTCAAATTAGTTGAAATAAACTTCAATCGTTTTCCGTGCTTGGTGAATGAAGTAAACGAAAAAAAAATCATGGATCTGCTTGCACGCAGTTACTGCAGAAATGATGTACATTATCTTTTATCCAATTAGTAATGAAACACTTTAATTTTGTGAATAGCACTCACGCAACTAAGCAACTTATGCTTCTTCTCAAACACAGCATTTTCATCCATTCGTCCAAAAAATGTTTCGAATTGTTCATTATTTCCATCATTATAGTAAAACAAGGTTGAAAAAAAGTGAGAAAATCATATTTTATTATTAAGACTGTTATTTAAAAAAAAAGTTTTTTTAATAATAATATTTTTGTTTTGCTTACTGATAATATTGGTTTGATCAGTTGATTATAATTAAAGTGCTTAAAGCATTTCTTATTCTATATACATTTACTTCTGAATCAAACTGCTAAAATCTAACTTTCACTGTTCGAACATGGTTGAAATTACTATGAACGTAAAACAAATCTAATTGCAATCGCCAAGTAATTACATTCCAATTATGAAACAGAAAACCGTGTTAAAAAAATTCTTCGGTAAAAATTGCAAAATTACAATTTCATAAATGGTTATATTCACTTAAAGTAAAATGTTTCTATTAACTTCAAATACATGTTTTCATTATTAATTTTATTCACTCCTATTGTTGTACGCATTAATAAATTATATGCATTGTTACATGAAATTATACGTTTGAATTTATAGAAAAAAAAACTAGAACTTACTTTGTAAATTTTTTGAAACTTTTATATTGCTGTAAGCTGTCAACAAATGTTTTAATCGACTATTTTGCTAACCCTTTCAATACGCACCCACAATCAAACCTAAAATAAGCTTTATACATTTAAAATTATTCAATAAACAACAAATAACTACAAAAACAACAAATATCAAACACTTACCCCAAAATTTTAAAACAACCCCAAAAAAAACAATTCTGCCAACTTCAAATGAATGTTATTATCATTAATTTTATTAACTGCTTTATTTGCACGCATTAACAAATTAAGGTCATCGATATATGAAATTAGACATTTGAATTTATAATAAGAAAAACTAAAATATACTTTATTGATATCATTTTTTATTGTTGTCACAATTGTCAACGAATATTTTAATGAAATATTTTGCCCACCCATTTAATACGCACCCACAATTATACACACAAAATTTTTATGCATCAAATAATTTAATCACCAATATACGAAAAAAAAATAACAATTATCAAACACTTACCCCAAAATTTCAAAACAAACTCCAAATTCCGCCAACTTCATAAACAATCACATTCCAATCAAAAACCGAGTCCGAAGAATAAAATAATAAAAAATAAAGTTCCACGACAGACGATATCAACACCGATGCCAACAGTCAGGAAACAAAAACATGCCAATAAAAAGCCGGAATATTATTTTCGAAAATGACTGCCACCTGTTCCAGAGAAGCAGATCCGAAGGGGCGTGTGCACAAATACGGAATGTGAGTGGACGCCACTGCGAGAGACGCAAGGGGCGCAGAAGGGAGCGCCACTCGCAGTCTTAGTCTTAGAGGAAAGTAGCCGGGAATAGTCGGATACGATTTAACGATAAATAATGAGTTAGGTAAGGTTTTTTTTTGCCGGTAACTAAGCCAGATCTTATCCATAGTTTTAAACTGTACCGATGAACTTTTTTTTTCAGATTTTTTTGGTAATTCAAAGAAGTTCACACAATGAGTTCTCGAGGGATCTGGAAATAGCTCCGCGGTCTTGTTTTAACTTTTCTCGAATTGCTTTTGCATTGGTTTTCTAAATTGTATTTTCTAAGAATAAGTTATTTTAGTTGTTATTTTTTTAACATTGCAACTTCTTGCTGTGCTGTTGGTTGTTTTAATCATTTTTTCAAGGATAACTTGCATTGAAAGAAGTTGGAATTTTAAAAAAAGTAACAACAAACATATTCTTAGAAAATTCAATTTGGAATACCAACGCACAAGTAATTCGAGAGAAATTAAAACACGACCGCGAGGCTGTTGCCAGATCCCTTGTGAAACAAGCTAATTGCTTTTGTTAAGCAAGGTATTATTGCTTGATTTCTTTGTTAACTTGGGTAAAAGCCTTAGAAAAGTTCAGATCTTAAAATAAATTGTCTAGTATCGTTCAGCACACTGTTCCATGATGTTTCGAATGATAAATACTTGGTTAACACACTGTAAAAAAACTAAAACATTATATCACATTTTCGGGTATTTTTTACATCAATGTGTTATAATATTTGGTTTTCCATAAAATGTGTGTATTTTGTCTTTTGAAGTATGCATGGATAACTTACTGTAAAAGCGTTTAAAAAGAGAAGGTATGCACATTCTTATCACGGCGAGTGAAGCAAAGTATTTAGACATCAGTATCAAACAATAAATATTACATAGATGCCGATTAACAGCACGGGGGTGATGACAGCACTTTTACCTTCACATTCTAATGACAAATTAGATTTTTTTTTGGGGGGGGAGGGGTGATGGGGAGGGATGCCCACGTCGGTAAGGTCTTGGACGGTCATCACTAAGGTTTCAAGTTCGAGCCCCGCTGTACGCTAATGGTGACTGCTGCACGTTAAATTCCGTCGTGGCCGCAAAGTCCTTCGAGTTCCCATACCAAATAAATACCTCTAAGGGTGACAAGTATGGGGATACTCTAGTTGTAATCTGTCTCTAAAAATTAGGTGGATCCACTTGCGTGCATGTGTTGTGTCTGTCTTACTTGGCGAAGGTTTATAAGCGAGTCTTGACCAAGCACATAAACCTGATTATATATGTCTACCAACAAACCAACTTTCCAATCTAGAGGATTTTTTTTACAGTTTAGTAATCTTTTCAGCACAGAGCTGGCTGTTCTTGGATGTCATCGATTTTTTTTCTTAATTCTGTTTATACCGTGACTCGTAAGAAAATCTTTCGGGATACAAAGAGCAGGCTGATTTCTCTTTTTAGGTGTTGCATTCTGAAAGGTTTCCCTTCAGCGGAATTTTTACTATTTGCGACAAAGAACCTCTTTTCCTTTCGAAATAAGATTAAATGGTTCAGGTTAGGTTTGAATTATCGTCGCACTAGAACTACACGGGGCTATTGGCGAAGGGTTTCGTATTTTAGAACCACAGTCAAATGACGATCCGACACCAGAGTAGGCACAAAACGCAATTGTTGAGAGTGACATCGTATGCAGCGTAAGAACTTTGAAGGATATTTAATGTGCACTCCCATACACGGGGTATTATTCGTAGGACATTTTTGGCTGCACGGGCCGTTTATAGGCCGGCAGTTATTTCGGCTCTGCCCGTACACGTACCTGGGACCAGCCGCCCCGGTGGCTCAATCGTTAGGACTCTAGTCTTTGGAGATGCTGGGGTCGGGTTCGAATCCCGGTCTGGCAAGGATGTTTGTGACAGTCAATAAATGTTGTTAGTTGTATATGTGTTATTCATTTCTTTGTGCTTGTAAAAACTCTTTCTGTGTCTGTCCAACTTGACGAAAGCTTATTAGCGGTTCTCTGAACAAGCACACAAGCTGGAATATATATATGTACTATACCATACCATACCGTAAATGGGACCTTTCGCATGCTAGGCGAGTGAATAACCGACTGTGCTCCCCAGCCCATTAAATAGTTTAGAGATTGCTTCAAAAGAGATATATAGAGTTCAGCTTTTATGGATTCAACAGTGATTAACAACACATGATCTCTTAATCTTTTGTGACTTTATTACATATTTTTCTTTTCTACTACAAATTTTCATACTAAAAAATCCATCTGTGTTCTGTAAGATACGAAGGGGTGTTGGGGTGCAAATACGGAATATGAATTGACGCCACTATAGAAACGCACAAAGGAACAAAAACCTCACTTTTGCAAAAGAGAAAAAATGATTTAAAACAATTTGATTATGAATAGAATTTAAATGGGAATCCAGATGACGGTTTACCGGAACAACAAAATTGGCCCCCCAAGACTTCTTTTGTAATTGTTTTACTATAATTGTTAGTCGAATTTATTTTGTTCATTTTATCAAAACTATTAAATGGGTAACAAGGCAAATTTTATTAAACTATTTAAATTGTTACCAGTTTTTTTTGTTAATGTATCGATAACCCTGTAAAGGCTAAACAAAAATTCAGTTTCAATATGAGTTTTTAAATGTTAATCTTAATGCGGGATATTTTGTTCAATTTAATTTTTTCGCTGTATAAAACCAATTTTCTCTTTGCTAGAACTAAACAAGAAACTAGTTGTGCGTAATAGCGTTTACAAAGTGTGTATGAACGCCTTAGATAGATATAGCAGTAGTTAAAAGGAACGATGGTGCCCGGATGGCCGAGTGGTTTGGACCATTGCGTATGCGGTCTGCGCGCTGTAACAGCTACCACGTAGCTATATTCAAATTATTTTTATCAAAAGTTTATAAAACAATTGAAATTTAAAAAAAAGTTTTTTTTTATTTCATTTTTGACTAACTTCTTTTTTTGTGACGGAATGACATTTGTGCAACCACGAGGCCATCCTGGTACTTAAAAATGGAAATTTCTGTGAAATGACAATACAATGAGTTTTAGCTTCCACATTACGTTTATAACGTAAAAAGTGGAAGGCTTTATAATCGTTCAGTCCGTCTGTCCGTCACCCACTTTCACAGAGCGAACCAAAAGTCGCACAAGCAATTGGGATACGTAATTTTAAAGCAAAAAATCGGGATAGGTTACATCCCAAATTTCATTAAAAAAATTTAATTAGAAGTATATTTAAAATTTAAATAACTAAAATTTTAATCTGTATTGAAATATCATGCAAATTCCATTTTCATTTAATGAGCGAACCAAAAGTCGCACAAACAATAGGAATACGTCATTTTAAAGCAAAAAATCGGGCTAGGTTACATCCCAAATTTCATTAAAAAATTTAAATTAGAAGTATATTTAAAATTTAAATAACTAAAAATTTAATCTACATTGAAAGAACATGCAAATTCCATTTTCACTCGATATTTTCACTGTTGCCATTTCGTCAAACGTACGAGAAACTTTATTTAAAATAAAAATAAAACTTTAGAAACATAGAGATCTTAATTAAAGTATTAGAGTGGGGGCTCACGTGACCTCCAATGCTAACGGCTTGACGAGCATGGAGGCCGCCATATTGTCGAAAAGTGAAGAAATTGGGCCAGTGTTGCCAGTACTTTAAGTAGAAAAAATATTGAGAAAAAATAAATTTAATTCTAAAATTATCAAAAAATATCATAAAAATAATAGCTACATTTTGGAATATTTTTATTGGCTTTTAAAAAACTTGAAACGCTTTTCTAGTATTTTTATAATATTTATTTTGTAATTTTAGAATTAAATTTTATTTTTTCGTAGCATTCTTTATGTGATGGCAACACTGGTAACTTGTCGCCACCGCCGCCACATTAAGAAAAATACTCGGAAAAATAAAATATAATTCTAAAATTACAAAATAAATATAATAAAAATACTAGAAAAGCGTTTCAAGTTTTTTAAAAGCCAATAGAAATATTCCAAAATGCAGCTATTATTTTTATGATATTTTTTGATAATTTTAGAATTAAATTTATTTTTTCTCAACATTTTTTCTACTTAAAGTACTGGCAACACTGGCCCAATTTCTTCACTTTTCGACAATATGGCGGCCTCCATGCTCGTGCCGCCTCGGCGGCTGAATGGTTAGTGTACTAGCCTTTGGAGCTGCTGAGGTCGGGTTCGAATCCCGGTCAGGCATGGACGTTTGTGACAGTCAATAAATGTTGTTATTTGTCTATGTGTAATTCATTTCTTTGTGACTGTAAAATTTCTTTCTGTGTATGTCCTACTAGACGAAAGCTTATAAGCGGTTCTCCGAACAAGCACACAAGCTGGAATATATATGTATCATACCATACCATTCCATGCTCGTCAAGCCGTTAGCATTGGAGGTCACGTGAGCCCCCACTCTAATACTTTAATTAAGATCTCTATGCTTTGAAAGAAAATTTTATTTTTGTGATATAATTCGGTTTGGATTGTTGAAATATTACAATCGACTTCTTTTGATGATTCATTATATATGTATGAAGAAAGATGTATAAAGAATTCTAATTTTGCATAAAATATATATGCAAAGTTTCTCTTTTATTTTTAAAGTATCATTTTTACTAATTATATATTTTTCAAACTGTAAATTAAATTCCGGCGACTAAAAGAATTATATTTATTAAAAATTTGCATCATTATTCCACGAATTCCAAACAAATTTAGAAAAAGATAATGAGTAATTTTTAATTTGACAAAGTATATTAATGAAAATAGTTAATTTTGGCGTTTACAATTCTAAATTAGAAGTCTTTGTTAGGCGAATTTCTTTCTGATGTGTATAATAAGTGTGTTTCCTGTGAGCATAAATATGGTGTGGAAGCGGTTTTAGTGACAGGTTCTGTAACAAACCAACTTGTTTAAACTAACACATACCTTATGATACCTTAGCTTATATATGATATATAAGCTAAGTAAAATTATAATTTAGAACATCCTACCTGCAACATGATTTAGGTTATGAAATGTCATTTGACGTGACGGAATTAGTCAATTTAATATTTTTATTATCTAGAATACTCATAAGATATTAAATAGTCAATATTTACATGTATTCACATGTGAAGGGTTTTTCAAACATTTATCGATGTCGATTTCTAACTAGTTGAAATGCGACTGAATTTGCCGGGAAAACAAATATTTTTTTTCCACAAAGCATCAATCTTCTTTTTCTGGAAATGTGAATGCAAGTCATTTATCGCCCCTGCTTTCTTCAACCATAATTTGAAAGCTTGGAATATATTTTAAATTCTAATTGGTCAATTTTTTTTTAAAAAAAAAGACATTTCAAAAAGTTGATGTTTTTATGGAATCATCCTCAACTTATTAACCATGCGCTAATGCGTACCTTTTTTTTCTTCCATAGTTCGTGCTTCTTACGCTTTTTGACAAAAAAGTTTTTAAAGCTATTTTCTACCTTTTTATGAAACTTTTATATCTATTTTATGTTTTGGGAATTAGCTAATAGAGCATAAATGACATTGTCTCATTCAAAAGCAATTTTATATCATTTCAAATAATGCATTACTAATTCCACTGTGTTAGTAACCAAGTTAACCTAATTGAAATCATCTCATAACTTCCATTACCTTAAGCTATAAAAATAATAAGCTTGGTGCCAAAAGATTTCCCTGATGTGCTATCGTTAATTAAATTAAGGGGCCATAAACAAAATAAGTTTCTCAAACACAAGCCATTTGATATGAGTAACTGAATATTGGTTAATTTTTAACAGTCCCCTAAATGTCCCCAAGCCTTTCCCAGAGCATATGAAATGTCGTTTCAAAAATACATAACGTCAAGGTTTAGCTATTTAAAGGGGAATGGGCGTGCAGGACCGGGGGTCTCCAAACTCAAGTGCCTCAATGTTAATCCAAAGGGGAAAAAATTATTTTCTTTGCCACATTTCTCAGGCTGTATTGAATATTTGTACAAGCGGATTTTTTTATGTGATAAATGTAGCTGACTTACAGGTCCTGACAATCCCACTTTTTGAAATTAGTACGAATATTTTTTTTTAATATTCAATAAATTATTTTCGACAAAATATTCGATGCAATTTCAAAAAGTGGGAAGATAGAGACCTGTAAGTCAGCTACATTTATCACATAAAAAAATCCGCTTGTAAAAATATTCAATACAGCCGGAGAAATGTGGCAAAGAAAATAGTTTTTTCCCCATTGGATTAACATTGAGGCACTTGAGTTTGGAGACCCCCGGTCCTGCGCGCCCATTCCCCTTAAGCACCTAATCATCAGGAACTAAATGAAATGATTAGTTTCAGAGTTCATTTTCGTTATGTACGGATATAGTTGTTAAAGTCGGTTTAGCTAATTGACTTTGTCAGCAAAAAATTCACCGAAGAAAGTTAGTTGAAACTTTTATAATTTTTATAGCTTGGTCGTTTATAGCCGTAATTGTTTCATTTTGGTTAATGCCAAGCGTATAAAATTAAGTGGTGATAAAATGTGGTTTTTATGCAATAAAAAATGTATACTTAGTTACCAAATTATTCAAATGTATTTTTTTTCTTTACGTTCAACATTTAAAAGAAATTGAAAGAAAATTTTTACCTAAGGAGTTTGGTAGTGTTTTAATAACATTAGCTAGGTAACAGTTAAATATTTGTTAGCTAAAGTAAAAGGAGTCGAAGAAAAATATTTAAAAAATGCCAACAAATTTAAATTTATTTAATAATACTTCATTAAGATATTTGCAGCTTAAAAGTATTTTGTAAATATATTTACCTGTTAAATACACTTATAATCATCACACAAATAATTGTGTTGTTCCATATTTAATTGTTTAAACGTTAATAAACTAGTCACTATACAAAGTTTCGTTTGAATTTTCTTCGCACTAGAGCTACACGAAGGGCTATTGGGGACGGACGTCGTATTTTAGAACCTCAGTCAAATGACGAGCCGACACCTGAATAGGCACCCAACGCAACCGTTAAGGGCGACATCGTACGCAGCGTTAGGACTTTGATGGATATTAAACGTGCAGTTCCTCTACGCGGGTGCACGAGCCGATTCTAGGTCGCCAGTTATTTTGGTGAAGCCCGGAGAAGAACCAGGGACCTTTCGCTTACTAGGCGAATGCCCAACCCACAGTGCTCCCCAGCCCAAACTATTTTAAGTTATTTTTTATGAAGTTCTTATTCTTACATTCTTAAAAGATTTTTCAAAATTTTTTTTTAACCTAAAGAGTAAAAAGTTCACCTATAAACTAGATAATACCATGTAAATCTTCTAATTATATGATGTTTTAACATAATAATAATCAAGCACTTTTATTATCGTTTGGTATACGCGCGTGTCCTCCTAGTTAGCAAAATAACTCTCTGTGCGTCATTTTAAAGCACGTACTTTCCCCGTCAGCGGTTTTTCGACATTCGGCTTCAAAAGTTTGATCAGTAATTATTCGAATACTAATCGTATTTTTGAACGAAAAAAATTACCAAAAACATCGGGTGGTTATAAAATAACGCTCGCTATTCGGAGAGGTCTGTAGCTTAAATGAATAATCCAAATGCAAAAAGCTTTGAGACACTTATTGATCGAGAAGAGAGGAAAAGAATGGAATTATAAAAAACCAACTCGTCGCTTGACCAGGGTTCTAAATTACGAGGCGTTATTGGGTGTGTTGGCCGTAATTGGCCATAATTGGCTACGCCTTGTAATTTAGAATTCTGGTCAAAAGCCGAGTTTTTTTTATGATTCATAAAAAAGAGACTCGTCTCTTGACCAGGGCTCTAAATTGCGAGGCGTAATTGTCTGTGTTGGCCGTAATTGGCTTGTGGCGAACGCCTTAACTGGAACTGTAGTTATTTATCTTGACCTGTAACTGTGACCAGTGTATTTTGTATAAATACAGCAAGCGCGAATGTATTGGCGCGCACACCCCTTTTGGGTTATTTGTTATTATTTATTTCTGTATCTTCTGTTGTGCCGCGGTTAATTTTTTATATGATTTTATGTGTTCATCGAGTTTTATAAGTTAAGTTTATTGTTATTTGTTGTTAACAAATTCTGTTATTGTTATAACTAGTTTTGATCACTTAACATGACTTGGTGAACCACAGGCTACTCCTCGTAATTTATAACCCTGAAAGAGTAATTTGGATTTTGTAAAAGAGAATTTAGAAGATTTTTCATGATTCCATTATTTTTACCCCTTCTTGATTAGTAAGTGTCTAAATTTTTGTTGCATTCGGATTATTCTTTCACGCTACAGACCACTCCAAATAGCGAGCGTTATTTAATAACCACATATCACATAATGTTACTGTGCCTCTCTGCAAAGGAGGTTTTTGCTTCCTCATAGTCTAATTTCCTTAAACCACAAAAATCCAAAGTACCTACACAATGTAGGTTTTATGTTAGGTTTGAATTATCGTCGCACTAGAGCTACACGAGGGCTATTGGCGACGGGCGTCGTATTTTAGAACCACAGTCAGGTGACGAGCCAACACCTGAATAGGCAATAGGCACCCAACGCAACCGTTAAGGGCGACATCGTACGCAGCGTTATGACTTTGAAGGATATTTAACGTGCACTCCCTTACATGGGGTATTATTCGTCGGACATGTTTGGCTGCACGGGCCGTTTATAGGTCGGCAGCTATTTTGGCGAAGCCCGGACCCGAACCTTTTACCTTCCGCATGCTAAGCGAGTGCTTAAACGACTGGACTCCCCAGCCCCCGTACATAATGTATCTCACAATAACCTTACACAAATGTTCACCGATATACAACAATCTTTAATCGCAAATTACCGGGCCATATCCTAGAAAACAACATTCTTAAGGAATGCGGAGATTAGTTTTCCCTAAAAAAAGGGGAAAAATCAGGAGATTAGTCCCTATCGGGGAGCCCTCCAGAACTTGTTACTCCGGAAATAGTTAGCGGATAGTTATCTATGGCTACCGTGTGGTATAGTGCGAGGGAAAATAACAGACTTGGTGTTCGGTGAACATGGGAGATAAGTCACATTTACACGTATCTGTGAAGTATTTGGTCATTTTTCGGAAAGTCAGAAAGCCGTTGACCTTATTTTTCTGTGGGATTAGTGATAAATGTTTTCCCACGTGAGGGTCTGATAAATTGGTCTTTCGAATATTTTTTAATTGTTTATTTAATCTGTCGAAACATAATTTTAAGTTAGTTGAGTTTGGTTAGAGACATTAGAGTTATCCAGGGGTTTTAACGGAGGGAATAGCAATTTTGAACCTCGTTCGAGGAACCAGACTGACACTTGCTCAAGTAACAGCGCTACCTATAGCCACATCGTATGCTAGATCAAGACATTGGGAGAGGTCAACATAACCTTGCATAATTTGTAGCATGTGTTTAGAAAACTGAAATGGAGTATTTGCCTTTAAGAGGTGCAACCTGTCACCGAGATTACAGAAATTTCCTGCGCAAAAGAGAAAATGCTTCGTTTGACAAATTGAGATGCTATTTTACGTTAAATTTCTGTAATGATATAAAACAAAAAAATTATGTACATGAAAAAAAATATTATGTTCCTTTACAAATTGTTCTGCATTACACTCCAGTTTTTTATTATATTTTTCAAGAAATTTTGCATATTCCACAAACAAGAATATAAGATTTAATCTCTTTAGTAAAAGAAATTTTAACTTGACGCACATTTTAAGGTAGGCGAATACCCAAAATTCTAAAATTTTTACTATTACTTTAATCTTTTAAAAATTTAGCATAGTGATTTCAAATATAATGAACAATGCTTTTTGGGCAATTTTTTTATATTTAAATATAATTGATTTATTTTAAATGGTGTTTTTCAAAGGATGAAAATTCAATGTGGTAGACTTGTTGGCGTAAACCTCTTTTTTTAGTAGAAAAACACCGTTTAAAATAAATAAATTATATTTAAATTAAAAAAAGCCTAAATAGTATTATTCATTATATTTGAAGTCACTATGCCAAATTTGGAAAAGATTCAAGCAATAGTAAAAATTTTAGAATTTTGGGAAATTTTGGTATTCGCCTACCTTAAGACGTCTCACTAATTACAACCATCTTATGTAAACGTACTCTAACAATGGCTTATTATTGTAGATTTCAAGTATTAACAACTTAATTGTTTAAAATACATCTTATTATTGCTTTTGTATGCAAAGACTTTCACTCCCATTTGATTAAATATAATTTCTTAAAACTTGCAGCAGTCAAAACAATACATTTTAATAGCAGTTGTCTGAATACATTTTAAATCACAACTGTCTAACACACTTATTTTCATCTTAATACAAGTACTCTAAATAAACTTTTTTCTCTCAATTTATAGGGTAACTCAGCCGAGAAAAGAGCATGCGTGAATATCTTATTCGGGGATTTATTAGTATGAACACAGTAATTAGATCAGGGGTTAGATTTGGTTTAAATTATCGTCGCACTAGAGCTACACGAGGGTTATTGGCGCTTGGATACTTTTAGCTATTTTGATATGTACAGCTGTAGAAAAAGTTCCCACTAGTGATTATTTCGAACGTTAGTCATCCTATAGAACCTTTTTGACTTTGTGTTTATATAACATCATGAGTTAATTGCAGGACAAAAAAAAATGCATAAGGAGCCGTCTTCATATTAAAAATGCTATTAACTTTAAAATTTCCAATGGCAGCACCCAATTTTATAATTTAGAAATATTAAGAATCCTCATAAACCCTAAATCTTAGTTTTTGTTACATTTGGCTGAATATTTGACGAGTTATTCAATCGAATCACTTGGTGACCTTTGGTTTACCATTTCTAAAATGACGGCCGTAGTCTGTGGGTTTATTGAAGGGAGAAATATAAACGTTTATTTAAAAATGTTTAGGGAGGGGTCCTGGGATGTATAGTCAATGAGGATGAAGCCTTGACGTTATTTTTAGAATATTTTATAATCTTTTTTTAAATTCGAAACATTTTTTTAATAGAAAAGAAGGTATTGACAGGGTAGTCTTCCCAAAGTGTCCCGTCTGTCTGTCCTTACTTCGGTGACCAAATCTGTTCTATCCAGCAGATCTTGAGAATCATTTTTGTCATCGAAAGATAGGACAGCAGGGACCTAACTTCATACTTTTTGTTCTTCTGTTTGTACGTCCATACGGACATCTGTCATCTTGTCATGTCGACGAACGACCCATTAAAGTAGCATTGGAATTTAATTTTTAGTCATTTAAATTACTGTTGCCACATCAGCAATATCACGAAAAACCTTATTTGAAATGTTAAAGATTGTTAATTTTTTCTTTGTAAATCGATTTGGAATGGCGTTATAAAAAATATACCACAATGTGATTTTTTTTAATGTTTATTATATTTGTTTACTAAGAAAGTGGTTCACAGTGTTACTTTTTTTTGCTTAAAGAGCTAATTGGTATTAATTTACAATTAAATTCCTTTAATTATCAGTGCAATTTGGAGTTATTTTATGTTTATCGTTGCCAAATGTTCTGTATATATCAGGTTTTTTCAAATATTATAGTTATTGATAGTTATTTAATTACAAGAATCTCGTGTAATTTAAGGTGAGATTTTCAAAGCATTGCCAAATATCACGGAAAGGATGCTACAGGATGTGACTCGTTCAATTTTACATAATTATTCTTCAAACTGCAAATAAATTTAGCAAACTATAAAGATTATTTATTTAATTTGCGGAAGAAAAAATTTAATTATAGTGGCCAATTTTTAGAGTTGAAGATTCAAATTGTAACTGAATGCTGGGTTAGTCTATATTTGTTCTGAAGTTATAAATCTTGTGCGGAAGTGGTTATAGGTGGCAGTTAATGTTATGATAATACCCTTGCGTTTCGACGAGAATTTCATTCTAGTACTTAAGTAACTGCACATGTAGGCTTTTTAATTATTTAAGAACTTCTCGAGCAACATTCAAGAACATGTGTCGTTTGGTGGACTGAAAGTTTAATGTGTAAATCACGCAGTCCGACGCTATTTAAGAGGCCTTGAAAAGTTGCAAAAAACACGTCAAGATTTCCCGGCTCCAAAGGTGTGCAATGTAGAAAGCTTCTTTCAGAACGAATGTACAGATTAGTGGCGGGAGTAAGGCTTGTAATAAAGAGACCAGTGTCTAATTTACAAGAGCAACAGAATGAACAAATTGACAAACTGCCACTAGCAATACAAAAGGTTCCTGCACATGTTTTTGAAGACCATAAACCCGCGTTTGTTTGTATCTTGCTGACCTTATTATTGCCTTTAAAATTGCTAATACGACATATTCATTATACATTGGGGTTTCTACTTTTGCATTAGTATGCCATTAGTTTTAACAAACATATAGATTGTACAACAAACATATATAGATTGCTACGCCAACAATTAAAAGTACGGAACTATATTTAAGGGGTCATAGTCTTAAAAATGTGCAAAGAAGGTACTACAAAGCAAGTTTGATCTTTCATGCAATTTTTAACTACTCAATATAAAAATATATTTTTTTATATGCAATTCTATAAGATTTACTTATTATATAACAAATTTTCAAATTTGTGAAATTTCAGCCAAAACTAAAATAAATGATAACAAACATAAGACTATTGGAACACATTGGGATTAGGCTTGCGCGCGAAATTTTGAGGTCAAAATTGAAGAAATGACAAAGAAAATGATTTTATATTGTACAAATATGTACAAACAAAGACTTATACCTAATTTCTAAACTCAATTTTAATAATTTATTATTTTCAGAGCTTTTTTTCTTAAATTTTTATTAATTTTTCTTATAAAAAAGCTCTTAACATAAATTCTAATTAAAATTGAGCTCAGAATTTAGGTACAAGTCTTTGTTTGTACAAATTTGTACAATATAAAGTCATTTTCTTGCTCAATTCTTCAATTTTAACCTCAAAATTTGGCACGCAAGAATAATCCAAATGTGTTCAAATAGTTTTTATGTTTGTTATCATTTATTTTAGTTTTGGCTGGAGTTTCATAAATTTTAAAATTGTTATATAATAAGTAAATTTTATAAAATTACTTATAAAAAATATACTTATATGTTGAGTAGTTAAAAAATTACATTAAAGATCACCTTCTTTGCACATTTTTAAGACTTCTATGACCCCTTAAGAACAATACTGTTTATGTGCCGAAGCTAAACTAGTATTCCGAAGTTTACAGGGAAGACTTTAGAGCAGTTCATAGCGGTATCAAATCTCGGTAATTATAAATAGAAATATAATGTATTAGTACGAGCAAACCAGAAAAGAAATCGTTTCCTGAAAGATCGTAATATTTACAAAATAAATATAATTTATTAAACAAATAAAAAAAATTAAATGAAAGAGAAATAACCAAACAACAAATTTTTTTTCCCTCCAGTACATCGTCCGGGCTCGCAAAAGAGTACCGGAACCAGTTTTCGTTAGTCTAAACCTGATTACAATCAAATAATCTTTATCTTGTGATTGAGAAATCTCGCCGTGCTCCACTACCCAGAAAGAGAAACGAATCCCCTTTTTTAAATCGCCAGACGTATCATTTAGCGAAAATTTTAACGCCACCTGGCGAGTCAGAATCAAAATAAAGTTGGCTGATAAATCCTCTTAAAATATTACATCTATAGTCCAATGTATACCATAGTATGGGGAAATTTCGAAAAACGCGATGGATGGTTTGATTTTGTAACTTATTACGTTAATTGCATAAGTATCTAAGTCTATTGTACCGTACCTAATACTGTAGTAAATATTTCTTTTGAATTTGAGAAGCAAATTCGAAGAAAATTTCTCTAGTTTTAGAAACTATATATTTTAATGGGGAAATAGTAGAAGTATTCTGTTTTATAACAAATTGTTCAACAGGACTCTCCAGTTTGTTATAATATTTTTCAAGGAATTTCGCAATGTTCCACAAACAAAAATATAAGATTTAATCTCATTAAGACCGGAGATTTGAATTTGACTGACATTTTAAGACGTCCCACTAATTATAACCATTTTAAATATATGTACTCTAACAGTGCCACATAATAATGAATGTATACTTAGCACCTTCATTGTTTAAAATATCTTTATATTGCTTATGTATGCAAAGACATTCACTCACATTTTATTAAATATAAATTCTGAAAACTTGCAGCCGTCATAACAATACATTTTAATAGCTGTTGTCTGAATTCATTTCCTCACTATCCATATTCATTTTATATAACCTTTGTCTGAAAACATTTTAAATCAAAATTGTCTAACGCATTACTTTTCATCTAGATACAAGCACTCTAAATAAACTTGTCATCTAACAGTTCTTTATCTAAGCTTAGGCAAACATGTTCAAAGTAAAAATAATGCAAGTTGACCAAAAGCAATGTGTCATAACTACATATTCTTCAGGAAAAAGCAAAAACAAATCTGATGTGTTTTCTGAAGAACTTTACCACAATAAGATAAATACAAGTACTCTAAATAAACTGGTCATCTAAAAGTTCTTTATCTTAGCCTAGACAAACATGTTCAAAGTAAAAATGATGCAAGTTGACCAAAAGCAATGTGTCATAACTACATATTCTTCAGGAAAAAGCAAAAACAAATCAGATGTGTTTTCAGAAGAACTTTACCCCAACAAGATAAAAAATAAATCCAAAGTTCCAAAATTCGTAAGAAGTAGAAACATTTTCCGCCTAGTTTTCCATGCACAGGATCCACCAGGGGATTGAAGCTATATCGAAAATAAGAAATGCGAAACCTTTGGTATCCATTCGCTTTTTATCCTGTTTAGAATTTATAGAGGCGATACTTCCCAGCATAAAATAAAAGGATCGAAATTGCTTCGCTCGAATAACTGAATATTATGTAGGGGTTCAATTCTGCCTAAATAAATAGGAAAAAAATGTGTTTGAGTATAATCTGTTTATGAAATGCAGAGATGCTTTTGTAAGTAATAAAAGTTTAACAAAGAAAAAGCTAATTTTTACAGACAATATTACTACTTTGTTTTTCGAATGCGTTTTTTTTTTCTTTAGGAAGCCATTTTTGCATCAAACTTGCATTTGATACCGCTTAATTTTTGGATAGTGTTAGCTGGGTGGTTTAGCACGTGAAGTGGCTGCTTTGCAGTTTTTTTTTTGTGGTTAAATAACAATCCAAAAGAAAGATTTTGTATGTTCTTTATCATAGTCGTTTGGTTTTTTTACGTCATTTATTACGCAGTAGTTTATGCAAAAATTTAATATTTAAACAAAATCCAAACACTGTTAAAAAGAAATCTGTAAAATTACATCACGTTTGTAGTTATTTTTTTTACATCACATTGTTGTAAAATGTCTGTTATACTGCAGATGGATGTTTACATTACGTAATGGTTGCATGAACAACTGCCTTCAGTTGTGTTTAAACAGTGTATGAAGCTAATTTTTACAGACAATATTACTACTTTGTTTTTCGAATGCGTTTTTTTTCTTTAGGAAGCCATTTTTGCATCAAACTTGCATTTGATACCGCTTAATTTTTGGATAGTGTTAGCTGGGTGGTTTAGCACGTGAAGTGGCTGCTTTGCAGTTTTTTTTTTTTGGTGGTTAAATAACAATCCAAAAGAAAGATTTTTTATGTTCTTTATCATAGTCGTTTGGTTTTTTTACGACATTTATTACGCAGTAGTTTATGCAAAAATTTTATATTTAAACAAAACCCAAACACTGTTAAAAAGAAATCTGTAAAATTACATCACGTTTGTAGTTATTTTTTTTTACATCACATTGTTGTAAAATGTTTGTTATACTGCAGATGGATGTTTACATTACGTAATGGTTGCATGAACAACTGTCTTCAGTTGTGTTTAAACAGTGTATGAAGGCATCCGATAACTGCCTGGGAATTAATCGTTTTTACACAGTAAATTTTACATCAAATGAAAATTCACAACACAGGGTGATTGCAATATTTTTACTATCAAACTGTGATGATAAAGTAGAGGTTTTTTTGCTATGTATTATTTTACAGATTATATTAATATTTATAAAATAAAACAAATGCATATTATTTTATTAAAATGAACCAACGCAATATATATTTAACCAACTATACTAATCAAATGATGCCACCAATCTATTTAACTAACATGTCTCCATACTAACTGATTACGATTAATGCTTATTCAACTAAGCTTCTGCTTTAATTAACAAAAGGCACTTTTCTGGGATAACATCCTAGTTTAGACGGCATCACCACATGCTTCATCAAGTGCAACTTTCCGCTTGGCGATATGCCCTCGCCAAACGTTCCTCAATGTCACGCACACCTTTGGCACGCATGTTGAACCTGTTGCCTTGGCTTTGTCTTGACTGCATTAAAAGTCAGCGCCAAGTGCGAGAAAAACTAAGCCAAGTCCTTGTTCAATGTGTATTTTTAACCTCTTCCATTGCCGACCCGGCGGCTGAATGGTTAGTGTGCTAGTCTTTGGAGCTGCTGGGTTCGGGTTCGAATCCCGGTCAGGCATGGATGTTTGAGTTTGTCAATTATTGTCGTTATTTGTCTACGTGCTATTCCTTTCTTTGTGACTGTAAATATTCTTTCTGTGTCTGTCTTACTTGACGAAGGCTTAATAAGTGGGTCTCTGATCAAGCACACAAGCCGGTTATATATGTAGTAGTAGTAATAGTAACCTCTTTCACCCATTCAAAAATCCTACACATGTATTCTTAAAGTAAAATTATTTTCAAACAAATATGTTTTGAAAACAATATGGGCTTTTTTGTAGATTTTTATAAAAATATGGTTTAATATTTAATGAGGGGTAAAACAATGAATGGAGTTTAAGGTTTAAAACCCTAAAAATACACATTTTTGTATGCCTTTGTAAGAAACCTGGCTTTGTTCGTACTCTGTGATAGAGAGTTCATTGTTTGATTTGTAATGCAAAATGTCTTATTAATTTACCCACTGAAAGAAAACTTTCTAGACCTTTGAAATTATGCTTTAACCTCGTGCAACGTCTCTTCTTATACAAACAAAACTACTGATACTTGCTAACATCTAACACCACAGATTGGTTGATTTAAAGATGAATTCATTAACAAACCAATCAGTCCACTATACAACATTTACACCCCTGCACGGACAGGAACCATTGGGTCAAGCACTTACAACTAAAAACGGATCTAACAACGTAAGAATAAACTACAGTTGTTTTACACCACTTTCACACAAATCTCACCTATTTATATCCTATCTTACATGCTTTAATTCGTAAGCTTCATCCTTTCATAATGAGAACAACAAATCTACATCAATTCATCGCTCTAAGCAACTCCTTTAATTACCAATAAGGCAAATGCCGTGTTTTAATGCGAATAGGGCGTCAGTGTCTATTAGCGGAGCAGTCGACTAGTTTCCACAATTAGGAACAAGTTTGGGTTTCACTAGCCACGATATTTGGTGTGATGGGAATTGAAGCCAGCCATCTAAAAGTGACATAACTTATTTGATAGGTTTTATCTCTTTTTGGAAAAGATAAGATATATCTTAATAATATATTCCTTGACACAAGATTATTGTAGTTGAAATATTATTTTGGTATGGATGTACAATGGTGATAATTATATTTTGGATGACGTAAAATTTAAAAAGATAATTTGAAATGCAAATGAGTTTAGTTGAAATATAATTCATTTTCTGACCTTCAAAAATATGAAATAGAATTATTGTTATTTACATGCTTTATCGACAATACGTAAATCTAAAATTGCAATGAAACAAGTTTAAGTTATGAAATAATATTATGTGTTGTTTTTTATTGCACTGACTTTATACAACTCGCAAATAATAAAAAAATGGATGATAATAAATTATTATTGAATACGGTAAAGTATAAATGATAATGGTAAAATATAAATGATAAAGGTAAATTATAAATTCTAATGATATAATATAAATGATAATGTTAAAATATGTATGATAAATAATAAATGAATGAGAATGTTTTACATTTGTAAAAGAATGGAAATTTATATGTTTTCAAACCAAGTCTGTGCTTGCTCTAAGTCATATTAAAGGGCTAAATTGCTCAAATAGTCTGTTGCCTATACTACAGTTTTTATCGGCAAAAGTTGGGTTTGTATTGAACAAAAATACAAGTAAAAGGAAAAACACAATAAGTTTCATTTTAATTTTGAGATAAATAAAAACATTTCTAATCTTACGGGATTAAACTTTCTCACTTTAATTAAGTCCGAAATTAAAAGTTAAACTAAGCAAGGAAAGAAATATACGAAAAAACTACATTCATAAAATTATTAATAAAACACTCCCAAGAGATTTAATTATAATTAAGCGATTTTTTTAAAGGTATCCGTGACACAAATTTTAATTGATACCATTTTAATTTCTGCACTTTTAAACCTCAAAAACTGTATAAAAAAAAGGGCAAAAGTAAAACCAATCTCATGAGAACATAAAAAGTTCACTATTTTAATTAAGCTTCATATACTGTATTTGGCAACTTGTCAATCTGGGTGTATTAGTAGTTCCAAGTATCTTATTCCACAACTTTTCTCAGTAGCATCTGTTTTCCATCAAGGTTCAAGAAATTCTTTCTTAGGACACGAAAAATCTAGTAAAGTGTGTTATTCATAGTGGCACTTTGGTATTCTTTATAAGGTACAAATCGGAAAGATCATTGAACTTTATTAATGTATGGAAAATAAGTTTTTTTTTAATTCTTAGAAAAGGATGCTTGAATTTGATAAAATTTCGTCCTTTTTGAAGTAATTGTACGGTTTACAAATGACAGTGATTGCACCCTCTAGAAGGGAAGATTATTGTTTTTTTTAGCTCATTACGCTGCTCGTTAAAGGAGACAGTCACAGGAGACACACAAAGAAGGACGCCACAAACACATAGACAAAAAACAACATGTATTGACAAACACAAACATCCATGACTTTACCGGGATTCGAACCCGTGCCCAGCAACTCCAAAGGCTAGCACTCTAACCATCGCGCCTGTGGGCCGAATAATTGAATGCCCAAAGTTAAAATTTCGTCAACTGTGGTAAAATTGTTTCAGAGAGTATGCAAGGCGTTTTAAGTCACGGGACTTAGTGAGAAGTAGGTAGTCAAATGGGAACGAAATTTGTTTTACCATTGAACAAAAATCACAAAAATGTGAAATTTAAACCACACGGTTTTTTTTTCACTATCTCTACCAAAATCTCTCCTACAAACTATTTATAATTTCGCTAGTTCATTTAATCTGGAAAATTAACTGAGTTTCACTATAGACTCTTTGGTATTCTTTATAGTGGCATAGATTGGAAAGATCATACTGAATGTACTAGATAATGCATGAAAAAAAAGAAGCTTTTTAATTCTTCGAAAAGAAAGATCACATTTGATAAAACTTCGTCCTTTTTTGATGAATTTATGTCGTGAAGAATGCTCCGAATAAAAATTTCAATTGTGGTAAAATTAAAGAACATAGTGGATGAAGATTGCGCTTAGTGATAATTTTGAAAAAAAAATCGAGATTTTTTTGTGCCAATAAACATATTACTACCTTCTTTAACGATAACAAGTTTCCCCTTTCTCATAAATTTTAAGTTGAGTATATTTTTTTGCGGTTTGCAAGTACCGTTTCCAACAGATCTGAGTACAAACGAAAAACTTCAATGCTCATTTTCTGGTTTTAACCTTTTAGTCACTTAGCACGTTATTCCACTAAGCTCTTCAATTGTGTCTGAGGGTATGTGTATCGTTTTACGTCAACGAGAACTAATACAAATTGATTGTCAATAGGGAAATAAATTTGGTTAACTATTGAAAATGGCACAAAGTGAAACTTTTACATTAAATGTACATAATTCCAAAAATAATAAGCAATGTACCCAAACTATCAGAAATCGTTTGAATGCAAAAACAGTGGTTGTGTCAAATTATTTCTTACGGGAATTTTCTTAAGCTGAACAGTTTTATGATTATCTCTATTAATAGTCTTTTCACGCACCTATTTATAATTTCTTCCATCAATTTACTCTACAAAATGCACTGAGTACCGTCAGTTTCATTACAGATTCTGTGTTTTAATAATTCTTTATCACTCAAAAAGACCATAAGAGCATTCATTATAACTGAAAACCTAGACCTAGAAAATATGCCAAACAATCAATTACTGTTTTTAACGTTTAATTTGGTTGGTAATTTTTTAAATTTGTCCATTTAATCTTTTTTCTAATTGTCTTCCACAAAACATGATGCTCAGAATTAAATTAACAGCACTCGCAGTCTTTCTGTACAGCACATACAAGATTTATAATTCATTAAAATTTCTGAAAATAAACTAAAAATAGCTCCGAAATGTCCCGATAAGGAATATTTAGACATAAATATTAAAAAGATACATACAAACTATTCAGATACCATAGTTACCGTAGTATCACGTCCTAAGTCTGTAAATAACAATGCCAAAAAACTATGCGCCTCATTTTGTCAAAACTGCCTTTGGGCATTCTTTTTTCTTTGCACCTGTTTTGTCTGCTGAAAACGTTCTCATTCTTTTGTTAAATATATAAAAGAATTCTTTCCCCAAAAACATCTGAAGGCAAGAATTCCAACAACAAAACGTGTCGGCCAATCTAAAGGAACAACTTAGTATCATCACAAGTGGAGGCTGAATAAGATGTCGGTGGTGATGGGAGAAAACAATGCAATATTCGGTTTGCCAACCGAAGCCATTATCGCTTACGTGGTACCCCCAACAAAACAATATAGGAAATATTGTAGTTAAAATACAGTAGAGCCTCATCGAAATGCTCATAAATGAAATAAATGTTTAACCCCCTAATGCAATTTTTTTTTCTTCCCAAAAGAATATATATGTGTCTTTAATACTCATACATCATGGGAAATTTTTTTAACTCTGCATTAGAATTTAAATAATTTCAATTTTTAATTTTTTTCCGCATGATAAAAACCAACTGCAAAATTTAAATTTTGATAATAATAACTAGAAAACTACTAAATATATTTCAAAATAACCCTCATTAACTATAATTATTTTTTCAAAACAATCTGTTTGTATTTAAAACTAATATTATTATACTTTGTATACTGCCAAAAACGTAATTTCCCAACAGTTAATGACCTCACTCGTTAATTTTGAATACACTTTTACTATTGTCATCTATGAGGATTATTAGTAACTAAAAGTGGAATGTAATAGATAAAAAAACACAAATTTTTCGAGAGGGAGCTCTACTTTAATTGAATAAAGTGGATTATGTTTCTTGTTACCAAACGGCAAGAGCATGCATTAAAGTGTTAACGACCAGTCATAATGCGCTGGATATTATTTTTTAATTCCAAATCTTAGTCTTCTGTTTAAAATATCCGAGAGGATTTTTGGAAGTTGTTTTTATTAGTTTTATAGTCATCTTTTCAGAAAATCCCTGAAATTTCCCGAAAATTTAGGACGGCAAGAAATTTTCTTTTAATTTCTGCTCAGTTGCCGTAGTTCTTAAAATGTACTAAAATCTATTTCTCCTATCTAAGAATTTGTCGAAATTCAGAATTTGATGAATTTTTATATTCTCCCATCGACTGTTGGTTAACAGAGGGTTCCGGATAATATAGAGACGGCTAATCGAGGTTCCACTGTACAATGAGATGTAATGCTTGAACATTATTAGGAACGATATTACTGAATTTTTAATCAATATTGGAAAGTATTAAGTCAATATTAGATCGTTAATAAATTAAGAAGTACACGTCCTTCGGTTTGAGAAGGGGGCTTCGAATCAATTTTTTTTTATATAATGGGGCTGCAATATTGGCAGTCAAGCCCTTTGCAGACTCTGCATATTTCCCAGAACTGAGAGCCATTCTTTTGTTTCACCATCTAGGCGACTCTCGCTACCAATTTTGACGCCCAGATTACAATGAATCTGAGCTCTCTGTGATGTTGAAGTATGACGAGTTTAATTTTGCCGAGAGAATCCAAGTCAAATGGACCCTCCAGGGATCTTTTACATGCCACATAATCATATGACATGCGCGCCCAGGATTTTCCCATCCAGAAAATCTGACGACTCAGCCAGGGCTCGAACCCGCAATCTTGGGCTTCTGAGGCGGACGCGTTAGACCTCTCATCCATTGAGCCGCTACTTCTTCTAATCAAATTCGCGAATTTTACACTGCTTCACTTTATTTTCACGCCAAACGTCATTTTTGTTATTTACTACAGATGAGTATCTTGCAAGAGAATACCAGCTACATCGCAATCAATAAACAATGGTGACAAATTTCACTCTTTTTTTCAAAGCGTATCACCTGAAAGAATCCCCAGGAACATATCGACTCCCTTTTTGTCGCTTTTGTCTTGAATTTCTTTGTAACTGATTCGGTGCCCGGATATTTAGAGTCACGCTACTTAAAAAAGAACTACAGAATATGTATTTTTAGAGAATTGCTTATTTTTACTAGATAAAAAAAGGAAAAATTGGAATATTAACATCACCACAGTTTAAGTATGCAGTATAGAAATGTTCTACGGGAAAATGGGCAAATAGTTCTCATTTTCGAGTGTGAGAATAGAATAAAAAGGTATTTCACACTCAATAAACCACTTTATTCGTTATTTCAAGACATATTTGTGTTCGTTTTATTAGTTTTTTTTTTCAGTTAGAGTGCAATATTAATTATTTTTTCTTTCAATTTTGACGTAACAAGGAAATTTCGTCGCCTGCTCTGATTGGATAGTGAGGTTTATTTACTCACCACGTTTCCTCCGTGGATGCGCGCAACTGCAAACTTAATCTGTGGTGGACTGTAAAGTGTTTCACAAATTCTCTCGAAACAATATTAATAAAAAATAGTTTTAGACCTTAGCACTTTCATTCATTTTATATTTGACTACGCACGATCGGAAATAAATTGTTTTGGCTTTCAAAATAAAATTAAATAAAAAAAATGGTTCTACAGATGCAAGCTTTGTTAGAACAGTACAAAGACTGTATTGCGACCAAATATTAGCATTCAGTTATGTTGAAGGCGCAATAGTTCGTATAATGAAACAATTAAAAAATAATATTAATATGTTTACACAAATACTTGTAATAAAGACACTTATGCTGCTTGAACATTGGTTTTTTTAGTGTAGTGTCAAACTGACACAATTTTAGTGACAAGGTTCGTTATTTATTTTTCTTGTTAAAAAAGGAGTCATTTTACACTACAGTTCTCTTCTGCATAACCATTTATAATTTCAAGTGTGTTTTTCTCACAAACTGCCCAGTGCGTGACAGAATTCCAATAGAAATTTTTGCGTCAAAAAGCGTCACGTCGAGCAGACATTCCGGTTGTTCTTTTGAAGATATATTTTGTCACATTCTTTCGCCGGTGTGTGTGTTCCCAAAAGAGAAATGGTAGAACAAATAGTGTTTTTACATGGCAGAAAGGACTTTTTAGAGGATGCGGGATACATTTTAAATTGATGCCAAAAAGGCGTGCGATAGAACAGAAGGACTGGCAGAATAACTGGGCTAAATGTGTATGAATCCTTGGGAGTACGTTTGATCTATGTAGAAACTTCGATGATTTCATGATTACATATTCCAGTTTTTGTAGAAAATATATATGTGTTTGTGTTTTCGTTTTTTTTTAATAAAAATACATTAACATAACATAACTAGGAATGGCCCTCCAGAAGGAATTAGCATAGGCTTTAGTAAATATATATTACTCAGCTGTAATTTTTTTAAAGATTTTTCAAAGGACTATTTGGCCTAAATATGGTAAAGCACAAAATATTAAAAAAAGCTTTTAATATATTTTAAATAAATTGTCAAAAAATACGAGGATAGTTAACTTGTATGCAGTAACTGAAAAGCCTTCAAATTAGCTACTATTGAACTACAAAGGAGCCATTGCATACCCACTTTAGTGTTGAACCTCATCTTTGGACCATAATTTAAATTTACGGGACCCGTCAACACTAGTTAAAGTGTACAACTACTGCGATGTTAGTCAAAAGCAATTCTATCACTTCGTACATTCGTACAATATGTTATCTTGTCTCTAGGGCTAAGGATAAAAGAGTTCTGTCTCTTTGTTGTCTACAAACTGGTTGGACCATTACGCACTTTCTTAGATAAAATAAGTCCTCAAATTTAGAAAAAAAATTATGATATTTACCTTTGGAACACATATAGAAGACTAGTGATAGTTTACCCTCTTTAGACTCCAGCAAAATCCTACTCTAATGTTCTTAATCGTAACATACTTTTCAACAAGCTAAAAAGTTAGTTTTTGAAAATAATTTTTTAAAAAAATTATGTTTGATAGTTATTAGAAGACACGCTATAAGCGCTAAAAATGCACAATTTGGTGCTATAGTTGCAAAACAAAAAGCCGTATCACTTATATGTACTTTACTTTTCATTTTAACATTGTTTTTAATGCAAAATGCCTTTAAATAAAAGTTAACTAGTAAAAGAACTTTTTGGAAAATTTAAAAAAAAATATTTCTTATGAACTGTAATATCGTATTGGCTCTCGTTCAACTTCATTTTTTTATAGAAATAAAAGACTGATACCTGTAATCAAAGGCTGAAAACTGATAGTTGAATCTTTTCCTATCAAACCAAGTCAATTTCGGAACTAAATATGTTAATTGTTTGTGAAAAGGTTTTAAAAAAAGGCTCCAAATGCGGACGCCAAGTCGCAAGAGGTTAAAGTTATAAAAACCTTCTTTTACTTTCACAATATCGTTCATTTCGCCGAACGATGACTGGATTAAAGAATTTTGTACTTGGTGGCTAAGTATGTAGAGTATAGATTCTAACTTAAGGTAGGCGAATACCCAAAATTCTAAAATTTTTACTATTACTTTAATCTTTTCCGAATTTGGCATAGTGATTTCAAATATAATGAACAATGCTTTTTGGGAATTTTTTTTATTTAAATATAATTGATTTGTTTTAAACGGTGTTTTTCAACTAAAAAAATGGGGTTTGCGCCAACACTTCTAGCATAAAAAGTTTTACATTAATTTACCTGAAATTTTTCACAGATGCTATATTTCAATATATATCTGTGCCATGAACCTCTAACATCTGGTGTAAGTATGCAAGTTTTTTTTTAAAAAAATGTCCAAGTGTAAGTTAATCGAAAAATATCCTTTTTTTGTGGTTAATTTATAACATTTTTCTGAATAACTTTTTTTCTTGTAATTTGTGTGTAACTCTAGAGGGTCATTGCACGTATCAGTTCAAAACGAAGAATTTAGCCCATAATAAATGTTCATAGGATGAAAATTCAATGTGGTAGACTTGTTGGCGTAAACCTCTTTTTTTAGTAGAAAAACAACGTTTGAAATAAATAAATTATGTTTAAATAAAAACAAAAGCCTGAATAGTATTATTCATTATATTTGAAATCACTATGCCAAATTTGGAAAAGACTAAGGCAATAGCAAAAATTTTAGAATTTTGGGAAATTTTGGGTATTCGCCTACCTTAAGTGCGTAGATAGCTGTAAGAATTAGGTCTATCAGTCTAATTAACATCAGTCTGCACGCTGTAAAAGGTGCGGGTTCGAATTCATCCTTCATCCTGGGTGTAATTTCCTTTCTCTGTGACAGTAAAAATTATTTATGTGCCTGTATTTATTGGCGGCGGCTTACATAAGCTGGTCTCTGATCAAGCACACAAGCCGGAATATATGTGTATATATCCCTACCTCTACCCCCTAATTAACATTCCTCCTATTACAATCAATGGAGCTCTTTAAGAAACCAAACTATAGATACCTTTGAACAAGTACACCTTTTATTAAATAATCAGCTTCATCACATTGCTATCTCACATTACATTCACTTTCACGTAGCTCATTAGTGCCTCTAATACGGACTGATTCCAATTAACACAGACATAATGATATCATCCGTTCCCGATATCGCATCGAATTAACGGATATGACGAAGTTATAAAATAGGAATGCTTCACTTCCTGAAGTGATGGAATAAGGCTTAATGTGGAAATATGTGAATACGAGGCTGGATTAGTGATTTAATTATTTGCTCCGGTAAATGATTACCATTTACTGATTGACTTAATTAGACTCGGATAACGCGATTCATCTGTGATTTCATTCATTGATGAATCATTAAGAGAATGTTTTTATGGCAGCATTTATGTTTGAAAATGAGGCAATACATTTAATGGATGGTGAATTTATAAAAAAAAAATTAATGTCTGACTTCCAGGAGAAATGGAACAAGCTTAATTTGTATTGTATGAATGTACTTAAGACCGGCGATTTTGTTTCTGTGATGAGTACTATTTAGTTAGACAGATCATTGGGAATTACAAGCAAAGTGGTCCCAGGGCGGAAACAAAAAATACTTAAGGTAGGTGATTACCCAAATTTCTAAAATTTTTACTAGTACTTTAATCTTTTCCAAATTTGGCATAGTGATTTCAAGTATAATGAACAATGCTTTTTGAGCAATTTTTTTTATTTAAATATAATTTATTTATTTTAGCCGGTGTTTTTCAACTAAAAATAGGGGTTAACGCTAACACTTCTAGCATAAAAAGTTTGCCGCCCCGGTGTCTGAATGGTTAGTGTACTAGCCTTTTTAGCTGCTGAGGTCGGGCTCGAATCCAGGTCAGGCATGTATGTTTGTGACAGTCAATAAATGTTGTTATTTGTCTATGCGTTATTCATTTCTTTGTGACTTTAAAAATTTCTTTCTGTGTCTGTCCCACTTGACGAAAGCTTATAAGCGGTTCTCTGAACAAGCACACAAGCTGGAATATATATGTATCATACCATACCATAAAAAGTTTTACATTAATTTAAATGAAATATTTTACAGATGCTATTTCAATATATATCCGTGCCATGAACCCCTAACATCTGGTGTAAATATACAAGTTTTTTTTTTTTTTTGAAATTTCCAAGTGTAAGTTAATCGAAAAAATCCTTTTTTTTTTGTTTTTAATTTATAACATTTTTTTAATAACTTATTTTCTGTTAATTTGTATGTAACTCTAGAGGTTCATTGCATGCATCAGTTCAAAACGAAGAATTTAACACATAATTAATGTTTATAAGATGAAAATTCAGTGTGGCTGGCTTGTTAGCGTAAACCTCTTTTTTTTTAAGTAGAAAAACACCGTTTAAAATAAATAAATTATAATTAAATAAAAAAATGCCTAAATAGTATTATTCATTATATTTGAAATCACTATGCCAAATTTGGAAAATATTAAAGTAATAGTAAACATTTTAGAATTTTGGGTATTCGCCTACCTTAAATACCTAAAACTATAGATTTTTTTGAAACCGTACTAATTATTTAATGTAAAAAAAGTGGAAGAGGTGAATTTTATTAAAATGTCAATTATGTTGAATTTGTTTTTTCTTTATTTTTTTTATCATTGAGCTTTATTCAAAATCATAGTTTGCTGGATAATTATCATTTTATTGCAAAGTTAAATAAAACAAGTGATCAATAGTTATTTTACGTAATTAAACTATTCAATTAAGCCAGAACTTCTTTAAAGCCCCATCTAATTGTTATTTATTGTTAAAAATGCACAAAAATATAAGCTAATTATAGTAATTAATTACTTAAAAATTTTTCTATAAGATATTAAATAAAGGATTAAATTACATAAAAATTATAGTTATTTTGATTAAATACGCTAATTGATTGTATAATTAGATTTATAGTCGAGCCCCAGGGAGTATTTAATGGGAATTTTAAGAACTTTCTCGAACTTCCATAATTTTTAGAGATTTTTTTTGTTTCTCTCTTTTTATGGCGCAAAAATAAGTTTCTCCTTTCAAATCCATCTTGATTTTGTTTGTAGAGGTATATCCTTATTTTAAACAAATCTTCCATCAAACGTATATTTTATCTTATTTTTCTTAACATTTTACTGCTTATTTCTTTTTCATTTACACCAAATATCGTTAGAATGCTCCCCTTTTCTCAAAAGGATATCAGATGAAATTTTGGAGCTGCTGAATGGAAGAGTCATGTTGAGGTATCATAGTTGCGAAGAAGTTTTTTTCTTCTCTTTTTCACACTGTGGTGCATTAGTTAGTTGCAAAAGTGGATTCAACGGCTATATGAGTGGTCATGGGGCGCGGATGGCCAAATGGTTTGGACCATAACGCTAGCAGTCTGCGCGCTGTAACGTGGGCGGGTTCGATTCCCGCCTTCGTCCTGGGTGTACTTTCCTTTTTCTGTGACAGTAAAATTTCTTTCTGAGTCAGTATTGCTTGAAGAAGGCTTATACAGGGTGAGGTAAACAAAAGTAGTCCCCGTCTAGAGATAAGAATACGACAGAAATGTTTCCAAGTCTAAAAACAATACAAAAAATAGGTTTGCTAATTGAAGCTATTGATCGCTTCAATATTAAGCCCAATTAATCGCTTGGCTGATCAAGAAATGTTCCCACTATTGATTATTTTGGTCGTTAATTATCCTAGATAATCGGTCCTTTTTGTTTTTTGGTAATACAAAACATTCTAAATTGATTGCACGACGCAAAATTTGCATTATGGGACGTCTCCATACAATACGAACTAAGATCTGAACTCGCCACCAATCTATGAGTAGCTCTAATGTGAAGCTAATCTGATCCAACCAATGCAAAAACAGATCTCAGGCGGCTTCAGGGGTTTTTCTCGCCAAGCAATTCAACGTATTCCTATATCTAGACCGGGGCCACTTTTGTTTGCCTCACCCATTATAAGCGGTCTCTGATCAAGCACACAAGCAGGAATATTTATGTATCAACCCTATACCCTGTATGAACGGTCACGTGGGTCAGTTTAACGGTATTTTGTTGAGAGCTCACCTCTTAGTGGCTTTACTTATTTTCATACTTAACTTCATTTATTATTAATTACGGCTATAATCAAGTAGTTTTTTTAAAATTTTCTTTTATTGAAAAAGTTTTTTAAAAAATTGCTAATAGATTTTAAGGGGACGCATTACCAAAATTTTAGGGCTTCCCAGAAAATAATTAAACATGTTAGAACTCTGATATAAATATATTGCAAAAAAGAAGAAATCATTTATATAATGATAGAGGTTTATTATTAATAATAAGGTGGTTTTGCAAAATTGTTTTTGAATTCTTCTGTTGATATTTTAAATTTTAATTTTTTTAGCTTATGAATGGTTAAAAGCCAAAATCTTTTAAGTTAACAAATGTAGAGCTCCATTTTTTTTCCTGTATTAAGGCGTATACCATAAACAAAAGTTGGCATGGGAGAAGGTCTATTGTGATTAGAATTTTATTTAAATGGTGATGTATTGTGATTAGAATTTTATTTAAATGGTGATGAAGTTGAAAATTTAGAAAAAAATCTTTTTTTTTTCGATTTTTATACATAAATCTACATAACTTTTTTTGTTTAACTGGTAGCTCAATATCCGTACCAACTTTTATTAATAGATGTTGTGGGAACATTTTGAAAAAAAAATCCATTAAAAATTCCTTAAATTGTAGGAGGAGGAGTATTATGAAAAATCGTTAATATTTTAAATTTTTTGAAAAAACTAACGTTTCAATATTAATAAATTTTTGTATATGCTTATTGAATGTTAGTTCTTTGTAAAAATAGTTTAATTTGAACGCTAGCGATAAAAATACTGGATTTAAATTTTTGGGTACCGCGTCCCTTTAATTCAAAGTCTGTTGTTATTTTAGGTTCATTATTATTATTATTATCATTTTTTTTTTTGCGAAATACATCCTCATATAAGTCCTCTTTTCTTAAACAAGCTGCAAAAGAAAGCTTCTTTAAAAAAAAAAACTTAAAAATTTTCTTATAAATTATAAAAATAAATTACGTCTTTGGATATGTATAAAAGTATCAGACAAAAAAGTATGAATTTTTTTCTTACTTTTCTTAGAAAACTAAGGAAATTCTCATCGAAAAAGCTTCCAATGCGAAGTTATCTCTGGAAAACCAAAATTGGCTATCCACATTGCTCTTTCAATATTTGGCGTACCCTTGACTAGGAACAAAAATATTTTCTAGGACATTGTTGCTTCAAAACAAAAACAAAATGCCTCGATGTTTGTGTTTTTATTGCGGAGAAGAAATATTTTCCTTTTTTTTTTAAAAAAAAAAAAAAAAGATTTTTGGGAAACTATGAAATCTGTTTTGTTTTTATAGCCTGGAGGGTCACTATTTGGGATTTTTATATAGAAAACTTTGTGGTTAAAGGACATATATACAACGTTATGAAATATGACATTGAATTTTATTCTACTAAAGTGCTCTTATGTTTCGACAGTACTAAAAGATGAGAGATTGAAAAATATGTACTAGGGCTTTCGGTCAAAATGGCTTTTAAAACAATGTGGGGCTTTTTGCTTTCGCATAGCAAAATCTTAAAGTTTTCCTGAGTTTAATAAAATTTTACAAAAGCATTGAATAAAGGTGGGCTGGAGTAATTGCGAGCAAAAAAAAAAGTATTCTCATACATGATTTTCGAATGATCGAAAATAATGTATTTATTTTAAATCACGGAAATGAAACCACCCATCATAGAATCATAATGTTAATTTAATTAAATATTCAGTAAACCAAATATTATTTTTATAATATTTATTGGAATGGGACAATTTAGATGGAATACCGTTATAACTTTTTGCGAATTTCAAAAGTTCAACCTAAACATAATTTTTGTGATTCAGCCATCGGAAAATTTTAGTAGAATATCAAGAAAGGAAGTAAGCGCTAAAGCCAGAACTATAATTAAATCAAATTTTTGAGAAACCACATATAAGCGTGGTTGAAGCTTAGCTAGATAGAAACAGCAATACTCAGCTAGATAAAGCATTTTTAAAATTTAAACTATATCTTTGAATTTTTATTTTTCAAAATATTATTGAAGAATAAACTCACAGTCTAAAGATTTCAAGTCAATTTTAACGATCCGTATGTAAAAAGTATTATTTTTGGAAATTTAACGAAAGCAAAATTCAATTAGGCATTTATATGGAATTAAAAATTCACTCACTTACATTATTTTAAATCATTTTCGCTTGTTTAGTTCTTTTAAACATTATTTGAAACCCCCGAAACTCCGCAAAAGTGAAGGAATGCAAAAATATTCAAAGTCAAAGGAAATTATGCACTTAAAATGACTAGAATCAAAGGTTATATTTAAATAATAAATTAACACAAACAAAGACGTGCCTCAATAAATGACTTAAAGGCAAAATAAATGAAACGGTTAATGAAAGTTCAGATTTGTCTACAACATGTATATTTCAACGATTTAAGCAAAAAACGTATTTAATAACATGAAATGAATTTTTGCAGGACTAGCAATTTTAACGGAAAATTTGAAACGCCTCCCTTTATTAATGCTTTAAAAAAAACTATTTATTAATTTTGATGTTATTAATACTAAAATTATTTTTCAGTATAAGATATAAATTTTAGTATGAAAAATTTGCACAGACAAAATAGCTAAATAAAAAACAGCACCAACTTTATTTTTGATGAGTATACTTACTAAATACAGGGTTCATTTCTGGGGCTTAGTACAATAGACTTAAAGTCGCAGTGCTTTACGATCTTGCCCCCCACCAAGAAAGTCATAAGTCATAAATACAGGGTTAGTCAAAATGAATAGGACAATAAGAAAACTATTTTTAGACGAATTTATGTTTATTGTAACCAAACTACAGCTACCGTATGGGCAGATAAACAATCAACCTATTTACAATTGCCCTATTCATTTTGACTAACCCTGTACTTTTAAAGTTTCATTTTTTTTAAATATATGTACATAAGTTTCCATCATCAATTTTCTATGCTAAGTTATACTTGCAAAATAATTATTAATAAAACTGTAATTTATAAAATACATTTGTGATAATAACAGTTTTACTGAAATTCGTCCAAGGATTTCCAATTACAAATGAATTCATAATTACAAAGAATGATTGCCTATAATACGGCTCTACTAATTAAAAGCAAAAGGCAGCAAGCTTTACTAAATGCTAATATAAAATATATTATTTGGGAAGCGAAAAAAATAGTATTACAATTTATTTCAGTATTTTCTTAGAATTTTGTGTAGTATAGACTTAACTGAGTTCTTCTTGAGTTAATGATTACAATTTTTACTGCCCACTAGTTTTTACTTATAACTTTCTTGGTGGGGGGCAAGATCACCAAGCACTGCGACTTTAAGTCTATTGTATTAAGCCCCAGAAATGACGCAAGCACAAGAAACACACAAAGAAAGAGACGACACAAACACATAGACAAATAACAACATTTATTGACGGTCACAAACATCCATGCCTGACTGGGATTCGAGCCCTACCCCAGCAGCTCCAAAGGCTAGCATCCTAACGATTGCGCCGGCTGCTAGTTTTCACTACTTTCAATTCGATTTCTAGTGCAGCGAGTTTATTTAGTGCAATTGTAATTTTCTTTATTCAATATCAAACTACAGTTTCCTAAATTTAGACAGATTGCTTTCGCTGAAACATCAACATTTTCCAAGTATCCCAGGTCACTTTCTATAATTAACCAGCAAAGGAACTGCGAAATAATTTACTAAAAGATCCCGAACAATCCCCATTGAATTGTACTTCGGAAGACCCTAAAAGCACGAAGCATTTTCATCGGAAGTTTCTCACAACATTAAACGAGTTTCTGTTTCTCTCGTAAAACGACAAATAGGACAACTTTCTTTAAGAACTTTAAGGAAAGTCTAGACGGGAATTTTTCTTTGGAAAATAGTTAGATGCCAGCTTAGGATTGTCGGAGTCATCTTGCGAAGTCCACTCTTTGTCATCTACTTTTGTGTTCGAGTTTAGCGAACGATTTAAAGAAATCAAAAGGTGAAATTGCAAGGTTATAAAAAACATTTATTAAAAAATAGTTATTTAAGCAACTAGTGACGAAAAGAACACTTTATTAAGCAAGTGGATTTGATTAAATAATGACAAGAGCTTAATTAAGTACTATTTGGCACGTGCTTGTTTACAATATTTTTTATAACAATTTGCAAAAGCGTGCAATTTGTGTTCTTACTTCTGTCTTATTTGATTTCCTTTAATATTTTTTTTAGTACTTGTAGTTTCCATGGAGATATTGGAACATGCAAAAGTAATGAACCAATAGAGATAAGTGAGTTTCATTACCATTTAGTTTCCATCGAGATATTCATGACATCATTTTCTTTTTCTACCAATCAGATACTCTTATTTACTTTACCGCATTAGTGTCGAAAGTCCCATTTTCGGTATCTGTCTGTGCCGTAAGCACGTAAAGTGTCATTTTCGCAACGATTTATGAATGAATATGATATAAAAAAGTGAAATTTTGTGCACGTTCTTATAAAAATATAGTTAATTATTAAAGTAATGGTTTTGACGTTACTGTTCTTATTTCCTCTTCAGACTATTTGCTACCACTGTTTCATTTTTTACGATTAAGATATAATGTATTTACTTTTGCATACTCGTCATTAAACCACCTTTTGCATCGAATTCATTGAACTCTGTCATGTACCATTTTGTTGGTAGTATGCTTTCAAATAAAAAATAAAAATGCAGTTTTCTATCTTCCTTATCAGAATCATTCCGAATTTTCATTTCTGCAATGTAGGGTAGGGAACATAATGCATATATACTATTCCGGCTTGTGTGCTTGATCAGAGAACCGCTTATAAGAATTCGTCAAGTAAGACAGACACTGAAAAAGACTACTGTCACAGGGAAAGGAAAAACACACAGGGCGAAGGCGGGAATAGAAACAGCACTCGTGACAGCTCTCAAACTGCTAGCGTTATGGTCCAAACCACTCGGCCATCCGTGCCCCCTTTCTGCAATGTGCGCCAACTTATATCATTTTTTAATGCTAAGGAAATTTACACTGAGTAGTACAACGTTTTGTGGAACGTTCTTCAAGTATGGTATGGCAGATACATATATTCCAGCTTGTGCGCTTGTTCAGAGAACCGCTTATAAGCTTTCGTCATGCGGGACAGACACAGAAAGTGTTTTCACAAGCACAAGAGACACACAAAGAAAGGACAACACAAACACATAGACGAATAACAACATTTATTGACGGTCACAAACATCCATGCCTGACCGGGATTCGGACCCAACCCCAGCAGCTCCAAAGGCTTCTCCAAGTAGTATTTGAAGTTTATGAATCTTATTCCAAAATTAGTGTAACGTTACACAAATAACAAAATTGTCAAAAATGACGAAAGCGTTGCATAGTGTTTTTACTGATTCATTCAATAGGACAATTTCAAAAACTAAATACATTGGAAGCACTAGAAGATTTGAGACAGTATGTTACACTAGTTTACAGTAAAATTATGAATCCTATTCAAAATTAGTGTATTACATTACTGACATTTACAAAATCGGCAAAAATGACGAAAGCGTTGCACAGTGTTTTTACTGATTCATATTAAAGGATAATTTGAAAAAACTAAATACCCAGAAAGCACAGAAAGGTTTGAGACAATACGAATCAAAAAATATTCAGGAGCACGTTTACGCACTAGAACCTGCGTCGTAACGTGTTACTTTAATGCATAAACGTGCCCAGGCACCATGTTTGGATATATTTGTAACGTACATGTTTGGGTATATTTGCAACGTATTCATATGCACTGCATATGCATAACGTACTCAGTTCTCTTAAAAGGATACAATGCTGATTTTCATCGAAGTCTCATCCATAAAAAAATTAACATTATTTTTTTATGTACTACTAAATAAACACATTGATACACTCTTAAAACAAACACTCCCAATTTACCTCAGTCTGAGTGGATTTCACTCCTCCAGACTGGAAAATGCACTTCTCCTTTTGGAGTGGATCCTTTGTGTGTTAAACCTCCGACAGGATCACTCCAAACGAGTGATTTTAACTCAGTCTGAGAAAATATGCATGCCTTTAGGGTGTCGAAAATGCACTTCTCCAACAGGAGTGGATTTCACTCTTTTGTTTTAAGAGTGTATTGTTATTTGTGAAAGATTTCATAATTAGAGCGTATTTTTCACATTTATTATGCAATAAAATACTAAAACTTTTTCAGCTAAATATATCCACTTTCTTTTGAATACAAAAACGTTTGTTTATTATTAACTATGTATCATTAATTTAGTAATGTGTGTCACACACATCCATAACAATCTAAAATATTTTTTTATCTGCCAGTACTACTAAATATAAGCATTTATATATCGATTTGCCTCAACGTTAAAATGTGAGTTTTCATAATTAGCGTGCATATTTCACATTTTATAGTGTAATAAGAGACCAAAACTTTTTTTAGCCAAGTCTACCCACTTTCGTATAGGAACACGATACGTTTCTATTCTATAGCCGAACTTAAAACCTTTTATGAGCAAAAAAAAAAAAAAAATACAGAATTTTTTGCTGGAAAGAGTTTTCAAGGAAAGTAAAATAATAAAGGAACAAAAACATATGTTGTTCCTTGTACTCGATATTGCTTTATGGGCACGTGGCCTTGACAGGAATTCAATTTAAAAGAAAGAGAGCGGGAGACTGCTGAAAGGGTTTTTAACCCTTTATTGGGATACGTGGGGAAAAAGTGAAACTGGAGACACTTCGAACTTGCGATAAGTTTGGTTTTAGTTAAATTTACATAGTAATTGAGACTCACTCTGGGCCTTATCTACCATGAGGCCGAGGCCTTGGCCCCCAAGTTTGTAGGGCTCCGAAATTTTAGTTGTATTATGGTAAATAATGTACACTCTTGAAACAAACGAGTGAATTTAACTCAGTCTGATTTAATTTTCACTCTTTTCAGTGTCGAAAATGCACTTATCCTATATGAGTAGATTTCACTCTTTTGTTTTTGAGTGTAGATCCTCAAAATTTCAGCATATTTTTAAATTTTGTTAAACTTCACTAGATTTTTATCTTGCCTATGACTCAGAAACTGTCCTAACGTGATTGGTTTAAGCGATTTTATAAGCAAAAAAAATAGTAGCAAAAATAAGGCAAATCGGTTTTGATCTGCTTATATTTATCTAATTTAATGTTTAAAATTTTACTTAAAATTAAGCTTAATCGGCTAGTGTGTTTTAGTCTTTATCAGTTCTTAAACGAAAAAAAATAATTACAAATGTCATTATTTTTTTGCATAGTGAGTTCAAAAAGTATACAAAGTGATTTAGAAAATATAAAATTATGGTTAATAAAAATAAAACAATGCAAAAAAATCTATCTTCAAGTTTCCTCGAATTAAGGTCAATGTAATAAAGCGAGTCAAAGTTTAGTATCTTCTACACAATTAAGGACTTTTTTCATATTTTATTTTACGATAAAATAAAAATAAAAACCGTAAAATGTAAAGAAATACGCTTTCCATTTATGAAAAAATATTTAATTATGCTTACTTGTAAAACTTATTTAGATCATTTAGGATTTTTATCATAAAATAGTAGATGAAACCTAAATTTACAGTCTAAGCCACTGAATGCAACAATTCATTCTTGCACCATGTTATTTAGTTCTATTAAGTTTATTCAATTTAAACTTCTAGTAAGCTTTCTTTTACTTTTTAATGTCAAATACTGAGTTACATCAATTACTAATTGTTTAAAAAAAATTATAAACAGTTTAAGAATGAAAAAAAGCATTTAACACATCAATCAAGATTTTGTGTCACCATTAGCAACTTCATTACTGAATAAAAATATTTACCTTAAATGTAGAACTGCTGGGGACGGGTTCGAATTCCGGTCAGGCGTGGATGTTTGTGAGTAAATGTATTCTTCAATCTGTTTTTTTTTTCATGTAATTTATTTCAAGCATAGGTCTAACAAGTATACAATTTGTCAGCGTCGGAGTCCATTTACCAGCAGTTTATCAATATTAAATATAATCTTATTTATGCGGGCATAAAAATACAAGGCTGGAGAAGAAGTTTTCTGTACTCATTTTTTTAAAACTGTTACTCTTTCCAGAAACCACCACCATACATCATTCGAAAACAATCCATCTTGAAACAATGTCAGTGAACTTTAAACTCAAATCTGACTTTGTCAACAGAGCAGAATTCATAAAATACTTTTTCAAGAAAAAAATACTAGCATATTGAATACACTTTATTTTCATACATTGCTGTTAAAAAGAGTAACTTATTTGCACATTTTAAGGACATTTTCCTACACTTTTATTTACATTTTCTAGAACAAACATTACTCAGAAGTTTGTTTTGGCATCTAATTTTCACAGACACACATATAAATCATAATTTTTATTTGCACTTGCAAACAAACTTAATCAAATTGAGCGCTTTGGAAATGACATTATTCCATGCGTTTTTTTTATCCGCTGCGTAAAACACAATTATTTTTTCTAAAATATACATTGTGGCTGTTGCATTCACAGTTATAATAATTATATTTTTTTTAAGTCAAACACTGTAAACATTTGGTTAACTTTATTCCGTAAACAAGATGGAACGCTATCATGAAATGCGACCACGGTGATTATAGACCACTTTCAGAAATAAACTAGTAGGCTTGTAACAGTATCTGTCACTTAACGCGCGTCCACACAACAGTTGTGTTTAACAGGTAAAGAGACTACAAACACAGCATTAATTCTATATCAAACATCTACAATTTTGGCTAGTTTCGTTTATTTCATTGCGAAAAAATTCAATAGTTATTACTTATCGTTTTCAAAAAATAATTTATATTTCAAATAGAATGAAAACATTTCATATTAACTTACAAAGAACTCGTAGTGAAATATATTTGTCGTTATTTTAAACTGATCGATGTCGCAAAAATCGGAGAGCTGAATGTATTCACGTATGACACTTGTCCGTACCATTTGTTATAGTTTGGGATAAGAAAGTGGGTGAAAGACGGACGAACGGTCAGACAGTTAGACGGACTGAACGATTATAATACCTTCCACGTTTTACGTCATGAACGTAGTGTGGAAGCCGAAATGTCATGTTTTTAAAATTCTTCATTCGTCAAAGTTAATTCCATCACTTTCGTCATTTCTTTCCTCACTAAGTCACGCGACCAGTGACAATTTGAATATTCTCAATTTTCCAACGACATTTTTCCCCACTTTTTGCCAAACCACGTAAGAATGCCTGGATAAAAAAAAGCGGTTATTGACCTAACATATATTTTAATCTCCATTTTTGCCGGAAATAGTAAAGCAGAAAACAAAAACACTTTTTTTTTTAATGTTTAACTATTGCGTGTTATCAGTTGAATACACATATTTTTGATCATAAATGAAAAATCTCTTTTTGGGACGAGTAAAGCTAAACAAACGAAATGAAAAAATTCTTAGTCCATTTTCATATTAATTTCAAATTTAATTTAAAATCTATATCCTCATACCAAATAATGATTTTTAAGTAAAGAACGACGAGTAAAAAAAATTGCAAATTTCTTTACAGATTTTCCAATTTAAAAAATGCCTAAGAAAAAATACACATGACATTTTTAAGTCTCAGTAGCAGAGTCGTCATCTTAAATTGAAGTTTATTCAATTTAAACTTCTAGTAAGCTTTCTTTTACTTTTTAATGTCAAATACTGAGTTACATCAATTACTAATTGTTTAAAAAAAATTATAAACAGTTTAAGAATGAAAAAAAGCATTTAACACATCAATCAAGATTTTGTGTCACCATTAGCAACTTCATTACTGAATAAAAATATTTACCTTAAATGTAGAACTGCTGGGGACGGGTTCGAATTCCGGTCAGGCGTGGATGTTTGTGAGTAAATGTATTCTTCAATCTGTTTTTTTTTCATGTAATTTATTTCAAGCATAGGTCTAACAAGTATACAATTTGTCAGCGTCGGAGTCCATTTACCAGCAGTTTATCAATATTAAATATAATCTTATTTATGCGGGCATAAAAATACAAGGCTGGAGAAGAAGTTTTCTGTACTCATTTTTTTAAAACTGTTACTCTTTCCAGAAACCACCACCATACATCATTCGAAAACAATCCATCTTGAAACAATGTCAGTGAACTTTAAACTCAAATCTGACTTTGTCAACAGAGCAGAATTCATAAAATACTTTTTCAAGAAAAAAATACTAGCATATTGAATACACTTTATTTTCATACATTGCTGTTAAAAAGAGTAACTTATTTGCACATTTTAAGGACATTTTCCTACACTTTTATTTACATTTTCTAGAACAAACATTACTCAGAAGTTTGTTTTGGCATCTAATTTTCACAGACACACATATAAATCATAATTTTTATTTGCACTTGCAAACAAACTTAATCAAATTGAGCGCTTTGGAAATGACATTATTCCATGCGTTTTTTTTATCCGCTGCGTAAAACACAATTATTTTTTCTAAAATATACATTGTGGCTGTTGCATTCACAGTTATAATAATTATATTTTTTTTAAGTCAAACACTGTAAACATTTGGTTAACTTTATTCCGTAAACAAGATGGAACGCTATCATGAAATGCGACCACGGTGATTATAGACCACTTTCAGAAATAAACTAGTAGGCTTGTAACAGTATCTGTCACTTAACGCGCGTCCACACAACAGTTGTGTTTAACAGGTAAAGAGACTACAAACACAGCATTAATTCTATATCAAACATCTACAATTTTGGCTAGTTTCGTTTATTTCATTGCGAAAAAATTCAATAGTTATTACTTATCGTTTTCAAAAAATAATTTATATTTCAAATAGAATGAAAACATTTCATATTAACTTACAAAGAACTCGTAGTGAAATATATTTGTCGTTATTTTAAACTGATCGATGTCGCAAAAATCGGAGAGCTGAATGTATTCACGTATGACACTTGTCCGTACCATTTGTTATAGTTTGGGATAAGAAAGTGGGTGAAAGACGGACGAACGGTCAGACAGTTAGACGGACTGAACGATTATAATACCTTCCACGTTTTACGTCATGAACGTAGTGTGGAAGCCGAAATGTCATGTTTTTAAAATTCTTCATTCGTCAAAGTTAATTCCATCACTTTCGTCATTTCTTTCCTCACTAAGTCACGCGACCAGTGACAATTTGAATATTCTCAATTTTCCAACGACATTTTTCCCCACTTTTTGCCAAACCACGTAAGAATGCCTGGATAAAAAAAAGCGGTTATTGACCTAACATATATTTTAATCTCCATTTTTGCCGGAAATAGTAAAGCAGAAAACAAAAACACTTTTTTTTTTAATGTTTAACTATTGCGTGTTATCAGTTGAATACACATATTTTTGATCATAAATGAAAAATCTCTTTTTGGGACGAGTAAAGCTAAACAAACGAAATGAAAAAATTCTTAGTCCATTTTCATATTAATTTCAAATTTAATTTAAAATCTATATCCTCATACCAAATAATGATTTTTAAGTAAAGAACGACGAGTAAAAAAAATTGCAAATTTCTTTACAGATTTTCCAATTTAAAAAATGCCTAAGAAAAAATACACATGACATTTTTAAGTCTCAGTAGCAGAGTCGTCATCTTAAATTGAAGTTTTTGGGATCCATGCCCAGACTAAAAACTAAAATATATTTAGTCGTGGGGGTTATCGAGTACACTGTAACAGATTTGTTCGATAAATCTAATGAGTCTGAATTCACAAATAGTTGTTATTGTGTCCTTGAAATTTAAATAACATAATATTTTCTTTTAATTTTGAAAAAGTCATTTTTTTTCAAAAACTAAAAAACTTTTCGTTATTTTCGTGACGAAAAACAAATATCTGTAGAAACAAATTTAGTCAATTGGACCAAATGTTTAATCGGACCATTCTTTACGACATCATTTGGATAAACATTATGAAAATTTCGTCATATTAATACATTTCCTTTTCTAAGAGTGCGTGTGACGTTACTCAGCGTTCCTCCATAATCACAATGGCACAATCACCTTTAGCCATTTTTTGCCACGTTTACCGAATAAAGTTATATACCATTTTTAGCCTACTTTTCTATTTTTTTATTCGAAATAATTAAAATTGAAAAAGTAGGTATTGACATGCCGTCGTTGTCCGTCTGTCTATCTGTCCGACCATCCGTACCTACCTTCCAAAATCGGTTCTATCAATCGGATCCTAAAAATTCTTTTTTTGTTAGATAGATATGACCTCAGAGACCAAACGTTCGTACTTTTTGTCCATCTGTCTTTACGTACGAAAGGACATAAATCTACTATCTGACGGAGAATTTCCCATTGAATTAGCATTGAAATTCAATTTTGAGTCGGCATTTAAATCACTGTTGCCAAATCAACAATGGCATGAGAAACCTTTTTTAAAAAATTAAAGCAAAATAATTTTTTCAGGAATCCTTTTGGAATGACGTATTAAAATGTAGCACAATTTCTTTTGATACTAATCCATATCAAACGAAGAGAAAAGACGCAACTGAGTGAATTTGAGAAAGTAATTAAGGGAATGTTCACAAAGCACAGACATGTGCACACTGCACCGACGATTAAAATTTCATTATACGTTATAAACCTACACATTACACAACTGTCAAATACTCTAGTAAATAAAATTAAAAAAAAAACAAAAAGATACGTTTGACTTGAGAGTTAGATTTTCTGTTCTTTTTGTCGATAAAAAAAACCTTCCACTTGTAATTTACTTGATTTTTTTAAAGCGATACACATATCATCCTTTCTTACCTTTCTTTTTGCCTTTATAATTACCCTAACATTTTTGCTCCAGAAGTTACAAAGTACTCTCCAGAGGTTAAAAAAAATAAACAGGTACAAAAAAGCTAAACGAATGACCATTTTTTCCCACATATCTTGTCCCTGTCTCCCAGCTATTAGCCTAACAAAGGACCAATGAAAAAAACTTTCAGAAAAAAACTCCAAAGAATAAAGATACTCTTGATTACGTTTCCTTTGCGGTCTGCGATAGTGAGGTGAGATTGGCTTTTTAGACCAATCAAATCACTTCTTTTTGCTTTGAATTGTTTCGAATTACTTTTCGTCATTAATTCATTTGGAATGGTTTATTCGTCTGTTTGCTATTTAACGACTTTTGTTAATCTGTCGGAAATAATAAAAAAAATTATAAACATTGGTAAAGATGGGTGTTTTTTCTAAAGATAAAAGCTTTTTTGTAATATTTTCCGCGTATCAATACAAGTATTTTGTATACGAAGCGGAGGTACAAAAAAGATCAGTCTGCATTCTTAACTCTTAGACAGTAAAAAACCAGGATTTTTTTTATCACGGAGTGATAGTAAAAAAACTGTTGTCCTGCCCTTCTGATGTTGTTGTGAAATCTACAGAGGTGTGGGATGTCAGCGATATTTGGTTGGGGTAGGGGTAGGTGCATATACAATATATTTCGGCTTATGTGACTGACTGCTTATATAAACCTTCGTCAAGACAGACACAGAAATAATTTTTATTGTCAAAGAAAAATGAAAGTACACCCAGGGCAAAGGTGGGAATCGAACCCACTCTCGTTGCAGCGAGGAGACTGCTAGCGTTACGGCCAAACCATTCGGCCATCCGGGCCCCGCGATATTTGGTACGTCAGACCTTTGCTCTCCAAGTAATTAGGTGTGAGCCTGCTCTTGAATTCAATGTTTTTGTATTAATGTTATTTACATTAAGCTAAAAAAATGGGATTATGAACAATTTTACAGTATAAAGTCCAATTAATAGGAACAAATATTCCTTCCAATATTATTTTTATTTTAGCAAGGCAAAATATTCTTATAAATTGAATATATTTAACATGTTAACAAACCACAATTTACATATGATATATAATATGAATAAAATGAATTGTCATATAAAATTAAATTGTTCAAAAAATGAAATTGAATGTTTTCTAATTGGTTCCTTGAATAAAGTTGAGATTTTTCCAGGAGTCTTCTGTTGCTGAGAGTTTGCCAAATTTGTACAAATGAGGACCATTCACAACTAAATTGTATATCATTTAGTTTTGTTCCGAGCCATTTAGAATGTTTATCTGAAATTATAGATATATTATAAAGTTATGTAACGGAAACGAAATATTATTTGAAAATATAAAGTTATGTGGATTTTTCTATAAAAAACGAGAAGTAAGTTATGAAAGAAATGAAATAGCCTACTATCTTGTTCTTTAATACTAACGAAATTCTTAGAGTAATGATAGACAGATATACGAAAAACGTATAAATGATGAAAAAACTAAAGAAAATCGGCCTGCTATAACTTAAATTAATAACAAACCATTTTATAAAGGACAGATGGACGTACAGAAAAACTGATATAAAGTATAAAAGAAAGGTAATTTAGAGTCATATCCAAACAAAAACCTCTCGGTAAAAGAAGGCCAAGTTCTTAAAAAAAATATGGCCTGGCCTTAAAAAGAAGTGAAATCCTGAAAAAGGTACCAAGTTCATTAAAAGTTACTGATGTGGTATTGACCACCAAAACATTTTAGTCTTTGATCATTCTTATGTTTACCACATTCAAGCAAACTCGCACTTGTGTTTGTGTAACTTGGCCATTACGCATTGTGAAAATTTTGTTGAACCTTTTGCACTATGGGATGTTGAACCTTTTGCACTAGGGATGGGTGTAACCAATAAATTATTGAACATTGAGATGAAAGTATTTCTGTAGGTAAAGTGTTTTAAGTGTTTCAAGCCACACAAAAAAGAGGCCCAACAGAATTTTTATTATTTTTTTTTTGTTTTTAAAAGCTTTGTTTTCTGCCTAGTGGTCAAACAGAGTAATCTTGGCCTTCTCTTTTTTTCTTCGAAAAAATTGTCAATGAATATTTTAACATTGATATAACTTCTTTTCAGTATCAGTATTTTGTACGTTTTTTTTTTTTTTTTATAAATGTCGTAAACGAATTTCTAAACTACCATTACATTGAACTTGTGATAAAATAGTTACTACTTTTAGTGGCGGTCGCAATATCGTGGGACCGTTGGAATCGAGTTGTAAAGTAATGAATAATCGTGTATCATAATACCTTTAAGGGCTTGTTTATTTTATTCAAAAATGCGTAATGGCCAAGTTACACAAACACAAGTGCGGGTTTGCTTGAATGTGGTAAACATAAGAATGATCAAAGACTAAAATGTTTTGGTGGTCAATACCACATCAGTAACTTTTAATGAACTTGGTACCTTTTTCAGGATTTCACTTCTTTTTAAGGCCAGGCCATATTTTTTTTAAGAACTTGGCCTTCTTTTACCGAGAGGTTTTTGTTTGGATTTCACTTATTTTTGTAGGTATACTAAATAAAATAAATTAAATAATTTCTTAAATAAAAAAAATATTTTAAATATGGACACTTTCAATTGTTTTATAAATACTAACTTTTTTAGAGGACAATCCACGTGTTTAAGTAAACATGATATGTAAAATAAAAACTATATTTGACGAATGTCCATACATTTAAAATATATATATACTGGTTCATTTTACTGCTCGTTCTGTACTGCTTGTTGACATTAAGTACATTTTGTATCTATTTTAAACTAGCAGTAAGGTTCCGCCTTACTGGGAGCCCGTTAGCTGCACATTGCTTCCTTTTAGAGGCATACTTACTTGTGAAAATGGGGGACATTCACGGCCATATCCACCTGAGATTCAACCGCGTGACATCACATTAATGTTCCCCAAACACTCAATATCTAAACTAAATTCAATTCGTGTTGGTGCATGCGCAAGAAAAAAGCAAATTCTAACAGAGAATGGCGTCAAGCCCCTGGTATGGCCCTCTCGTTGTGTTTTGAAGCCCCTGTTACGGTCTACCTACTTATTAAAATACACTCAAAATCAAGACAAAATTAAATTCGTGTTGGTGCATGTGCACTTAAACACTAATAGAGGATGGCGTCAAGCCCCCGTTTCGGCCCGGTCCATGTATTTTCAAGTCCTGTTATAGGCCCGCACTCCCACGTGGATGACGTTTTTTGAAACTAATTATATTAATTAAAAATCACAATCAACTATGAAAAAACTAAGCCTCAGATGAGCACGTAGGTATTAAAAGGAATCTATATTAAAAATTTCGAAGTTTTTGGAGCAGTCTAAGTAGGTCTTTTGCGATCCACAGACATACACACAGACTCTTTTATTATTACTAGCAGTATGGTCCTGCCTTACTGGGAATCCGTTAACTTCGCATTGCTTCCTTTTAGAGGCATGCTTACTTGTGAAAATACACTCAAAACCAAAAGAAAATTAAATTTGTGTTGGCACAGCGTACGATGTCGCCCTTAACGGTTGCGTTGGGTGCCTATTCAGGTGTTGGCTCGTCACCTGACTGTGGTTCTAAAATACGACGCCCGTCGCCAATAGCCCTCGTGTAGCTCTAGTGCGACGATAATTCAAACCTAACCTAACGTGTTGGCGCATCCATATTTAAAAAAGCAAACACTAATAGAGGATGAAGCAGCCTTAGGGCGAGCGCATATCTCAACCAAACTCAATCAATCAAAGTTATAGAGGATGGCGTCAAGCCCCCGTTTCGGTCCAGTTCATGTATTTTCAAGCCCTGTTATGGTCCCGCAATCCCACGTGGATGACGTTTTTAGCCTACTTTTCTTTTTTTTTTAATTCGAAGAATTTAAAAAAAATGAAAAAGTAGGTATTGACATGCGGTCGATGTCCGTCCGTTCGTCCGTCCGTCCGTCTGTCCGTCTGCCTGTCCGTCCGTCTGTCTGTCCGTCCGTACCCCCCTTCCAAAATCAGTTCTAGCAATCCGATCTTAAAAATTCTTTTTTTATTAGAAAGGTATAACCTCAGACACCCAACTTTCATACTTTTTGTCCGTCTGTCTGTACGATAGGACGGACATAAATCTACTGTTTGACGACGAATTTCCCATTGAATTAGCATTGAAATTCAATTTCGAGTCATTTAAATCGCTGAATTTAACCACAAATGCTACGGACAAGTGAGATACGTCAAGAAATTCAGCGCATCGAAATTAGAATATATTGAAAATTTCACAAAAGAATTCGAACTCGAAGTACTTCAATTATTTAAAAAACATCAAAATTTAATGCTCATTTAAAAAGCATAGAAAGCCATTTTTAGCCTACTTTTCTTTTTTTTTTAATTCGAAGAATTAAAAAAAAATGAAAAAGTAGGTATTGACATGCGGTCGATGTCTGCCGTCCGTCTGTCTGTCCGTCCGTACCCCCCCTTCCAAAATCAGTTCTAGCAATCCGATCTTAAAAATTATTTTTTTATTAGAAAGGTATAACCTCAGACACCCAACTTTCATACCTTTTGTCCGTCTGTCTGTACGATAGGACGGACATAAATCTACTATTTGACGACGAATTTCCCATTGAATTAGCATTGAAATTCAATTTCGAGTCATTTGAATCGCTGAATTTAACTACAAATGCTACGGACAAGTGAGATACGTCAAAAAATTCAGCGCATCGAAATTAGTATACATTGAAAATTTCAGAAAAGAATTCGAATTCGAAGTACTTCAATTATTTAAAAAACATCAAAATTAAATGCTCATTTAAAAAACATTAGGAAGCCATTTTCATTAGAACTAAATCACCATTGCCATCGCAACAATTGCTTGAGAAACTTTAATTCTTTTCGACAATAAATTAAAATAAATTTATTTTTGAGACATCGGTCAATTTAAGATGACGTCAAATATATATTTCACTACGAATTGTTTTCATTATATTTAAAAGCGAGGAATATTACCTATTTATTCTTTGAAATATAAATTTTTGAAAACGATTTACGTTATAATTATTTAATTTTCGAAATAAAATAAATGAAACTAGCCGAATTTAGCAAGTAAATGTTTATTGAGGAGTAGTTTTTTGGTTTTTGTTCTACGAAAAATTAAATATTATTTATAACTGCAAATAAAGCTGTGTTTAGTTAGATGCTGCGTTTAGTGAAATTTATTTTAAATTTAATGTGGAAAAACGGTTGTTGATGTCACTTACTGATACGAGCCTAGGTTTTTCAAGATAAGAATTTTGGTAAGTATTTAAGTAACAGGAAAGTAGGCTATTTTAGTTCTTCAAGAACTTCTTGTTATTAGAAATAAATCACCATTGCCATCGCAACAATTGCTTGAGAAACTTTAATTCTTTTCGACAATAAATTAAAATAAATTTATTTTTGAGACATCGATCAATTTAAGATGACGTGAAATTTATATTTCACTACGAGATCTTTGTATGTTGATATAAATTGTTTTCATTCTATTTAAAAGCGAGGAATTTTACATATTTATTCTTTGAAATATAAATTTTTGCAAACGATTTAATTAATAATTATTTAATTTTCGAAATAAAATTAATGAAACTAGCCGAATTTAGAAAGTAAATGTTTATTGAGGAGCAGTTTTTTGGTTTTTGTTCTACGAAAAATTAAATATTTATTTATAACTGAAAATAAAGCTGTGTTTTGTGAAAGATGCTGTGTTTAGTTAGATGCTGCGTTTAAACAAATTTATTTTAAATTTAATGTGGATAAACGGTTGTTGATGTCACTTACTGTTACGAACCTAGTTTTTTTCAAGATAAGAATTTTTGTAAGTATTTAAGTAACAGGAAAGTAGGCTATTTTAGTTCTTTAAGCACTTCTTGTTTTTTAAACTAATTATATTAATTAAAAATCACATTCAAATATGAAAAAAAAACAAAGCCTCAGGTGCACACGTAGGTATTAAAAGGAATCTATATTAAAAATTTCCAATTTTTTAGAGCAGTCTATGTAGATCTTTTGCGATCCACAGACATACACACAGACATACCGACAGACAGACTCTTTCTTCTATGATTATAGATAGATAAATTATCGCTACTTAAAATCACGGGTACTTCGTCAATAATGAACAGCTTTTAAAACCTTTTTTTTTTTCCCAATACTTTCGGGACAGCTATTTTTCTTTTTCATTTTATTGTAATAAATCTATAGCAGCTCTAACTAGTTAGAGTGTTTTATTATTTGCATTACTACACTAGATACATGCATAATTTATATCGTATTTTTACTCGTTTAGTTGGCTCCTAAAATAAAAAAAAAACAGTTGTCCATAAACTTTTGAGACGCGCCGTATACGGCCTAACGGTAAATTTTGCGATCAAAATGACTAATATGACCCTTGGCGAAAACAACAATTGTTGTTGACCCCAATTACAGTTTGAAACCCGAATAGTTGCTTTTATACAAATTGTCAAAGCGTAATATAAGTACCCCAATTATTATCTATATAACTTCATGATTTGTGTGTTTGGACTCTGGTATCTATTTTTTTTTTAAATTTTAAACAATCGGGAAGAATTGATTAACCCTTGTGTCGCTCTAGTGGGATGTTATTCCAACTAAAAAAACAAAAAAAAAAACATTTGCCTATTGTAAATCATTGGTTCCAGCCATTGCTCATGCGTATATATAGACCTTTAGCAATGTAACTCCTCCTACAAAAAAACAACCATAACTCATTATAAAACATGGAGCTGGTTGCCAGCTCAGGTGTTGCACTTGAAAACCATTAAACTTAATCAAAATGATGATTGAAACTTTCCATTAGTAATATAGTGTGCTAAATTCCACACTTGAAAAACCTTTATCGTATCATCTGAAGGTAAATAGCTATTTGAATTATTGGCGATTCAATTAATCGCCGCTGGCCTATCGGCGTATGTGAGAGGATTGCTTGCTGCGTTTGAAAAAAGGCGCCAAGCAATTTAAGACCAAACCCGTACTAAATATTCGGTTTTCGGATTTTTTATGTTGAATGTATGACAAAATCTACCAGTGTTCCAATTTTTGGGATTCTAGAACAAGTGGGTGTCATAGAACATTTTGATGATCGGTGAGTGAGTGAGCCCCAAAAGTGGCCATTTTCCAATTCAATTTTCTCAGAAATAAAAAGAGATAGAACGCTGATTTTTTTTATACTCTTCATCAAGCCCCTATTGACCAATAAAAGTTTCTAAACTCATTTCTGTGATGCATAGAACCACAGAACAGAGGGTCCGAAAACACGCCGAAACCCTTCCAGAAAAGGTTGGGTAGTGCCCTGAACTTGGCGGTTGCACTACCGTGCAACCAGATATTTATTTATAACTGAAAATAAAGCTGTGTTTTGTGAAAGATGCTGTGTTTAGTTAGATGCTGTGTTTAGTTAGATGCTGCGTTTAAACAAATTTATTTTAAATTTAATGTGGATAAACGGTTGTTGATGTCACTTACTGTTACGAACCTAGTTTTTTCAAGATAAGAATTTTAGTAAGTATATAAGTAACAGGAAAGTAGGCTATTTTAGTTATTTAAGAACTTCTTCTTTTTAAAACTAATTATATTAATTAAAAATCACATTCAAATATGAAAAAACTAAGCCTCAGGTGCACACGTAGGTATTAAAAGGAATCTATATTAAAAATTTCCAATTTTTTAGAGCAGTCTATGTAGGTCTTTTGCGATCCACAGACATACACACAGACATACCGACAGACAGACTCTTTCTTCTATTATTATAGATACATAAATTATCGCTACTTAAAATCATGGGTACTTCGTCAATAATGAACAGCTTTTAAAACCTTTTTTATTCCAATACTTTCGGGACAGCTATTTTTCTTTTTCATTTTATTGTAATAAATCTATAGCAGCTCTAACTTGTTTGAGTGTTTTATTATTTGCATTACTACACTAGATACATGCATAATTTATATCGTATTTTTACTCGTTTAGTTGGCTCCTAAAGTAAAAAAAAAAAAAAAAAAAAAAACAGTTGTCCATTAACTTTTGAGACGCGCCGTATACGGCCTAACGGTAAATTTTGCGATCAAAATGACTAATATGACCCTTGGCGAAAACAACAATTGTTGTTGACCCCAATTACAGTTTGAAACCCGAATAGTTGCTTTTATACAAATTGTCAAAGCGTAATATAAGTACCCCAATTATTATCTAGATAACTTCATGATTTGTGTGTTTGGACTCTGGTATCTATTTTTTTTTTTAATTTTAAACAATTGAGAAGAATTGATTAACCCTTGTGTCGCTCTAGTGGGATGTTATTCCAACTAAAAAAAAACAAAAAAAAAAACATTTGCCTATTGTAAATCATTGGTTCCAGCCATTGCTCATGCGTATATATAGACCTTTAGCGATGTAACTCCTCCTACAAATAAACAACCATAACTCATTATAAAACATGGAGCTGGTTGCCAGCTCAGGTGTTGCACTTGAAAACCATTAAACTTAATCAAAATGATGATTGAAACTTTCCATTAGTAATATAGTGTGCTAAATTCCACACTTGAAAAACCTTTATCGTATCATCTGAAGGTAAATAGCTATTTGAATTATTGGCGATTCAATTAATCGCCGCTGGCATATCGGCGTATGTGAGAGGATTGCTTGCTGCGTTTGAAAAAAGGCGCCAAGCAATTTAAGACCAAACCCGTACTAAATATTCGATTTTCGGATTTTTTATGTTGAATGTATGACAAAATCTACCAGTGTTCCAATTTTCGGGATTCTAGAACAAGTGGGTGTCATAGAACATTTTGATGATCGGTGAGTGAGTGAGCCCCAAAAGTGGCCATTTTCCAATTCAATTTTCTCAGAAATAAAAAGAGATAGAACGCTGATTTTTTTTTATACTCTTCATCAAGCCCCTATTGACCAATAAAAGTTTCTAAACTCATTTCTGTGATGCATAGAACCAAAGAACAGAGGGTCCGAAAACACGCCGAAACCCTTCCAGAAAAGGTTGGGTAGTGCCCTGAACTTGGCGGTTGCACTACCGTGCAACCAGATTTTTTTTTATCGGATGGATAGAACCCATTTTGAAAAATTGGGTTCTATCCATTGGTCTGTTATAACTGAAAATATAACAGAATAAATCGTTCTGTTATAACTGAAATTTAACAAACCATTTCATAAAGGACAGATGGACGTACAGAAAAACTGACATAAAGTATGAAAGAAAGGTAATGTAGAGTCATATTTTTTTTTATCGGATGGATAGAACCCAATTTGAAAAATAGTGTCCATCCATCGGTCTGTTATAACTGAAATTATAACAGAATAAATCGGTCTGTTATAACTGAAATTTAACAAACCATTTCATAAAGGACAGATGGACGTACCGAAAAACTGACATAAAGTATGAAAGAAAGGTAATGTAGAGTCATATTTTTAATTTATCGGATGGATAGAACCCAATTTGAAAAATAAGGTTCCATCCATCGGTCTGTTATAACTGAAATTATAACAGAATAAATCGGTCTGTTATAACTGAAATTTAACAAACCATTTCATAAAGGACACGTGGACGTACAGAAAAACTGACATAAAGTATAAAAGAAAGGTAATGTAGAGTCATATTTTTTTTATCGGATGGATCGAACCCAATTTTAAAATTTTTTATGAATGAACAGACGGAAAACTTCACAATACCAACATCTACTTTTCTTTTCCAACTTCTCTATGAACTAAAAACCGGAAATTGACAAAAAAAATTATTTTTAGTATCTTTTATTGAAATTTGCTCATGGAAAATCTATATTAAAATTTTCACTCATGTTTTTTTTAATTACTTTTAGAATGTTCAATAAATACTTAGCCTATGCATAAAGTAAGTTATTTTGTTAATGCACTATAAGATTAGTGAAACGTGAACACACATTTTCTTTTAAATTCAGCATAGATACAAAACCTATCAGTGATAGAATAAACTTTCAATAAAAGTTATAATAATAAGTATGAGTCAAAATTAGTTATTATTTTTTTTTTAATTTTTTAGCACTTTCTTGAAATACAGCAACAACTAGCCACAACAAGCAATCTGTCTTGTAAAATAATCAATAAACTTCTGAACAGCATTTTTACTGTTAAACTAGCAGTCCATTTTATATATGTCCTTGATTATAACATCAATTCTTCAAATAAATCCATAGATATTCTTTATTAGACACCAGCAATAACCACAAATATCCATGAATAAAACCCAGCCACCACCCCAGACTCCGATAATAATGCATGTAAATGCCACATAGTCAATGTCCAATGAGTGATCACTTTCAGATCAGTCCGATTCTGTTAGTCATCTATTGAAATCTGGTGACGTCATCAATCACTCGCCTATTATGTGGATGCTACTTCATCGGTGGCAACACTCCGAAGTTCCTGCATTGGAATTTCGAAGTGAGTTATATTCTGGGTCGAGGTTATGTAGACACGTCAGTTATGATTGATGTGTTATTACTTAACTATTAATAAGGTTGTTTCATGGGTTGTTTAATATGACTATTACTTTATATTACTATTGCTTTGAAATTATTATTCTGAAGTTTGGAAATTAGTTTATTGTCATATTATGTAATTATTATTCAGATTATACCATTTGCTCCTGAAAAGAACAAACAAAATGTATATCCCAAACTTGCCGGCCTGCTGTCGCAATGGTTAACGTGTTAGCCGTTGGAGCTGGGGTGCTCAGATTCGAGTCCCGGTCATGGCAAGGATGTTTGTGTCCGTCAATAAATGTTGTTATTTGTCTAAGTGTTTGTGTCGCCTCTTTCTTTGTGTGTGTCCTGTGATTGTGTCATTTCTGGGGTTGAATACAATAGACCTAAGGTGGCAGTGTTCGGCGAACTTGCCCCCCACCAAGAAGGTCATAAGTCATATCCCAAACTTATAACACAGTTTAAGACAGAATTTGCTATTTAAAACCACAATGTACATTGTGTATTTTAAAGGAGAAATCAGGTATAAGATTGATCTACAGCAATAACAACATTTCTGTAGGGAAGAGTGGGGACTGAAGGGACGCAGGACAAATTGGACAACGTGCAAAAAACGGCGAAAAATATACTTTTTTTTTTACAAATATCACTCAACATTTGTGAGTTGATTTATCGAGATTTTAAATAAATTTTAAAAAAACCTTTGTAAATTGAAAAAAAGCGCCTTCTAGCGTCAAATAGTTCAAATATTTTTTGTTTGCAAATCATTTTAAACATGTTTTAAGTAGGCTAGATACCAAATTGAACAACTTAAATCCTGCTTTTTGTTTCTTCTTTTGCTCAATAAACACCAAAACTGAAACTGCTGCGGACAATTTACGTCGTACTTTGCTTCAGCAACAATGGTGTTGATCTTGATGTTTATATATTTCATTCAAATAAACTAAACAAAGTAAAATATATCGAATTCCAATGCTATGTCCTAATGTCAAAATCTATTGCAAAGTATATCTAAGAACTGAAAGGATAAGAGACCGTGGGTCTTAAATATTTCTTCACTAGATATATTTTCTTGCCAGTTTGATATCATTCTCGGTTAACATAAATAATACCTCTGAGGAATAGGAGAACCAGACAAGTAAAAATAAAACGCTGGACTTTTCCAATAGATGGAAAATATAGCATTTATATCTGTTGAAACATATTTATTAAATATATGTCACTGTGTTATGTTTTTCATTGTTTTGATGTGGCAGAAGCAATGACTATTTATTGAGTGAAAATACGATGCAATTTTTTGGGAAGTATTTGATACATTTTTGGGTACAATTTTGTCGAATGAAATGATGTAATCCAGATGATCAATATAAAAGGTATTGGAAATATGAATTGTTGTTTTTGTTGTTTCTAATGCTACCTCGTAACCGAGCCCAGAGTAGATAACTACCCGGCTTTTGTTTTCATTGAGCACAACAAGTGCGGAAGTCCGACTTCTGCACGGTTGCGTTGGGTGCCTATTCTGGTGTTGGCTCGTCACCTGACTGTGGTTCTAAAATACGACGCCCGTCGCCAATAGCCCTCGTGTATCTCTAGTGCGACGAAAATTCAAACCTAACCTTACCGACTTCTGCTCGTCAGCACGACACCGTTTTACAAGAAGGTCTCTTCCCCACAAACATTCTCACTCACATAAATCAGAATTTTGATCCAGATCAAAGGCCGATAACCTCCTGTTCTGGTACCCCTAGAGGTATTAAGGTTAGACCCCTAGAGGTATATTTGGTCTTGGAGAACATGGAGGACATTGTGACCACGCCATATTTAACCCTTTCAGTCCCAAAAATTTACTACACTACAGAAACATCTGATATTCACAAAATAAGCTTATTTTAGGTCAAAAATAAGAGTCCCATTAGGAAAAAAATCATTTAATTTTTTTTACATTGATTTTTGAAATAATACCAAAATTTTTTAACTGTGGAAAACAGCAAAATAAAAATATATATATTAACTAAAAACACTTCGAGTTATATATTTTAAGGTATCTGACCATATCATTTAAAAAAAAAATAGTAATTATTTTAACCGAAATCGTTTAAATTGTGTTTTAAATATGTGGAACTGAAGTGAACTTTTCAAAAATCAGGTGAAATACTTGTTAGCTATTTTCTAAATAAATTATAATACTTTTAAATTATAAATAATACTTTTCTAAATAAATAACCTAATTAATGATTAAATAAATAATTAATTAAGATTAATGTAAAATATTGCCTAATAGAACAAAGTATGAAGAATCGAATGATGTGTGTTTGGATGTCATAACGGGACATAAACATTTGGAAAAAAAATATTGAATGTGATGATTCCAATTGGCATCACTGGGACTGAAAGGGTTAACGCGCTCTAGCCACCATTAGCAATACGGAAGTCTTTAGCCGAATACAAGAGACGACCCAGCAACTATCAGAATTGCGAGCACCGCCGAGGACAGAACCCATAACCCTTCCAATGCGGGCACAACGCTTCTTCCGACTGAGCTACCGCGGCATATATGAATTTGTTTACCAAAGAACAATACATGTTTTGTTTTCGTTGCTAATTAATTTTCTGGCAGATATGCTTTACAATCGCAGAATTGACCCGCATCTGGATAATTTGCAACAACGATAATTGAAACAACGTTATCCTTACAACTAAATTGTTTCATTATTATGGAAATATTCAACAATGTAGTTTACACTTTCGCTTTTATGTAATTGTTTTCATAATATTTAACGAAAAAGCTCCATTCCTTCATTATTCATTGTTACGGTATCATTAAACAATCACAATGTTATTGCTCCATTATGTCAATTAAATATGGTGATATTTATCTAAGAAAATACTATATTTTCATTATGCGACATTTACGTAAATATTTTGCCAAATAATCAGTGTTCTTTAAATTCATTGTTATTGTAATATTCAAAAAAAAAGCGTCATATATTCTATCATACCATTGTTGCTGCAGTATTCAACAAACGAAACGTCATTGCTCAAAGATTGTCTAGGTCCAATATCTTCATCAAAATTTTATTCTAACAAAAAATTTAAGACAACAACAATTTGAAAACTTAACTTTAATTACACCAATATTTCAGTTTTAAACTTTAAATCCAAACCTCAAAAAAAATCTCCGTTGCAATCATTTGTTACCCCTATATTTGTTCCCAACAGAAAAAAATATATTCTAGTGTTAGAAGCTTGACAGAACTTTAAAATCTCTCCCGTTCAGGCAGAAAAAAGAAAACAGAAAATTCTATTTTCGATATCTCGACAAAACTATTTTTTTCTCAAGGAAGTCGAGAAAGAAAATGTAATCGAGACACAACTTCTATTTTTTATTCTGCTCAACAGATTAGACTTCGATCTATTTTTCACCGACATATTTTCTCAACTGTTGGATTCTAAGTGGGATACAAAAGTATCAATATGTTTTGATACGCAATGGGACAAGATTTTTTTCTTATATTTTGTTATTCTACTGTTCTTTTTATTCTAAATATTCTTTGACAGGATAAATATTTCTCGCAAGGTAGAAAAGTGAAGTAACTGTCTAACTTTTAGATTATTCTGCCTTGGGAAGATAAACTGCAGCAACTAAACTAATGACTTAAAACATTTTGAAAGAACTTAACAACTTACCCTACAAGAAAGTGCACCAAATGAAGACTTATTTCAGAACAATAACAGTCCAATTCAATGTTGTGGTTACTCCAGTTTACTTTCCAAACGGCCGAATTATTTGGAAAAAAAACTTTAGAAGAAGCATTAGACCATTATTAAACAAGGGAAAAATTACTTCAAACAATACATACAGCTGAATATTTCCCTTTTAAATAGTGAATCTTAGTAGTAAATAAAAATTGAATCGAATATTTTCAAAAGTATTATTAGAACAGCGGAACCCTATATCTTAAACTTTGGAAAAATGCGAGTTTTGCATCTGTAACCTTCTAAGTGTTTTCAAAACATATATAATTTCACATCGTCTTAAAAAAGAAACTAAACTTGTTTTCCAAAACAAATACATTTCATTACAATTAACTGCTGTCATTTAAATCCCTTACCGAATAAAAACAAATAATCACACCCAACAGCAATAAAAGTATCGGAAAACAATCCAAGTGGCAACAATCAGCCTATAGTTGGAGCAGCAACAGATAAATATCACATCGGAGAAGAAGAAGAAGTTGACGCAGAAACAATTGGAGAGTAATATTAGCTGCAATAATCCTCCTTAAGATCTTTTACACAAAGGTACTGTTAATGCGAGGGAGTTCTTTTGCTTTTCCTAGACAAGTTCCGAAGATTCTTCATTGATATTAACGTTGGGCTGCGTTAGTTGTAATAAAAGATATAATTTTGAGATCCTCTTTGGAAATATATTCTTTAGTTTCACAAAATTTCATTAGATTTTGATGAAATAGGAAATGAAAAATTCTTCATTGAAATTTTTGCACAATATTAAATTGATTATGGTTATTGATAGTGTCACCATGTGGTAAATGTTGTATAAGAATCAAGTTTTACAATAGCTCTCTCAATTATGTAGTAATCTAAATAGAATATTTTTTCTGCAACGACTGTTTGATCAATCAGGGGGTATCAAGTTACTATTGTCGCCCAGCTGGTATAGTGGTTTCGACCCTCGCTTGCCAAGCTAGTGGGCCCGGGTTCGAATCCTGGGTAAGACGTGGATATGTTGATACGTGTTGTCCTGAGTACATGCGGATAATGTGCTCGTTAGATCTGTGGGTCCGAAAGTCCTGTGGTCGGTCATTTGCGCAGTTTACCACGGGTACAGATCCTGGAGACTATTTCCCTCCCCTTCAAGGATATGTCTAAATTGTGAAGGTGGCGATATATGGCAGCATCTGTCAGAACGATGCCAAGTCAGATTCCTGCCATGTAGTCTCTACATGGGCATCTCCCCTTCGCCTTAATCCTTACCCGCTTTCCCAAAGTGGCAGTAGAAACAACAACAAAGTTCCTATTTCCTTTGCAGGAGTAGGTGTTGGCTCGTCACCTGACTGTGGTTCTAAAATACGACGCCCATCGCCAATATCCCTCGTGTAGCTCTAGTGCGACGATAATTCAAAACCTAACCTAACCTTTGCAGGAGTTGAAAAAACAAGAGTGTGCCAAAAAATTATCTCTGTCATGCATGATTGTTTGGCGTATTGCTGTAGATATTAGAGAGTAGTCTCCAACTCTGTGCTACACAGTATTGATATGAACTACTAACAAGGGATAAATTCTGTTAATTGCAATAAATTAAGATGCATTTTTTCTTGGTCGCTATACAACAATTATCTCGATTTTCTATGTCCAATAATTACTCTGAGTACCATAATCTACTTATATAGTTTAACATACAAATATATTCTAAAGTAAGAAACGGATGCAAACTTAGACCGGAAGGGATTTGATGCTATGTTCGTGGCCAAATGCACTACTTGAAAATTAGAGGCATAATACTATACTTATTAAATGTATGAGTAATCATTCATATTTTATTCAGACATTTTTTTATAAGATTCAATAAAGTAATTTTTAAGGTAAATTAAAGTATGCTCTTTTTTTCCCTTTCCAAAAAATGCCTTTTTTTCCTCTCAACCAAGCATACTTGGGAACTAAGCACTAAGGGTCCAGCGTGAGGCTGTCCACCTAACCAGGACATATGCCTAGCACCTCAGAGAGAAGCTGAATTATGCACGGTGGCTTTGGCCTACTAATGGGCCATTTCGCCTAGGAGAATATATTAGTTTTTGTATTAAAAAACACAAAATGGTATCTATTCACAAATATATTTATCGTTTATTGAAAAAATAAATTCTGAAAATGTGTCCGTTAGAATTTTCTTAAATCAACCGAACGCTTTTCGTTGATATTCACCCAGAAATAAGGCTTGTCGGTTATGATGAATGATTAAGATCGCGCATTATGAAAAGGAACATGCTAGGAAGTTAATTCATCGACAATGGATATGCAATATGAGAGATGTATTATAATTAGTTACATAATTTTACAATGGATAAGGGACATGGCTTTGTCTACTGAAGGAAATGAGATGCTAGATTTCGAGACTTCAATCAATATTTTAATAGTTACAAATACGAAATGTCTATAATTAATTTCGTGCGTGTGTGCTAATATAAGTAATTTTTCATTGGCTTGTTTCAGATGACGTATTTCCTTTCAGCTTTCATTTCAGTTTTCCTCCGACTGGTGCTCCGGTATGGTATGGTAGTTACATATATATTCCAGCTTGTGTGCTTGTTCAGAGAACCGCTTATAAGCTTTCGTCAAGTGGGACAGACACAGAAAGAAGTTTTACAGTCACAAAGAAATGAATAACACATAGACAAACAACAACATTTATTGACTGTCACAAACATCCATGCCTGACCGGGATTCGAACCCGACCCCAGCAGCTCCAAAGGCTAGCATCCCAACGATTGCGTCCAGGTGATCCTATTGGTTCTCTGTTCCCTAATGACATTGATTCACCAAGCGAGGTGCGAGAATTATTTTTTTTCATTGATCATTTTCGTTGACACTAATGATCCGAAACATGTCCAATTTCAACAACCGTGTAAATCTTGTTGAAATTTCCAGCTATTTTTATTGAATATCTATTAATATGTTGCTTATTAAATAATAACTGTTAAATCAATATTTATTCTTGTAAAGTTACACCAAAGAAAACAGCATTTTGTTAAAAATAGCATCATAAGCTTAAAATTTTAATTATTTTACTAAACCAACTATTTATGAAGTGGTAATAACCAAGGTTCTACTTTTGAGAGTCTTTGGAAATTTTGGTCATAATTAATTAAAATGTTCGTAAAAATGAGTGGGAATAAGTTTTACTTAATTTGAATTCTGAGTTATTAAAATATTTGCCATTTTCAGTTTATATAGTTAGTTGTAATTTGAAAAATGTTGGGTAATTTCATACTATTAAATTCTTTATCAAGAAACCATCTGACACTGAGAATAGTTTTTAAGATTAGAGGCTAACTGGATCATTCATTTGGGACTATTTCATTTCTTATTTCTTTTAGGTATAAACCAATTGGCCAAAGTATGATTTTGCACTATTATTTTGTGCATTTACATTTATTTATTTTTTGTTTTGAAATCATTGTTGAAATTTTCTTTTTGTTACAATTGGAGCTAAAAGAGTCTTCTGTTCTTGAAATTTTAAAATTTAAGCATTTTTCCAATTTCTTCCAACAAGCTACGTTGCTGAAAAAAAAGCGAAAAACCCTACTATTGACTGAAAACAGAAACGGTGATTTTCGTATTTTTTTTTTTTTTAACACTGAGCTGACTGGGAATGAGTTAAACGCTACTTTCAATACAAATTAACGTATTTTTGCTTAGTTTCAGAACAATTACCCAGACTTTTTATTTGGTAATAGTTTATGTCAAGTCATCTTATATTATTAATTAATATTTAAGGAACGCACTTGGAATTTGTTTTCTTGCATTTTTTTTTAAAATCCCACCCGACAATCTAAAAAAAACCTGTTGAAAACACTAATTAGTTACAAGTTTTAAGTACTAAAAATCTCTATCAAAACTGTGCGCATAAAATTAATTATCTTAAAGGTAACTTTAAAAAGATTAATTTATTTTATAGGCCTTAAGTACAAGACAAACAAATCCTTAATTATAATGCTCTATGAAAAACTAAAATTCTTTAGTGGCAAAATTTGAAATATTTATAAGGAAAGCTTTTTTTTTAATGTGAAAGCTAACTAGTAATTTTATGTTAGATCCCATAAAATAAATTGACTAACATAATTATGCATCATAGATAGCAACTATCGCTGACTCTGTAGTAGATAATTCTTTTTGGTTGAATATTGAAAAAAAAATTGAATTAAAATGCTTTTCGTATACTTAAACGAGATAATTTATAAAAATTATTACTCGGTTAAAATTAAAAAGTCAATTTTTCATGTGATGATACGTGAAAATGTACTTACAGGAAATTAGCATTGTATAATCAGTTTTTAATATTGAATATAATTAATTTATGTAGATATTATCTAAGCATCATTACTTAACCATAAACCAATAATTACAACGTGCAGTTTCAGTGCAGAAAAGCCTCTACAATTAAAAAGATCTTGGAACTTTAGAAAGGCAAACTGGCCAGGCTTCACAGAACACCTTGAAAAACTTTGCGAAAATGAAGATTTTTCGAATTCTCTTGAAAATCAAATAAACAACTTCACTCATCACATTAATGTCTCTGCCAAACACTTCATTCCTAGAGGTAAAAGAAAGCAAAATTGGGTCCCATACTGGAAAGATCAGGACATCGACTCCCTGATCAAAGAGAGAGACCTCTTAAATGAGCAGCTTGAAACAAATAATTCGCCTGAAATAAGAAACCTCCTTTCAGAGGCATCGAAAAAAGTAGAAGAGGCTATTGCCACTAATAAACAACAGAAATGGGCAGAGTTCTGCGAAACCCTAGACCCAAATAAAGACACAAAATTCTGGAAAATTACTAAGGTATTAAATAATACTCTAGGCCATCATGTCTCACAGTCTTCAAATGTCTTAAACTCACCAGGGGTCCCAGCAGATACAAATGTTAAAGTTGCAAATGAGTTGGCAAGTCATTTCTCAAGTGTTAGTAAAATCGAATATCATAAGAAGGATAAGAAAATTAAACGATCTGCTACCAAAATACTCAGGGATGTAAGAAGACAGAAGAATGAAGACAACTTTACAAAAGATATCACTATGGAAGAGCTTCTTGAGGCGGTCTATTTTATAAAAAACAACAAATCCCCTGGAATTGACCTAATATTCGGTGAAATGATAAAACATCTTGGTGAAAACGCAAAGAGGCTCTTGCTGAGCATTTTCAACACATCATGGAGGTCTGGAAGACTTCCCAAAATATGGAAAACATCTATTATCATACCCATACTGAAACCAGGCAAGTCGGCCACGGAAAGCAAAAACTTTAGACCCATCGCCCTCACCAGCATTCTATGCAAATTGATGGAACGCATAATACACCAAAGAATGGTTGAGTTCCTCACCGAGAAAAACGTGATCAATTTCTACCAAACAGCTTACAGAAAATTACATTCAACCCAAGACCAGTTATTCTATTTCTGCCAGTCTGTAATTAATGGCTTTCAGGAACGATTGCCAAAAAAGACTACAGCTATTTTTCTGGACATGTCTGCTGCCTTCGATAGAGTATGGCGCCAGAAACTCATCACACTAATATACGACTATGGTATTGGAGGACATGCTCTAACATGGATTAATGACTTCCTGAGGAGGAGAAAAATAAAGGTGCGATACAACGGTTGTATGTCCAAATGTAAGAACATCTTTGCCGGAGTGCCACAAGGCTCTGTTTTGAGTCCTCTACTTTTTCTACTTTATGTAAATGACATTCACCCCAATCTTGAAAATGGAACCAAAGTAGCCTGTTACGCCGATGATATTGCGATATGGCACACGGACAGAGACATCGACATGTCAGAAAAGGCACTACAGAAGTCCCTCAATGGAATTGTCAAATGGACACAGGATCTAAAGCTAAAAATCAATGCTGAAAAAAACAAATTTTAGCGTCTTCTCAACAGACAGAAAGCACAGAAAACTTTTTGATCCTATATTAAATATCGAAGGTAAACGTATTGTAAAGGCATCCAATCCCAAATATCTAGGAATAATTCTAGATGCCGAATTGAGATTCACTGAGCATGTGAAGACAGTCTCTGAAAGAGCCCTCAAAAAATTGAAAATTATCAGGAGTCTCTGCGGCACGGACTGGGGAGCTTCTGTCAAAACTCTTAAGACCACATATATTTCACTTATTAGACCCATTATGGAATATGCTTCCCCAATATGGGCTCATGCTTCCGATACGGCCTTAAATAAGTTAGAAAGCATTCAAGCGAGAGCTGCTAAGATAATAACAGGAGCAGTTTCATCCACCAATAATGGAAAAATAATTAGGGAGTGTGGTCTAGAAACTCTACAAAATAGAAGAAAAGTAAATATGATCAAGTTTACGAATAAAACATGTAGTCTCCCTCCTGAACATATATCTCGCATTACCTTTAGAGAGTGGAATGATACGTCAAGATTAAAACGATCTTCACCCATGCAATATGATAGAGATATCAGAGAAAGTGTTGGCCTTGAACACAACAAATGGGCTATTGTTCAAGAACCCATCTCTTTCAAAAAGCTGCCAATAAACACCAGCGTTCACATTGACCTTTTGGAGCCATGCAACAAAAATGAACAAAAGGACATCATTAGGAATAAGGGACTCAAAGCAATAGAACAATTTCCAAAAGAGGACTTTGTACATGCATACACAGATGGCTCCTCTGACAAAACCATCACCAACGGGGGTGCTGGGGTGTTTTTAACTACTTCAGATGGTGTGTTTCACCAGGGCAAATTTGGTGCGGGAAACATTGCCTCTAACTTCACCTGTGAGCTGAGGGCAATTCTGGAGGCACTAAATACCTATAAGGCCCTTCCCACTTCCAAGCAGGCAAAAGGCCTAGTAATCTTTTGCGACTCAAAGGCAGCCCTCCAGGCAATTCTAAATGGACATTCTTCTATCACCCAAGAAATCATCTCAGGTCTTAAAGATCTTCAGACTATAAACAAGACCTGCAACCTCCAGTGGATTCCTGCGCACGTCGACATAGAAGATAATGAAACTGCGGACAGACTGGCCAAGGAGGGCAGAGACCTCAACACTAGCTGTAATGATGTTTCTCTTAAGGATGCGAATGCAGTGGCCAGATATAAGCTTAGAGAAAAATCCATTCAGACCAAACATCTTCTCTCTGAAATAACTGCGAACAGATCTACTCTTAAAACCATAACTAGGCTAAGAGCAGGACACCACAGGGGTATGAAGATAGATAGAGATGGAAAGAAGATCTATAGAAGCTGTGAACATTGTCCTGATACACAGCTTACGCCTACTCACATCTTTGAGTGTCCGGCTATGAGCGCCAGCCTGAGAAAGATTGGAGTACTGCCGACTTTGATAGATCCGTATGAAGACAACATCAAGCAAGTCGTAGAAGAAATTATCAAAATTCACGGACACATATAAAGTTCGACTCTCATGGACACGACAAAAAAAAAAAAAAAAAAAAATTACTTAACCGTATTTAACTAATAAGCTGAATAAATTAAGCTTTTTCTTCAGGTGGTTTAAATTTATTTCTAAAATTAAATATTTAATAATACCTTAAATGGTAATTAGTATTTTTTCCCCTTATTTACCCAATTTGTATGCTGCTATTAAGCATGGTAAGTTTTTTTATCTGATAACTTAATTATTTGCTAAAAGATTTTAAATAAAGTTTTTTTTAAGGCATAAGATATCCAATTATATGAATTCCAATGATATTATTCTGCTTCATCTACGCATTTATTTTGTAAAATTAGTGAAATTTTCGTTTAATTTTTTTCTGATTAAAAGTTCTTTATAAAAAAAATTATCTTCGGGTTTTTTTAAATAACTGTAATTAAATAAAATATGTGCTTTTTGGAATAAGTCCCCCCCGATTATCCAAATATTTACTTCTTCAAATCGGGCACTTCATAATTAATTCAGATTTTTATGGAGTGGTATCTGATTTTCTCCAAAGTTTTGTGTGGTAGTAATATTTAAAAAAAATGTATTGATCTCGTGGTTAGGTTGGTTGCCATATCCGGTGTCGAACTCACCATGTGATTCATAATTCAAATCAAGAAGAATTTATTGCCGAGCTTAAGCTGTGATTGAGAAGCTGGTAATAAGAATCTAAAAACAGAACAAAACAAGCAAAATAAATTGACTTTAAGTAGATTGCTTACAAAAATTTACGACTGAAACAAAAAAAATATTCTCATAATCATAACAAGATAATACTTTCACATATCATAGCTAATATTTCCATCATCATAGTAAAATCTACTAAAAATCATATTCTCTTTACGCATTTTCGGGTGCTGAATGCTGTTTAATACGTAAATATATCCATAGTTACTGCTTGAACTAAACTTTTGGCAGATTCAAGGACTTTTACTTATCTACAACCTATTATCTTCAAAGTTTATCTTATCTTCCCTTTTGTTGGATGCTAACTCGAAGCAATTTCGCATAACGGGCGATTTATGGACAAAATAAAGAAGCACAAAACTTTGAGATGCAAAAGTAAAGAACATGCTATCCTAAGTGACCTACTATTTTATAGCTTTAAATATCTCGAAAAGAACTCAATTCTATGCGATATCCTTCGTATACAACATGTTATGTAAAAATAAGTATTTAAAGCGAAAAAATCTTTCTCGAAATTTTCGTAATATAGAATATTCATTATGATTGTATTTTATAATTCAAGGGGCTGGAGAACCCAGTTGGTTAGGCACTCGTCGAGCATGCGAAAGGTCCCAGGTTCGGGTCCGGGCATCGCCAAAATATCTGCCAACCTATAAACGGCTCGTGCAGCCAAAAATGTCCGAGGAATAATACCCCGTGTAAGGGAGTGCACGTTAAATATCTTTCAAAGTCTTAACGCTGCGAACGATGTCGCCCTTAACGGTTGCGTTGGGTGCCCATTCAGGTGCCGGCTCGTCACTTGACCGTTTTTCTAGCATACGACGCCCGTCGAAAATAGACCTCGTGCGACGATAGTTCAAACCTAACCTAACCTTTTATAATCCGATGAGTACCTTATTCAATCAAGGGTGGAAACATGTTTTTTAAGGATGACAGAAAAAAAAAAGCAAGAAAAAAAACAACAACATCGAAGCACCAAAATAAAGGTCATTTTCATGGCACTTATGTTTTGAAATCTGAATTAGTAATGCAATTATGACCCATGCATCCATTAAATTAGATGTGCCCACCAGCAAAAAAAAGCGATTTGATTTTTTTTTCAATTTGCCGCAAAACAACCATTTAAATTACATTTTTTTAAAATATGTTTAAATGAAGAATGCATCAGTGAGATTTCGCTTTTAGTCTTAAGAGGTTATTAGTACTGACAACTAAATAGCAAGAGCATTTTTTTTTTGCTTTTCCACTAGTTTTATTATATTTTATAATTGCTTACAGCAAAAGTATTCAGTGAAATTTAGTATCGAAGCGGAAGATCTTGCTCGAAATTTTCGTAATATCGATTATTTATTATGATTGTCTTATAATCCAATGAGTATCTTATTCTGTCGATTTTGGAAACATTCTTTTTAAGGTTGAAAGGGAAAAAAAATAAAAAAAATAAAACATCAAAACCCAAAAAAATTTCATTGTCATGGAGCTTATGTTTGAAATCTGAATTAGTAATGCATTAGTAATGCCCACCAGCAAAAACATATAATTTTATTTTTTTCAATTTGTCGCAAAACAACAATTCAAATAACATTTGTTTTTAAATATGTTTAAACCAAAAATACATCAGTCAGATTTCGCTTTAGTCTCAAGAGGTTAGTAGCACTGACAACTAAATAGCAAGAGCATTTTTTTTTTTTTGCTCTTCCACTAGTTTTATTAGATTTTATATTACTATTCTTTTCCGCCTATTTGCCAGAGCAGAACGGGACAAAAATCGAACGTAATTTTCAATTTTTAAATCATTTTTTTTTACTAAAATATTTGTTTGATATTATATTAAATTATGTGTTCATAGAAAAATTGTCAACTCTCCTTAACTAAAACCTTTTTCAGTAGATTTTCAAATTAGTACCATGTTTAACTTTGGGTTCCACTTCATCTTTACAAGTTCATTTTCATTTCAAATTCTATGACAAAAAATACTTGAATTGTGTAAAAAAAAGTTACAAAATATAAAAAAATAAATACTTTTTGAACCTTGCATTTATGCTTAGCTCTCGAGGAACAAATGTTTAACAACTATTGAGTAAATGAGGAACAACTTTTTTTTAATCTGTAGAAGAAAAAATCAGAAAAATTATTAGCACACTTTTCGGTCAATACACATTTTGATATTTTAAGCAATTTAATATCAATGTTATGTCAATCATTCATCTCAAAGTGATTAATAAATGATCAAACAGGCTAACCCAACTCTTAAACACATGAAAAAAATTCAAAACTATAACTTCTCCAAAAAAATAAATAAATAACAACAACAAAAGAAACAGTTCTTAAGATATTAACAACCTTTAAAACATATATCCCCATCCTTGTGAATTATGGGTGTGGTGGCATGAGCATCCCTTACTGGCCAATGCATGTTCCACCCCCCTCCCTCTTCCAATATTTTAAGGGGGCATTCGTCATGCAATGAAATTCGTCTGAATTTTCAAAAAGAATGGAATTGTGGAATTCTCTTCTGAAAAATTGGAATAAACAGTTATGGAAATAAAAGTTCTGAAAATGTGTTATACGTTCATTGCTCTTAGATGGTGTGTAGTGGGTTTTTCCAGTTGGCAGTGCTACAATTTTCCGTTCATTGGTAGATAAATGAAATAGTATTTAGGATTTTTAAGATTTTCACGGTTAAATATTTTTTGGAAGATAAAGCCTTTGCAGACCCAGAACTGAGAGCCCTTTTCACAACACCATATATAGGAGGCTATCCTTAAAATTTTTGAAGTAATTATTACGATGAATCTAAGCTCTATGAGGATATTTAAGTATGCCAATTTCTAGTTTTACAGAGAGAACCCAAGTCGGTACTCAAGAGTTCTTTTACATACCATGTGGTCATATGACATCCGTGTGGACGATTTTCTCTTCCAGAAAATATGTCGACCCAGCCGGATTTTGAACCAGCAAGTCAGCTCAGTAGCTGTGACGTATTACGTATATCGCTAAATATATTTTAATGCAATACTTTAACGTTACTTTACAGTCAAAGCACAATCTTCACTTATTTTAGCTAATATCTAGATGATATCAGGCGGAACGGTCGTTCCGCCCGCCAATCTCAAAATGACGCCAAGGGCTAAACGGCAGTTATGGATATATAGAAAACATTTCGCTATGCTAACAGCAAAATAGATTTTATTTTCTACCAGGCAAACTAAACTTCGTAGAACAATAAAAAAAATACAGTAAAGAGATTTTGTAGATTACTTTAAATAAAAAAAAATTGGTTATTCTAGAGTCAAAAACAGCGGAAAAAAATATGGAAATTTTCAAAAATGAAATCTCTCGAGCAGTTTTAGTCAAATTTTGACCTAATTTTTGATGTGACCTACAGCCATTACTAGACCATGAATCTGGACGCGGTTTTTACTAAACGTTTGAGAATGCTCCAATTAAGACCCTTTCATAGGTTTGAAGTTTTAAAAATAACTTTCTATTTTGAATTAATTAAAATCTATATTACCTTTGGCGGTATGAATGCGCGATAAACAGGTCATCCTAGCGGTAAAGTACCACCGAAAGCGAGCCAAGGTTTACTGCATTTTCTTCAAAGAGCCGCATAGAAGCGTGTTAAGTGTTGGATGATTATTACAGATTCTAAAATATGCTTAATCTAATATGTGAATGGACAGATTGAAAAAAAAAATTCTAATTCATAAACGGAATGCTTCATTTAAACTTTTTGGCGTTTTTATTTGGAAAACTTATGAATAACTCGAGTATATTGATAGATTGATGTGTCTAGAAATGTAAACAGTCATGTTTGCCTAATTGGTTGCCATATTCAGTTACCAATACCATTCAAAAAATTAGTCTGTTGTTTTTTTCATAAAAAGTAAGAAATATATTTTTTGCCTAAAACTTACTAAGGAATATTTAATTATGTCAAAGTAATCTTTGCCTATTTTTTTATGAAAATAAATGATAGGGCTTTTTTCTTCTAAAAGTCATTGAGGAATTTTTTATTATGCCAAAGTAATATTTTATGATAAAGTTACATTTTTTAACATGAGCTGTTAATAAATGTTTGTATTATAACACATAACCGTAACCAAAGAATTGTATTTGGTTATTGTTTTTTCTTGAATAGGCAGGATATTTTTTAGTTTTTACAAAAGAAAATTGAAATTAAATATGCCTACAAAAGTGGAAAAAACTAGGCATAAGAGACGGTTGAGGTACACGAAAAATAAAAGCTGCGATGTAATCTCGAAATGTGTCGAAAACAATGTATCGGAAACAAAGTGTCATCTAGAAACTGTTCCTGAAAATAACAAACGGAAACGTTACGATAATGAAGATTCGGTTATTAAAACTCTTCCAATTATTCAATTAACAGATGTGACAGGGGAGAGTTCTTACCTTAAGCTGTTTCTACTGAGCGATTAAGAATGCCCCAATTTAGGCCCTTTCATGGGTTTGAAGTTCCAAAAACAATTTTTTCTATTTTTAATTAATTAAAATCCATATTATCTTTGGTGGTACGGTTGCGCGATAAACTAGCCATCTTAGCGGCCATATTACCTCCCGAGACTGCGCCAATCAAGGTTTGCTATATTTTCATTTAAAAGCGTCAGAGTTCAAAAATACAACGAACAAGCCGTCATTACAGTTCCTAAAATATATGATTAATCAAATAACTGAATCAACAGATTGAAAAAACTTTGGAATTCTACTTAATAAACGGAATGCTTCATTTCAATATTTTGGCGTTTTTATTTAAAGAAAATATACCAACATTGATAAGAGAATGATTGATCTTGATCTATAAATGAAAACAGTCATATTTGTTAGCCAGATTCAGTTCATATTAACATTCAAACTATTTAAACACTTTGCTTTTTCTATGAAGAGTAAGAAATAATATTTCTTTGAAGTTATATTACTCTCTATAAACATTGAAATAATGTCGTCAATTTTGTAGTCATATTGTGTCTGCTTCTTTGGTTATTTTAAAAGAAACTACTGATATAACCCAAAAAAAACTTCGTCAAAGTAAACAAGCGCCAATTTCAAAAAAAAAAAAAAAACTATTTATTTTATCAAAAAACAAGTCATTATGGATGTTGCGGCTAAAAAAGCCGTAATATAAAATGAATGCCAATCTCTAGTGTAAAACTTCCTGGTCATAATAAATAGTATAAATTAAGTTTTGCTGCTATAAAAAAATTGCACTGTTTGAGGTTGGTGCCCATCTTAATACCCCTAAAATAATTAAGTCACACAAAGGAACTTGAATTACTAAATCAGAATAACGAAGAATACTTTTTAAAAAAAAACTTTAACGAATGTATGATCTCAATACATTTATATAAAGGTATGGAGGGTGGTTAAGATAGGCACCAACCTCAAACAGTGCAATTTTTTTTATAGCAGCAAAACTTAAATTATACTATTCATTATGACCAGGAAGTTTTATGCTAGAGATTGGCATTCATTTTATCTCACGGCTTTTTTAGCCACAACTTTCATAATGACTTGTTTTTTGATAAAATAAATAGGTTTTTTTTTTTTTTTTAGATTTGCGTTTGTTTACATTTACGAAGTTTTTTGGGGGGATATAATTGTGTACCTTCATATATTTTCCGTTGGAGACACTTAGCATAGTTATTGATTTTTTACTACAGTTTTTTTACAGATTATTTGATAATTAGACAACAAACCGATTATTCTGCATTAATTCAGTACATAATTTTATTTAATAATAATTAGATCAACATAGAATGGCTTCAATTTTCTTGTTTTTCAAAGTTCAACGAATTATTTTCTGTAAATTAAATGCAAGGTATTCTTTTTTTGATAGGAGTGACTTGATGCCCTTGGGATACCTGAAATGAAATAGAAACATTTAAACTAATTTGTGGTTGAGTTTTTATCTTTTACGCACAGTAAAACCCCTAAAAAACCGACCAAACGTCTTGCCAGTTGGATTACTTTTTTTAGTTTTAAAATAAACAGGCAGTTTTAATGAAAAATTTCGTCTAATTACATAAAGGGGCGTGAGAGTACTATTATTAATTCAAAATAATACATATATAAATGTATTTTCCAAAAATTGCTTTACAATTTTAAACATTTAGTTCCATTTGTCAAAACATTAATTTAAAATGAATATCTCTCAATTTTTCTCTAAAGTTTTATAATCTGGACCGAATTTAGAGATATGCCGCATGTAGGCTACGTTGGCTTACCGCCCCTGCTACAATATTCTCCCTCTTCGTGATAAAGGTAGCTGGTTAGCTGCAAAACAGGGTGGCATGAGCTGTATAAAATTAATACACATATTCGAATCATCTATGTACCTTTACACACTAAATCGAAAGCGAAATTGGCGATTTTTTTTTTAATTGTTCTACTATTTTTCTTTCAACTTCGAAATCCGGAAGAAGGGCGTGCAACTGCCCTCTCAGCGACCATGTTTGCTATGAAATATTAGTAGGTACTATATATAGTACGTTTACGGTTTACTCATTAATTCAAATTATTTGTTTTCTTTCTTAAAAGTATTCATATCTTTATGATATTTTTTTATGCCGAATGCAGCTTTAATGGAGGGTCAAATTTCCCGCCCCAAAAAATTTGCATCTACACTCTTAAAACAAAAAAGTGAAATAGACTAATGTAGGAGAAGTGCATTTTCGATACAGGAAAGGAGTGAATATTAACACTTTACCTACGGGCGTCGACTGACCCATAGACTAAGAACACTCTAAGTTTCAAACTCTCATTGGAGAATTTCTACATTGAAATTGACATAGAAACTAGCGCGCCCGCGCGCCCCCTTTGTGTCTAAGGGAACTAATGTAATGGTTTCTGGCTGCCTATTTGCAGTCACCTTTAGGAGATTTAACAGAGCCAATGACATCTCATAATTTGGAACCCTTATCAAGTGACGATAGGGATCTATTTTTTACTACAACTTATTTTCGACTTTATTTTTGAATATATACAGCTACTCATTGACTTTTATATCCCTCGTAGGCCCATCCTCAAGATATTTGACCTTGTGCTTCTTTTTCTCCATTAATAAACCTACAGACTGACTACGCTTGTCATTTTAGACATGGTCCCCCAAAGATCCACAAGTGATTCGATAGAATAACTCGTCAAATATTCCTCCAAATGTAACAAAAACTTAAATTTAGGGGTTTTCGAGGGTTTTTCACATTTCTAAGTAATTAAAATTGGGTGTTGCTATTGAAAATTTTAAAGTTCGTAACATTTTTAATATTAAGACGGACCCTTATGCAAATTTTGTGTCATGCAATTAACTCAAAATGTTATTTGTTCACATAGTCAAAAAGGTCCGATGTAAAAGGATGACTAACGGTTGAAATAATCACTAGTGGGTAACTTTTTTATAACAGAGAACATTCCGAAGAAACAGTAGCCCTACAATTGAAAGTACAATTATGCCAATCAACAAATCAACGTTTAATAGTGTTTAAGTTGCTTTTGACACGTTAGAAGAGCTAGGCATTAGATTAAGTTGCTGGTCTAGAAGATTTTTAGTCTGCGGGTCAGTCGACGCCCGTAGGTAAAGTGTTAACCCAGACTGAGTTAAAATCACTCGTTTGGAGTGATACTGTCACAGGTTTAACATACAAAGGATCCACTCCTATAGGGGAAGTGCACTTTTGACACTGGAGAAGTGAAAATTAACTCAGACTGAGTAAAAATCGCTTTTTTGTTTTAAGAGTGTAGGCTACAGCCTACTTAGCCGATTCAGAAATCCGGCCCTGTTTATAATAATTACTAAACAAAGTGATAAAAGTTTGCCAGGTATATGAATGAGTACGAATACCCTAAAAGATTCCTTATTTCTATGTAAATTACAATATTGTATTTTTTTCCACGCCGTTACACACAATTTATCAGTATTTTAAAATGACAACACTTTTCTCCTTTAAGGGGGTACGACACCTTCCACAACTTTTTCTTTACTTTTGCACTTGTTGAATCCAAATTTTTTTTATATGTTGACCACATTTATGCTGACTACTTTTTAGCCAAACCAACACCTTTAAATTGTGTGCAAAATTTTATGAAATTTAAAGTTTTCGTCAAATTATCATATTACTATTTTTAAATTCCTACTTCTGAGTGGTTTTTCAATTTTGTGTAATCCAATTGGTTCTTCATTGATATCCTAATAAAAGTATGCCTTCCAATTTTAGTTAGCATACACTACTGTTTTGGAAAAAAATATTAACCAAAAATCCAAGATTTTCATGAAAAAAAAGTGAATTTTCAACTTTAACTTTGTTTAAGAAAAATTAAATACAAAAATAAACAAAAGAAATGTATGATTTTATTAAAAATATTATTTTGTATATAAAAAAGTAAAGAAAGCAGTTTAAAGTGCTGTAGTTAAAAAAAAGCCTTAGTATTTTGAAATAGCTCAAAATACGAGGTCCGGAGATAAAGTTTCATTTTAACGTTACGGGAATACAGAGTAATTGAATCAAACTTATCATAACTCTTTTGGTAATATGAATTCTGTTACCTAGTTTGCTGCAAATTGTAGACTATTAGCTAATGAATTTTCAAAATGTATTTCGTCAATTAAGTTCCCACATGTGCTATCTAACTTTGCAAAACAATGGAAGTTTATTGAAAGGTAACCCTTGGCGAACTTTCCAAAATCGCGCCAAAAGTCGGCCGATAACCCAACCGAAACGATAGGATAGGTCAGGATAGGTTTGAATTATCGTCGCATTAGAGCTACACGAGGGAGAACCGAAAAACATGTTTGTTCATTTAACATAGGCAGTTCGGACTTTCTTGTTACATAATATCTGTCTAAAAAAAACGTAATTCTGAGATATGCAATAACAAAGTCCGAACACAACCGTTGTTAAATAAACACGTTTTTCGGCTCTCACTTGTGTAGCTCTAATGCGATGATAATTCAAACCTATCCTAACCTATCCTATAATTTCGTTAGGGTTTTCAGCCGACTTTTGGCGTGATTTTGAAAAATTCGCCAAGGGTAACCTTTCAATAAATTTCTACTGTTTTGCAAAGTTAGATAGCACATGTGGGAACTTAACAGACGATTTGTGTAATCATAAATTGAGTGTCTTACGTTAATGTCTGAATGGATAATTTTTTATTGTAAAATAGAATACACATTTATTATTGTGCTTTAAATTTAATTGTACTTTAAAGACTATAATTACCTCTGTAAAATTTGGATGAGGGACTATGTTTTTTTATTGGTCAAACTTTGCTTTTGGGCGGGCAAATTGAGATAACCTCTTAAGTACTTTAAAAAAATATTTTTGAGATGGATTTACTATTGTAATAAATTTTATTTAAATTCGAAGCTTTAAAAGTAGTGAAGAGAATAATCATAGCGGAAACGTGGTGTTATAAACATGCGTAGCAGACAATTTACTTAACTATTATAAATTTACGTAGACATTATATGATTTTGAAACATATTTTTAAAATTGGTAATATTTATATGCATGCTAATGTTAGACGTATATTATTTATTAAATATTGGTAAAAGATTACTCATCATATTTAGCAACGGCGACAATTGTATGGATTACCCAGGGTACTTTTAGCCGCATCGGTAGTTTAAGAAAAATGTATTGCCTATTTTTGTGTATAATTAGTAATTCTAACTACTTATTTCTGAGATTCCAGTTAGATTAAAAGGCAGTTTAATAATCGTAAAGCTAAAAGTTAGGCCGTTATGCCCGTCTTTCCCTCATATGCTAAAATGCTTTTCTAAAGTCATCTATAATTTGTCTAAAAATAAATCGCCCAGATGTGCGTCACTTACTTCTACTTGCTACTGTAAGTATATCACCTCTTCTTTTACTTCCTTCTTTTCCAAATCCAGGCGTGAAGGTCATTGTTGATGTTGCAGAAATTAACTGACGAAGGTAGTAAGAAGAAGGTATCGAAAGAAGATTTAGAAGAGAGGAGTGTATTTTGGTGTTTAACAACGGATGACACTAGTTCTATTGCTAAAAAGGGATGATTTTTCTTCAGAATATCCCATTCCTCGGTTCCTTCCAGATATAAATACAGGTGTTTTTTACAAATAAATTCGATTGAGTATTCCTTCAACCTCCTGTCGTGTAAGTGACCAAGATACAAAACGTCGAGGACGTTATCAATCGAAAGTGTCTTCATCAAATGATCAATGCAGCTCTGCTTTAGATCTTCCAGTTCGTATTTATCAGCAGCGTACATCAAATCACCAGACAGCAACTGATCGTCCACCTTGCCCCCGTAAATGTACTTGAGCATGGCCACCAGAACGTCTTCTTGGATGTCGATAATGTTGACTTTGCCGCTGCGATTTTCTTGCATGTCTTCGTTTCGAAACATGGCTGCGAACACTCGGGAACGGGCTGTCAAAATACACTTGTGAGCAGGGATCTGACTTCTGCCACATATGAACACAACATCTGAGAATGGACTCGGGTCGGTTAGTAAGGAGTTGAGGTCTTCTGGCAGTTTGCGATCCATTGTTTCTGTAAATTTTGTTTTTTAAAAATAGAACTGGAAAAGGTTATTTATGCTACAAAGTTTGAAAAGTTTACTTTGAACAAGAAAAACATACATTGTTTTTTTTATAATTACGTGAAAAAAATATCGTTGGTTCAAAAATATTTCACGCGCATAAAATTTTGAAATATAGCAGATTGATAAATCTCTGGATTTTATGAATATCATGAAATAGAAATTTTACTTGAAATGTTGGCATCTTATGAAAAGAGTGAAAAAAGTATTTTTTTTTTGTAATTGCGTGAAAAAATCCGAATTTTACATAAGGGTAAGGTGGGGTAAGTGGCAGAAGCAGAGAGAATTTGTAAATCCATAACAAACATGAATTTTTTTGGCTAACATCTCTAAATTGATGTGTTCCGTGAATTTTAGTTAGTAACTTTTTCAAAATCTAAGGCCAACTATTAAAAAATGTAAAATTTTAAAATCTTCTCTTTGTATGATTACTTTTAAATATATAATTGTTAACAAATGTTCCATTTTTTTTCGAAAAATCACAGAGTTTTTTTCAAAGAATAATTTTTTATAAATATTCTATCCGTTAGATGGAGTAATTATTTTTTTAGAAAAGTATTATATTATCCTTACATGTTAAATTAATATAAGATGAATTCTTTATATACTTGAATTGATATTGGAAAAAGTTTAACTATTAGTTTTTTAAAAAGCAAGGTATAACCTCTTATGGGTAAAATAAAAGGTATCTTTATTTTAAAAGTTTTATAAACTTTTATTTCTGGTAACAAACTGCGCTTATTGCTTAGAGTTTGTTGACGGAAATAAATAATTAATTTTAATTCCCTTTCATAAATAAAATATTTTTATTGATCTGAATTGAATTTGAAATAAGAGAGCCCAATTTAATGCGGATTCAAATATACCATTAGCATTTCCTTTTCGATATAATACCAAAAGATATTTTTATTTTTCTTATTTGCCGAGCAATAAAATGATATCTTAGTCAAATTGGCAAATATTTTTATGACTTTTATGGAGCTAAAACGTGCGTTTAGACGATTTATTTTGATAAAGAGTTTACTGAAGTAAAATAATTGCTGTTGGATCATATTTTTCCCATGAATATATTATTAAGTTGCGTATTTCAATATAACTCTACCTAAAGAAGACTTCTCTTTGTGTTAATCCAATGGAATAAAATAATTTTAGAAGTTTAATTAATCGAACTGAATTGAATCTATTTGCAAAAGTTTGTTTTATAAGATAAATGCAGTTCTCTTAAGCTCCATCAATACATTTTTTAAGTGGATGAAACATTTTATTTGCCTTTCAATATATAATTTTAACCATAAAAGCTTTGAACCACTTTAAGAAAGTAAATATAGGGACATTGAAGCCAGCTAAATGTATCGTATTAAAAAAAAAACTTTTGTTAAACTATTCAATACAGAATAAGAGTAATTAAGATTCGAAAACATTTTTTTTCCGATTGGAGTAACACAAAAAAAAATCTTTATTCGAAAAGCCAAATTCTTTAACATTCCTCCCTCCACAATTAATAGTTAATATTCGCTACATTTATCGGTATTCTACTACATCCTACAGTTTTTACCCCTGGGTTCTATAGGGAAGACCAGGGTTAGTTGGCATTGTGTCTTTAAAAAATTCACCGTTGATTAAGAGCGCTACTGAGCCTGTCACATGATCATCATTTAAACGTCCAACTTGCATGAGAACGTCAGTTGGATCCAGCCATTGCCTTTGGAGGAATTATGGAAAACGTGATTTTCATATAAGAAAGTAAAATTTTGGTTATTCAGTATTTGTCGTTTTGTACAGTAGTATATAGTCATTCCATGTCAAATCGACCAGCTCAAAATCTTCATGTCACAGAATTCAATCTTGATTTTATTCCAAGTACTAGAGACAAATTTATTAGACATGGGAAATTTAGTATTTTCGAACGAGTATAACTAAAACGGGTAACCTGGGAACAACTAACAAATTTTTGTATGGAATACTATTACTAATAGTAACATTTTGGTAAAGTGCACTGTTGTTCCCAAAACTCCTTCTACCAAAATTATTTTTTTAAAAGTCAGAGGAGAATAACATTAGTTCCAATGGAGAAATATGTACAATAGGTTTGTGTTTATGAAAGAATCTGTGCAAGCGACTATAGTTTTTTAAATGAAGTATTAATATTAAATTTTCTCATATGATAGCAAACATTTTTTAAATACTTCATGTTATTGAAAAATTTAAGTGTTTTCTTCCTTTCAAATTTTAACTTATATTTATAATATTTTTTTATTTAATATAAATATTAATTGAAATTTCAAAGGTAAAAGGGATTTACATTTTTCAATAATACAAAGTGCTTAAAAATATTTGCTATGGTATTTCAACGCGGTATGGTATTTTAACACGCTTGCACATATTCTTTCATAAACACAAACCAATTGTACCCATATCTATATTGGAACTAATGTTATTCTCCACTGACTTAAAAAAAAAAAAAAATTGGTAGAATGAGTTTTGGGAACAATAGCGCACTTTACCAAAATGTTACCATTAGTAATAGTATTCCATACAAAAATTTGTTAGTTGTTCCCAGGTTACCCTTTTTAGTTATACTCGTTCGAAAATACTAAATTTCCCATAGACCGCAATGCTAAATGAGAAAAAGTTAGGCTTAACTTTTCGGTTTTAAAAAATCATAACTTTTTTAATTCTTAAAATTTTGAAAAAATAAAAATTACGTGTCTAATAAATTTGTCTCTAGTACTTGGAATAAAATTAAGATTGAATTCTGTGACATGAAGATTTTGGGCTGGTCGATTTGACGTGGAATGACTCATAGTCATTCAGGAATAACATCCACAAGTTTTTAGTATCTTTGGGCATTTAGCTAAGAGGTAATAAGTCCATTTCTGCTGTAGTTGATAAAAAAAATTTTTGGTCGCCATGTTTAATTTACTTGCTCGATTGGGGTTAGTTGGCATAGGGACTCGGGGGCTAGTTGACATAAGCTGGCTGGGTATGCCAACTAAACCCGCAACAACGGATAAGTTGACACATAAGTATGCCAACATTCATAGCGAATTATTTTAGTTAGTTATAGGCTACTTCATAATATTAAATTATTATTATTTTTATTTATACATATATAAATGCGGAAGGCTTTTTCTTTTCACAGTCATAACTCAATAACTGCTGGACAGATATTAACATTACTTTAGATACTTTTACGTAGATTTGCCATACTCAGAGTTTTTAAAAAATGGCATAATTTAAGACTGTACAAATTTCAGTTCGATTTCGAGCAAACGGTTATCTAGTTATTATTGTGTAATAAACGGAAACTATAAGCTCACTTTTTCTGCCTTACCTATCTATGATAATGTAAATATTTTTTGTTCAGTTTATGAGGACCTATAAACGAAAAACTGAGAGGGCTACAGTGACAGCAGATCATAGAAAAAGAGCTGTTGAGGCACACTTACTTGAAAAAAAAAATTGAGAGAAGTAGCGGATGAATTTAAGATCTCTGTTAGAAGTCTCGCACGGTATTGTAAGATCGCAAAAGGAAAAATGAATTCTACCTAAGGGGTACCAGAGGGTATTGGAGGATATGGGATAGTGCGGCAGGTGTTCACTCCTGAACAAGAATTTGCTTTGAGTGAATACCCTGTGAAGCAAGTGACATATACTTCGGCATGAGCCCAAAAGAGGTAAGAAAGTTGGCATATCAATATGCAGTTGCTAATGGCACTGCACATCCTAGTAGTTGGGACTCAAAAGAATCAGCAGGTGTTGGCTGGTTTTCTTTTTTCCTAAAACGTCACCCACAACTTTCAATACTTACCCCCGAGGCAACGAGTTTGGCTGGAACGTCCAGTTTCAACCCACATAATGTTCAAAGATTTTTCAACCTCCTATAAACAGTAATGAACCAACATTCATTTACCACCCAGGACATATGGAATGTTTAATTTTAAGCTGATTAGCATTCATTATAAATACACCTTACAAAAAGACGAGTAAAAACGCTTGCCTCACTTCTTATGCCAACTTACCCCACTCCCTATGCCAACTAGCCCCGATACCGGGGTAGGTTGGCATAGTTTGACTGGACAAAGAAAAACATTTTTTCGCAGAAAGTGGCAACAATATATTTAATCAATTGTATGTGGGATTTGTAGCCAAAATGTTCACCTACATTACCTACTTTTTACATTTCAATTATCTTCAAACCAAAAAATTAGAAAAATTTTAAAGTGCCAAACTGAGCCAACTAACCCCGGTCTCCCCTACCCCAATAACCTTCTTTAAAATAGAAAAATCGTGGATATCTCAAATGTAGTTGATTCTTGTTACAAATAAAGTGGACTTTCCATTCGGCTTTATTTTGCAAACAAGTGTTATCAAAACAAAACTTGACTCAATCCTAATACTCAATTTACTTCTTTCAAAGTTTTTGATACTTCTGAATCTTCACCCAGTCTCGAAACATTCAATTTTTCATCAATGGATTTTCAATTTCTGGTTTTCATCTTCCCCGTGTAGATTATTTCGGAAACAAAGAAATAAAATTGGACATAGAAGTTATTTCAAAATATAAAATTTGGTAAGTTGAATCATAGAATCAAATTCCAATATAAATTGTTCAGGTAATACATCAGCTGTTGTTGCAATCGAGATATTAAATGGTGTATCCTAGTTGATTAACGAAAATCATTTTTTAAGATCATTAAACAAACTTAACAAATGACAATAAATGCGCCCTCTAGAAGGGAGGAGCATAGGCTTTAAAGCCCGCTACCTCACTCGCCCGAAGTGACACAATCACAAGACACCCACAAAGAAAGGACGACTCAAACACATATACAAATAACGACATTCATTGATAGACACAAACATTCCTGCCTTACCGGGATTCAAACCAGAACCCAGAAGCTGCAAGGGCTAGCTCACTAACCGTTGTGCTGCCGGGTCGGCCATTCAACAAACTTAGTTCGTCAATTAAGAGGGACTGTCAGTCCTATACACGTAATGCTTTATTTTTCAAATCACAGTTTCTTGTGAAGTATTTTTTAAACGTATGATCTGTTTGCACCAGATACGCAAATAGGGATCAAATACAATTTAAAAAAGATTTGAAGGAACCATATCAATCAGTTTTTTTAATTATTAATTTTTTTAAAAAGCTTCATTTTGAGAATCGTGGCGACATCTGTAGGACAACTTGGCTTAATTGATTAAAAAGATTTTTAATTAATGTAAATAATTCACTCATGCATTATCTTTGTATGTTAATACATAATTTAAATGATGCTTTTACATTTCAAGTACTTTTTATGACAAAAACGTTCATAACAAACGAGGATCTATGATTTTAAAATTTGATGACACACAAAAATAAATGTCGCCAAATCATAGAATGAAAAAAACGCCAATATCTAAATAGTTCAAACTGTAAACCTAAACCACATGGAAAAGTGGGCGGAGCTCGTTATAAATCCAGTCAAAGAATTTCGCGAGCGACTTTTAAGGGGTCACAGGAGTCTTAAAAATGTGCAAAGAGGATATGTACTACAAAGCATAGTTTGATCTTTCATGTCATTTTTGAACTACTCAATAAATGAGTATAATTTTTTTATATGTAATTCTACAAAATTTATTTATTATAAAACAAGTTTTAAAATTTATGAAACTTTAGCCAAAACTAAAATAAATGATAATAAACATGAAGGTACTTGAACACACTGTGATTGGGCTTGCGCGGCAAATTGTGAGGTCAAAATTGAAAAAATGATCAAGAAAATGGCTTTATATTGTACAAATATGTACAAACAAGGACTTATACCTAAATTCTCAGCTCAATTTTAATTAGAAATTATTTTATGAACTTTTTTCTAAAAAAATTAATAAAAATTTAAAAATTCTGATTTTAAATATTTTTAAAAATAATTTCTAATTAAAATTGAGCTGAGAATTTAGGTATATATGCGGAGTACGTGCTCGTAAAATCTGTTGGGTCCGAAAGTCCTGTGGTCGGTCATTGCGCAGTTCACCATGGGTACAGGTTCCTGGAGAAAATTTCCCTCCCCTTCAGGGACATGTCTAAATTGTGGAGGTGGCGACAGATGGCAACATCTGTCATATGTGTTTGTGTGTGTCTTGTGTTGTCCTACTTGACGATGGTTTATAAGCGGGTCCTTGCGACCAAGCACACAAGCCTGAAAATATATGTCAACCAATCCAAATTCATCCAATGTATCTTATATATCATACAATTTATATAGGGTATATTTCAATGCGTGTATCGAGTTATTGGTAAACGAAATTAAAATAGCGTCACACACCCCTAGTTTTTCCTCAGATGTACCAACTAGTGGCAAACATATAGTAAATATCCAAGTAAGATTCTCACAAAACTCGTTCCTTAGAAAGTATTCACTGGCCACGGGTGAATACCTTTTCATTTGCAAGTCCGAATAGTACCCCCGTGAAGCTATATAGCAGAAATATCTTATACAATCTTGACCCAGCTTCTCGCATTTTCCCATTGCATGCATGTCCCGAGAATCCTCAAACATTGACGAATCTTGCTCTTCACACGTAATCGGCATGCATGATCCCGTTCCTGATATTGGGAATCAATACAAAAGGCGATAACTCATTGTTGCAAGGAGAAGAAATTGGCGGGGTTATTTTCAAAGGAAAGTTTGCAAAACATTTTGTTACTTTTACAATTTTAAACAATTTTTGTTTTCAATATTGCCACTGCCCAGCGATTTCGACAGTCGAAACATTATCTGTCACAATGCATGTTATACACTCTTAAAAATAACACTTTCATTTTTGACGATTCATGAATCCTCAAGCCTCATTTCGTTAATTTTGAGGATTGTTTCGTCAAACTATCACGTGACTTTTGAGTAAACGCGAATCCTCAGTTTTACGATCATGATTTGACGATTCTGTATCTTGATTTTGAGGAAACTGAATCTCGTTGTACTCGCACCGTTGCATTCTGGGATTGGAACTTAGCGGTTCAAACAATGGCGGCTTCTTGAAGTTTGGTTAGGCCTAACATAATAATTCGTAATATATACAAGCAGCTTGAACATTAAATTTTACAGTAAAGAACAAGAAGTAGCATGTTTCTAAACGTAAAACTATTTGCCTTCATTAGAATATGTAAGTATTATAAAAATAGAACTGAATTATAGCTTTTGTTTACTATTGATGCTGATTTTCAACTGTTAGTTTACACTGCACTCTTGAATCAAGTTTAACGCAGCTAAAGAACGCTTTGCAAATAAGAGGTTTCATCAAACGACTTAATAAATCTTGCACAGTAAAATTAAGAACAGTATTTTAAAAAAATAATTAGATAATGAGTGCATAAACGGAACACATTAAATAATAAAACATAATATTTTAAAGCAACTTTAAATATTCGTAAATCGTTTGAAAAACTTTTGAAGATTGCATGGTACTGCTCAACTCTTCTTTTTTGAAAAAGAATAATTCTTTTTTTTTTTTCGTTTTCTTTCGGTGAAATTAGAAGCTCGATAGAATATACGAATTAGTAAAAAGTAGTCACATACAGTTTTGAGCCAACTGAAAAAAGGAAGACGACATTACACTTAGTTATGTGTTAAAAAACGACAGGTGTCGAATTCTAAACATGAAATTCGAAGTTCGCCTTTCTATGATAATAAACTGCTTTTTATTCGGACAGCAGATGTGATCATCGCCAGGTGCCATTGCTAAATTCGAACTTCGATACTCTAGGATTTTTTTTTTAAATATGTGAAGTAGAAACGGAAAAAAGTTAAAATATATAGAAAAGGGGTTATGTTGTTGGAAAGTATTTGGATTATTATCAATATTTATTAAGGTAAGTTTAAGTCATTTCATTTTGTGTCAAAATAAAAATGGTTTATTTTCTTCATTCAACTAATATGGTATAAAGTAATTATTAGTTAACTATTAATAAAAATTTTGTTATTTATATTCTGCATATTTATTAAAAGTGAAAAGTATTATTTTGACGATGCATAATTTGTGTCTTTAAATTATGGTTTTATAATTAAAAAATATTTCACACTGAAATATAAAATTTTATGTGCACTGAATGCATTATATTTCCATAATTTTTTTTCTTTAAAGGTACTTTTAATGCAAAAAGTATTTAATAAAATACCGTAATTAATAAGTTTTTTTTTCTTAATATAATATTTAACGGCCTTGTTTTTTAGGTAGATGCTTTTGGGTTCGACTCGAAGATGCAACTAAAATTGATTTAATATAGTATATTAGTTTTGTGCCATGGACTATGTTGATTCCAAGCTTCAGGAATAGGGATTTGGATCTCTAATAGAAATAATTAAAAACAAGATTAAATGTAAAGCTATAATATTCAAAATAAGCCTAACTTTTTAAAACGAATTATTTTTTTAAAAAAAGTTCTTTCTGTAATTTTTGTTTGAGAAAATTATCCACCTGAAATTTTGTGTACTATTTTATTGTTTAAATGCCTAACTTCTAAAAAACTGTCTCATCCCTCCCCCCCCCCAAAAAAAAAAATACTAAAATTTTAATTTCAGTAAATTTGATGTGTTAGTATTCCACTTAAACTTGTAAGTTAAACAAATGCTATATTTGTTGTTTTTTTAGACTCGCCTTTATAAGGGTTGGCCCAATTAGGTTATGAAAAGTATACTAAATGCTTCCTATTTTTTTAGAAGACAAAACTGCTGTAATGATACGACTGAAGTACTGATGGTTGAAGCAGCAGTTTGTGAAGTACTACACAAAATGCCAGCCTGCCCAGCAGTTCCCAGACCACCGGCCCGTCATCATATAATCAATATGTATATAAAAAAATTCGAAACTTGTGTTTATTTTGATAAAATAAATATACAGATTTAAATAAAGTGAAATGTTATTTTGTTGTAAAAATAAATGAACAATTTAAAAGTGGATTTTCTAGATTTGGAATGTAATAAACTGATTGTATAACATATACAAAGCAAATTTTGGTTCCGAAATGCATTGAGAATCTTTTTAATATTTTATAAACATTATATATTATAGTTTTACTTGCAAATAGTCAATTTTGTATCAAAATGCCTTCAATATTTCAGAAGCTGTACATAGATGGATTCGTGTCCGTAAAAAAGACAAATGTGGAATATAATTATAGCTTTTTTTGTATTTGGGTGAAAAATACCAATAACAAAATGATGTAGTAAAATCCTATAAAACATCCTAAAAACTTTTTAGAAAAATGCATCTCCTCAAATATGATGAAACTAGACCGAATACGACGTAACTCTAGTTAAACTCATAGTTTCCTTGCACAGAAGCCACGACCATGGGAGGAGCTATAAAACGCACAGAACAATTAGATGAAGACAAAATAACACGACTGAAATTTTCTCTTCATCTGATTGCCCCGCGCGTTTTATAGCTCCGCCCATGGTCGTGGCTTCTGTGCAAGGAAACTATGAGTTTAATTATAGAGCTGCCCGAACAATAAATATATATGCTCAAAAATGACGATGCAAAACTCTCAAATGAACAATAAAAATCCTCAATTTAACGAAACCGGAACTATCAAAAAAGCATCACATACTCAAAAATAACGATACCAAACTCTCAAATTAAGAATAACAATCCTCAATTTAAGGAAACTAGCTCTCAAAACAACTAAATTCACATGCTCAAAAATAACGAAATATTTCTTTAGATTAGACGACATTCAAATCCTCAAAAAAATGACGATTCAAATGTCCTCACTTTGAGGAAAGGAAAACTCGGAGCATTTGCCAGGAAACTGAATCCTCAAAATTAAGGAAAATTTCGTCGTTTTTGAGCATTCATTTTAAGAGTGTAATACCGTTTAAAATGTAATATTGATTTTTTTTTTAAATTAGGGATAGTTTTTCATTTTTTTTTTTGTAAAATGTTACAAGTGCTTAATTATAATTGTCTGTGACTTGGTTCTAAATGGGCCAATGTCAACAACTAACATTTTTTGACTTAAGCCCTTTTAGAACCAAGCCACAGATATACAGGGTGGTTACAAAATAACGCTCGCTATTCGGAATGGTCTGTAGCTTTAATGAATAATCCAAATGCAAAAAACTTCGAGACACTTACTAATCAAGAAGGGGGACAAAGAATGGAATCATAAAAAACAAACTCGTCACTTGACCAGGGTTCTAAATTACGAGGCGGAATTGGATGTGTTGGCCGTAATTAGCCGTAATTGGCTATGCTTCGCAATTTGAACCTTGGTTAAGAGACGAGTTTCTTTTTATGATTCCATTCTTTTTCGAAAAAAGGAAACTTGTCTCTTGAGCAGTGATTCAACCAATTGGCCATCCGGGCCCCATCTTTGTGGCATTTTGGTTGGTTGATTGTATGTTTTTCTGTGGACAGTGTCTAACCTCCACGTGCAACTCAAACACACCTAATTATGCCACTTAGTTTAAAAGTCTGTTCAAGTGATGAGGTTAACACCAGAACGGGCACCCAAAGCAACCATATCGACTGGTATAGTACTACTGTACGTGTGGAGTTAAGATTATCAACTCATCAGACTTAACTAGAACATATGTTGCAATGTACCCTTAGAACAAATACACTCTTAAAACAAACGAGCGATTTTGACTCAGTCTGAGTTCATTCTCCCTGCTTTCGGTGTCGAAAAATGCACCTCCCCTATAGGAGTGGATTTCACTCTTTTGTTTTGTTAAACCTTCAACAATCTTAACAACAAACGAGCGATTTTAAAGCGATTAGGACCGATGTAGGGCGAATACGAACAATTTAGGAGTTAATTTCACTCCTTTCCAGTGTCGAAAATGCACTTCTCTTATAGAAGTGGATTTTACTCTTTTGTTTTGAGAGTGTACAGGCAAACACACAAATCAAACTTCCCTTCAGCTCCCTTAACATTTAGATACCCAGTACGTAAGCATTTTGAAGTATTATAATATTGAGCCGCTCAAATTTATAATAAATAAGGATATTTATTTTACAGAAATTGGGGGCGACTATTAAGAACACTCATATTTTTTCTGTTTGACACATTTTATTTGCTTAAGGAAATGCTCAGCAATTACATAAGTACACTGAACAAAAATGACATGTAGCACACAGCATCCGTACGTGAGAGTAATTTGAATTTTCAATCACATCTGACTCACAGCAACGTTGTAGCTTGAAATCTCCTGTAAGTAAAAAGGATAAATACTGATAATAGAAGTCACAGCATGTGTGCATGCACCAGCTAAGAAACTACAGCAAAGTTCTATCAAATTTCAGTTACAGCACTAGCTACAATAAAATACAGCTGAATGCGCTGCAAACATGTGGCAAAATGTATGGAATTGTTTACACATTTTTTTACAGCACATATACCATGGAACGTGTTCCAAACACGTTTTATTCTTTTCTTTAACATCTCTCATAATGGTATGGTGTTAGAGTGAAAACATTTTTACACAAGCGAGCAGTGATTGGAAAGTCTTTTATTGGACTATCAGATAATAAGCTGGATTGCATTTAAATGCATATTTAATTTGCAGGTGTGAGCCATGTTTGGGAGTGTTACAACGCAGTTTGATGGATTACGCGTTGAAAGGAGAAATATTGGGTTTTCGTCGCTTAAAAGGTTGAATAAGATAGAGATATTTGGCGAGATTAAGGACGTCTGAAAGTCGCCAAGCGTATATAAACTAGATTCACAAGATTCAGGGTCTCTAACAAACTAGAGTAACTCTATTTAAATAGACAGAGTGGTGACAAACTTAGCGATGTGACAACCCGCATTTACATGGATGTTTTATAGCCATCTCAAAATTTAAGACAAAAGACATTTTGATCCTCAAAATTTCACTTCAAAGGTTTAGTTGAAAAAACAATTTTGGTAGTAAGGATATGGCGGGTATAAATAATTAAAAATATCATGAATCTCAAAGAAAATAACAAATAATAAAATTTATCTGAATTATAATAGTGAAATTTTCCCAAAAATTCACCCTCGAAAATGTAGAGAAAATCAGTTTTATGCACGCTTTATATCTTTATTTCGGAATTTATTGCTTAAATAATATTTGATTTTGATATGATAAAATTAAAAACACAAAAAACACGGCGAATTAAAAAGATTTAGTAGCCCTCCTGGTACAATTTCATTCTAAACATCCTATCACCGTTTTAACTATAGTATGGTAAAATATTTGCATCGAATTTGAAAGTTAACATCCCTATTCAATCTAAATCCATATCAAATGCCTGACATTCCATCTCCAAAACTTTTGTTACGAATTCGAGTATTTAGAGACAAGCATAGACCATTTTTCTGCGTAAAATGTGCAGTCTTTCCCAGATAAGTATCCCAAAGAGCAACACATTATTATTTTTTCGCACTTTACTACAATGCAGAGATAGTCTCATCGTAAAAAAAACAAAACGAAAAAGCATCCGTTTTTTTAGTATATATTCACTTTACAGCAATACGAAAGTTCTGACTTGATACTGCAGTTTCTTGAAAAAAAAAACCTGTTTATTTAAACTGACAGAACTTAACCGGTTTCTTTAGTATCATTCAAATCAATTTTTTAACAATCGCATTATCTTTATTTCTAACAATCCGTCTTCTAACTACAAATAATAAATACTTATGAACGCCCCGGTGGTTCAATCGTTAGGATGCTAGCTTTTGGAGCTGCTGGGGTCGAGCTCAAATCCCGGTCAGGCATGGCTATTTGTGACCGTCAATAAATGTTGTTATTTGTCATGTGTTTGCGTTGTCATTTCTTTGCCTGTCTCTTGTGCTTGTAAAAACTCTTTCTATGTCTGTCCCACTTGACGAAAGCTTATAAGCGGTTCTCTGAACAAGCGCACAAGCTTGAATTTATATGAACCTACCATACCATACTAAATACATATGAAATTATAGATATGATAATATAACACCCATCCGCTTTTTTTATCACTCTTTCGTTTTAAAAATTCTAAAGTTTCTTATTTTTAAGTACTGTGGCAACAAAAATACTTCATCAAAAATATCGCCAAATCATTCGCCCAGCGTTTGCTTTAGGAGCATTTCTTAGCGATTATGGCTTTATGTGGCAAGCTGATTTTTGCCTTGTTAGCATCTTTGTCTTATTAAACCTCCATCGTAAGGTCTGCTTTGTCAGGAAAATCAATCTTTCCTGCTGGCCTTTATATATGGTCTTTTCAAAACGGGTGAATGGTTGATTGACTAAACGTCACTCCACAGCTTCTTAATTGTTACAGCTTCTGATTGTTAACGGATATTGGGTTTGATTTCACGTCGGAACAATATGGTATTTGACTAAAACTTTTATTGGCTCAAAATATTTTATGCCAAAAATATTAGATCCGTATTTTTTCTTTTTTTTTTCAAATGCCCCATAAAAAGGGAGAAAGATGAATTTTGAAATTAGGACAAAAAATTACGCCCGAAAACCTTTGTGGATGTCATGTGGTGTCTGTGACGTCATTAGTATCTATAAACAAACTTTGTAACACTATTTTGGAATCTACTTTAGGCGCATTTGAACTCTCCGCTTCTGTAAATAACCTCCTTCGTTATCTATATAATTCATATTTCAATAATAAATTAGATTAATCCAGTTTAATTGCAAGCAAAAAATATCATATTAGTTTGTTTAAATATACTAACGACAGCCAAATCGTTGTGTTTGTGATCACGTGACGTACCGATGAAAAATAAGTCATTTTCAAATGATTTTTATGAATCTATAATAATAAAAATGAAGTTTTGTATGTATGTGTGAGTGTGTGTGTGTATGTCTCTCTGAAACTCACAAATTAGACATTTGTTTGCCTCGTAACTTGGCACAAATGCGTAGTTCATACTTGAGTTGCAAAATAAGAACTTTCAGAGATCAAAATGCTCTATTTTCAGAGAAAATTCGAATTTTCTGGAAAAACTACACCACTTTGGCTCAAATCCGATCATTTTTTACTTCCCTGATGCCATCTGCTGAAAAAAATTAAATAAAAACTTTCAACGAAAATAAAATTGAAAATGTTTATTTTTGTGTTACCATTACTTTCAGAAACTTAATTCATTATTGTAAAATAATTGATATATTTCAAGTGACGTATTCCGACCAGTCTTATCCTTCCAAGATTTAGTGTGGGTTTAGTTGATGATTTTTTTCATTGATGGTTCTATTGATTGCAAATATGTATATTTAAAATAAATGTGTAGTTACAACTGAAGTTAAGCTATTACTGAACTATGGTGGTTAATATATGTTTTTATTTTTTCGCTAAATACGTTGCCAATCTCGCCAAATTATTTATTAAAACTCGCCAAATGGGCAAAATCTTTATTTAGCTACTAGCAAATTTATACCCGTACTTCGCACGGATTAAAAAAAATTCAAATCGATCCAAGTATGTGTACTATATAACCTGTTTTAACCCTTTCGCTACGAAGGATATTTGCTTCCTCGTAGTATTTGAAAGGAATAACATTATCGAATCCTCAGTTGTTCGGGCGTTTTGGGGAGCTTCCACAAGGAAAGGAATAAAATCATAAACTTAAGTTATTCTTCCCGCTCGTTTTCGAGTATGAAATCCCGTTTTATTGTTTTAAAATTCCAAAATCAAAATTACGGTGTAAAATGCACTCATAAATGGCATCACAATTCCCTCATAAATAAATATCGTCACCTGACTGTGGTTCTAAAATACGACGCTCTTCGCCAATAGCCCTCGTGCAGCTCTAGAGCGACGTTAATTAAAACCAAAACCAAAAGAAAAAAAAAATCATAAATAAATAAAACCTTTTAACTCTTTTGGCGCGTTTTGGGAAATAATTTGGCGAGAAAATAGATATAGCTACAAACACACCATTATACATACAGCTCTAACACAATGACCTTAGCACAACCAACCAGCTTATAAATTAGTTTTAAAAAGCATTTTGGCCATTGGGCGAATTCTAATACATAATTTGGCGAGATTGGCAACATATATGGCAAAAAAAAATAATAATAAAGAATAAAACCCTGATATGCAGCTGTAGTGCGATGGCCTTTATTAACCATCATAGTTCAGAAATAGCTTAACAAACATTGTGCCCATTTGGCGAGATTGGCAACGTATTTGGCGAAAAAATAAAGACATAAAATCCTAATATGCAGCTGTAATGCGATGGCCTTTATTAACCATCATAGTTCAGTAATAGCTTAACAAACATTTTGCCCATTTGGCGAGTTTTAATTAATAATTTGGTGAGATTGGTAACATATTTGGCGAAACAATAAAGACATAAAACGCTTATGCGCAGCTCTAGTGCAATTTCGTTATTAACCATCGCATTTCTGTAATTGCTTAGCTATACATTTATTGCTGCATATTTGCAATCAACAAAACCATCAATGAAGAAATCATCAACTAAACCCACAATATATCCCCGTATGAAAACTGGTAAGAAATACGTCACTTGAAACATATCAATTATTTTCAAATGATGATTTTAGTTTCTGAAAGTAATGGCAACACAAAAATAAACATTTTAAATTTCATTTTTATTATTATAGATTAAAATATCAAGTTAAAAATTAAAAGTTGCCTTGATATAAATTAAAGAATAATATAAAATGAAAGTTTACTACTTAAAATGATAGTAAACTAAATCTTTAAAATGAAAATATTTGTAAGTTTTTAAGAATAAAGTATTTTCTTTTTTATGTTTTAACTATTTTCGAAAAGTTTATTTTAATTTCTTCTGCTGAATGGCAACTCGAAAGAAAAATTTTCATCGGATTTGAGCCAAAGTGGTGTATTTTTTTCAGAAAATTCGAATTTTCTCTAAAAATAGAAAATTTTGAGCTCTGAAAGTTCTTATTTTGCAACTCGAGTATGAACTACGTATTTCTACCAAGTTACGAGTCAAACAAATGTCTAGTTTGTGAGTTTCGGAGAGACATACATACACACACACATACACACAAAACTTCATTTTTATTATTATAGATTGCTAACAATGATGGTTGATAAAGGCCATCGCACTAGAGCTGCATATAAGGGTTTTATGTCTTTGTTTTTCGCCAAATACGTTGCCAATCTTGCCAAGTTATTAATTAAAACTCGCCAAATTGGCAAAATTTTTGTTAAGCTATTACTGAACTATGATGGTTAATAAAGGCCATCGCACGAGAGCTACATATAAGGGTTTTATTCTTTATTTTTTCGCCAAATATGTTGCCAGTCTCGCCAAATTATTTATTAAAACTCGCCAAATGGCTGAAAAACTGTTTTTTTTTAAATAATTATAATTTATAAGTTGGTTGGTTGTGCTAAGGTCATTGTGTTAGAGCTGTATGATGTGTGTGTTTGTAGCTATATATATTTTCTCGCCAAATTATTTACAAACACGTGCCAAAAGAGTTAAAAGGATTTATGTATTTATGAGGGAATTGTGATGGCATTTATGAGTGCATTTTACAGTGTATTTTTTATTTTAGAATATTAGGGCAATGAATCGGGATTTTATAATTAATAACGAGCGGAAAGAATAACTTAAGTTTATGATCTTATAACAGGTTATATTGTAGGATCTATTCTATCTATGGTAGGATCATACTAGGATCTATTTGACATTTTTTTTTTAATCCGTGCGAAGTACGGGTATAAATTTGCTAGTTATGAAATGTTTATTTTGCAAAAAAAATATATACATTTGTTATTTTTGGGTTCAGACAATAATTAATTTAATATTGGAAGGTATTTTAGCGATTCAGTCAAGTACCCTATTAACATCGCTATAGAGCAACGCTAAAGCTATCGGCGACGGGCATCATCATTTTAGAGGATAATCAAATTTGCTGCGTTTAAATTATATTCACTGCAGGAGAAATCAAATTAAGATATTCACAGAGAAATTATTTCTATTATGTTTCTGAGTTAGAGAATAAATAGAAAATGACTCCAAAATAAAAGTATCAGCGCAACAGCCTGTTAGTTGGTCAGGACCTGCCGTGCCCATTTCAGCTTACATTACCAAGGGCTCTGGGGTGCTTGGCATATGTTCCGGTTACATGGTAAACCACTTGTGGAACCCTCAGTGTTTAGTTCCCAAGCATGCTTGGTCTTCATTTTATCGATCCACTTAAGGGATGAAAGGGTTTTAACCCTCGAAAGGAGAAGCACAAATTTGCTGATGTTAAAAAATGCTATTGTTGATGAATTTTGTTAATTGACGAATGACTCTTTATTTTATTTCTGCAGCAGAATATTATGAATGATTAACACATGCTGCAATTAATAAAATTCAGTCAAATTATAAAATTTATTAATTTTTAAAAATTATGTGAGTCGCTGAATAAAGTAAATGACAGGTGACGGGCTAAAACGATTGCAACTCGCAGAGGGTTAAAAAAAAAAACTAGCATTCATTCTAAGAATTTTTTTTCTTGCAACAATTTGATTCAACGTTCTCTCAGTTTAAATCATTGTGAAACAATCTAAGAAATCTAAACGGAATAAATGAATAAACTTAAGCGAAGAAATGAAAAAAATAATAAGTAAACTTCTTTGCAAGTAGTTGGTTAAATACGGACAACTTATTTAAAAATAAGTTAAGATAGTCTCTAATTAAAACTTTCACACCAAGAACTATTTGCCTAATCATATAAAAAGAGTGATAGAAAAAAATGATAAATTATTTACGAAAACCATCTGAATTTTTCAAGATAAAAATATTTAATAACTGGTGCTACTACAATATTTAAAATTTTAAATGCAGGGCCGTGTGTATTTATTTTACTAGTGAACTGATTGTCAAATATTTAAAAAAACCTCGTAAAAAGAAAATATTGATGAAACTTTACAAAGTTTACTTAGCTGCGAATATATGCTAAGTTGACGAAACTTGAGTAATGCTCTAGTAAGGATTTGGCCACAAATTCGATTATTCAAATTATGTCTTTAAATATTTATATATTTTTTTGTATTATCAAGAAGGGTTTTTTTTTCTTAAATGCAAATTCCAAGGCATTATGTTGGGAATTGGGGCCAAATGTAAATAATTCTTTCTTAATACTTTTATTTTTTAAAAACTTCACTTAAAAAAAACTAACTTACAAACTAGGGATAAACTAGTCAACAAATACAAGTTAATGGTTCTCTAAGAGAGTAAACTTCTTAAGTGACTACATAATTAAATTTAACAAAACTTTTACAATGTTATTTTTTTGTTGATATAGTTTAAAGAATTTAATAGCAACAACAAGATTTTAATTTACGTCCGAGTTTGTATAAATTGTTTAAAATAAGCACTTTTTTGTAATGATATGACATTTGATACGACTAAGTGTTTCTTTTACACTTCACAATTTCAAAATTTTTATAGTTCTTCGTGTATTTTTTATTCCATTGATCTATCATTGCATTACTTCTTCATTTCTTTTACCTCTAATTTCAGAATTTTTAATATTTCAATTAAATTTCTTCATTGCACCATTATTGAAACCTTGATTTTTTTGCCTCATTACTACTGAGGCATATTTACGTGGATCCTTGTAGAGTTCACTTCACAGCTTATTATTTTTTTAAAAAAAATTGCAATGTTAACTTCTCTATCATAAACTAGAAATTTCAAGCCTTCCGAAAATCTAGCGACCAAAGCAGCTAAGAAGCATATTTTTTTAAGGCCTTGTATTAGGGTTTAGGAAACTGTGAAAGTTTATTCAGTAGTAAATTTCCAAAATATTTTGCATTAAAACAAATGTTACAATAGTATATTAGTTATAAGGAAAGGACAGATCTTAGCTTTCTATTTATATAACACCAAAAATTCATTTCCTATGGATGAAAACCTTAAATTTCAGAAACAAATATTTGCCTTTCGATATTACTTTCAATACATATATTTAAATCTATAACTGCATGAAAAACAAATATTTGATTGAAAAATATATGCATCGAAATTTTCTTGGGAGTGAACAAGTTATAAAGAAATAAGTGTTTCTACTAAATTCAAACAGAAAAATATTAAGATAAGTATATTATGAAGTTATAAAATGCAAATAAGTTTCAGTTTTGTGTTCATTGCAAAGCCTATTTCGGTTTAGGTTATATTTAAAAAAAATAAGAGATTTAAAATGTTATAATTGTATAGATAATTATGGGGTCCGGATGGCCGAGTGGTTTGGATCATCACGCCAGTAGTCTGTTCGCTGAAACGAGTGCGGGTTCGATTCCCGCCTTTGAACAGGGTGCACTTTCCTTTCTCTGTGACAGTAAAATATTCTTTCTGTATCTGTCTTAATTGACGAAGGCTTATATAATCGGGTCTCTGATCAAGCACACAAGCCATAATATGTATGTACCTCCCATAGATAATTATTAAAACATTTTGTAGTTTTTATATTCTTATGTAAACTTGGATATTAATCTTTTTGGTTCGGTGTCCATCAACATTGTTTTTCATTGAGACGACGGGAAAAGTTACTATATAATTTTTATCTTATGATCTAAAAATTATTTAAATGAGTCACTTTGTAAAATATTTTATAAAAAGTGTGCGCTAATTTCACATTTGCATAATTTCTCTCAAACACTTCCAATATAACTATATATAAGCATTAAACATGAGGAAATTTCAAAAGAAATTGCTTTGTTCTTTGATGAATAGCTCTTGAAGTATTAAAAATAATTTTTAGAAAGCTAAAATTCAAAGCCATTATAAAACTAGTTTTGACTCAAATTCGTGAAACGGCAAAGTACTCTACCTATCCCCGAAGTTACGGAAAGAATAAATTATTTTTGTTCATTTTGTCCTCGCTCGAGATATTTTGTTTTAAGAGAACTATTCTTTCGCTCGCTGATTGGAAATAAAACATACGAAATGGGACAATTGATTTCTGCGAAACATTAAAGGAGCTTTGTTGTAGTCTTAGTTCGAATTGTTTGTTCAACGAACAAGTTTTCGGCAAAGAACTTGTGTAATATGAATTTAATGACTTCCATATTGCTTATTTCAAAGAGAGCATCTGCAAAGACCATGGCACACTATGTGTTCAAGTTATGGGGATTGTTACTTTATATTTCAGCCGCCTCGGTGGCTGAATGGTTAGTGTACTAGCCTTTGGAGCTGCTGAGGCGGGTTCGAATCCCGGTCAGGCATGGATGTTTGTGACAGTCAATAAATGTTGTTATTTGTCTATGTGTTATTCATTTCTTTGTGACTGTAAAATTTCTTTCTGTGTCTGTCCCACTTGACGAAAGCTTATAAGCGGTTCTCTGAACAAGCACACAAGCTGGAATATATATGTATCATACCATACCATACCATACTTTATAAAATTTACATCGTACAAAGAACTTATAATACCAAAGTAGTTCCGAAGCTAAACAGTGCAGTTTTAAAGTCAGTCTGTCTGTAGGAATATGCATTTAACTTCTTGTGACCTGGCGTTCCCATTTGGGGACATTTTTTAAAACCTCCTCATAAACAATTAACGCGTTAATTAGTTACAAAATTGATATGGTCTGTTAGAAGAATATCCAAATATCAGTTTTCTGCCTTTGTTTAAAGGTATCAGTCATTTATTTCTGTAAAAAATAAAGTTGAACGAGGGTCAATACGATATTAAAATTCTTAAAAAGTTATTTAAATTTTATTCAAACTTTGCAAAAAATATTTTAGTAGTTAATTTTAAATCATGTTGCATTAGAAACATTTTAAAATAATCTATTAACTACAAATAAGTGATACGGTCGTTTTAGTCGCATTTATAGCACAAAAAAATTGTATTTCTAGAACTTAAGGCGTGTGTCCTCTTCAGTATTTAATAAACATAACTTTTTTAAAAAATAGCTTTGCAAAACATGCTTTTTAGCATATATTTGAATGAAAAGTATGTTTAGATTATAAAAATATACCTACAGAATTTTGTTTGGGTCTTAAGAGGATAAATGTAAATATGATTTAAGAAGCTGATTTTTATATGAGGCATTAAATATTTAACAAATAAATTAAATTATAATATCAATCATATATAAAACCTTCCAAAATATAGCTAGAACATGCTATATCGTCTAAAGCCTCTAGTGCATACTGTTGCCTTACGGCAATAAGTAACATAACTTTATTCTATTAAAGTAGAGCCCCCTCTTGACAAATCTGTGGTTTTTTCATCTATTACATTCCCTTTTGAAGTTTTAGTTACTAATAACCCTCATAGAGGACGTTGATGCTGTATAATTCATTTTTTCGATAAAACTCTGAATTGACTATTTTCTATTAGACCCATAAAACTTTTCATTGAAGTCTTTAAAAACAACTGTTAGATGCAAAGGCCGAAATTAAGTTTTGTATTAAAGCCTATAACTAGAACTAATCTGCCTTTACCTCCCAAGCAGCAAATGATCGGTTGGCCGAGTATCGGCCAAACATCGCACAAAAATACTGCGACATCGAGCCGACGCGTCGGGAATTGATTGGCGATGTCCATCGCAGCGGCTGTGTTTTGTCCTTGGCAAGCGACCATTTGCCAATCAGGTGCGACCACTTACCGACGCATTTTGGTAGTCGGCAAAAGATCGGAAATGACAATCGGCAGCACATGGGGCCGATGTACAAAACACGACCTTTCGCCAATCGTCGGCGACTAGTTACCACCCTTTTTGCGACCCCAAATAGTCGGTTATCGATCGATTTAACCAACGCAGCGACTTCCCAAACAGCAAATAATCATTGGCCGAGCATCGGCCAAAAGTCGCAAAACATTCTGCGACATCGGGCCGATGCGTCGGAAATTGATTGGCGATGTCCATCGCAGCGACTGCGTTTCGCCCTTGGCAAGCGACCATTTGCCAATCATGTGCGACCACTTACCGACGCATTTTGGTACGTCGGAAAGAGATCGGAAATGCCTTTCGGTTTCGCATCGGGCCGATGTATAAAGCCCGACCCTTCGCCAATCTCTGCGATTAGTTACCGCCCTTTTTGGATGTCAAATCGCCGGCTATTGATCGTAGTTGACCATCGCAGCGACTTCTTGCCAATTTCACTCTAGACCATTTACCCACGTCAATCCAACCTCTCTCGCGTTGTTCTGGGATAACCCATACGACTATTTACCGCTGTGCAGGCGGTTACCCAATGCTTAGCCGAGTCGATTCTAACGTATTTCCTACGCAATAGCGGTTTCTACCCAACGTTTGACCAACATACTCCCGATGCTGGAGCAAGAACGTACAAATGCAACTAAAAGCATTGAAGATATGGAGCTTAATCCTTTATTAGAAAACCATTGAAGTCAAATAATCTCTACATCACACACAAGCCCTTGTCTAGTAAATTTTTTTCAATTTTAAATGTTCACCACTTTTCAAATTAATTACCTACTTTTTTTAACAGTTACTTATTGAACTTACTCTTAATTTAAAATTTATTAAAAACTGCAATCCTGTGGACACTCAAAAATTAATTTTAAACACAAGAAAAGAGAAACACTACTTGAATTATTTTTATTAACAAAATGATAGGTAACAATAAAAATACAATAAATGTATAAAAATGCAGTACTTGGTAGTAGTCTATGCCCTGAAGATGTTCCTTTCTATCACATGATCTGCTGTATCCTGAAGCTGAGCAGTCTCACAGCAGCTGAAAGCAACAATTTACAATATAAGTATAAACAATGATAATACTACATCTTAATATATTTATATTTTTAACACAACTAGCTAATGCTCATGTGTTGTAAGTCATTAAAATGCATAAAAACAAATTTTCATACTATTAACATTTTTAAGTACCTCTTAACTATTTGAATGTCATAAACACTGATCTAAACTGCAACCAATAATTATTTATTATCAGACATTTTAAAAAAATCAGTATTTTTCTATGATTATGAAAAAATGCAATGCATTAGATCACTAAATATCACTAAGATTTAATAAAATATATTGCTTGGAGAGGGATAGTTATTTCACATTAGACAAGAGTTTAGTTGCTAAACATACTTAATTTTGTTCATTAAAAAATTCGATTTTTTGGGAAGTGGTAGAGATGACAAATTTTACATTACTTCATAATTGTTCCATGAGTTTTTTGGTTTATTTTTATTTAAATTTCTGTCAAATAATTTCCAATTTATAACCCATTAACGCATTTTTAATAGAATATGGAAAAAATATCAAGAAATTAATAACTAAGTATTTTGGATATTTACCGTTACATATAAGTACACAAGTACTTTACATCATTATAATTGTGCTATAGTTGAACTATAAGAAAAGTTAATAAAATATTGTGAACTTACCAAGCATCAATTTGCCAATCCCCTTCCATGGAAAATCCTTTATACTGGAGATTCAGCTGGTTATCCTATATACTCGATCCTCCGAAATTTCCAAGGCATGAACACTGAAAAATAAAATGCAATTGAGTGGTCATAGACTACAACGCAAGCTTCGAGACTCTTCTAGTACAGCTGTGGAAATAAAAAGAACGCCACTTGTGATTATTTCAGCCGTTAGTCACCCTATAGAATCGGACCTTTTAGAGATTATGAACAATTAACATTCTGAGTTAATTGCATGGCACAAAATTTGCATAAGGGGCCGTCTTCGTATTAAAAATGTTACGAACTTTAACATTTCCAATAGCAACACATAATTTTAATAACTTAAAAAAGGTAAGCACTCTTAAAAACCCATAAATCTAAGTTTGTGTTACATTTGGATGAATATTTGACGAGTTGTTCAATCGAATCACTTGTGGACCTTTTAGTTATCTCTAAAATGACAAGCGTAGTCTAGTTCTTCCTTTTGCAGGGCCGTCTTTATTTATCAATTACACATAATCTTATACACAGTCCCCTAAAGGGTAATTAATAAGTATTTTGTGATTTACTCAGCAAATTATGAATAAAAAATTTTGAAATTTGGGATTTCGCTTAAACTTCCTGTCTTAAATGCATTCCTGTAAAAATATTAAGGGGTTTCTATTCATAATTTTTTAAAAAATTAATATAATAATTATTTAAAAATATAAATTTTTTTTTAAAGACCCCAATAGATTATGCATTTTGTTTATGTTATTATAATTACTGTTCAGTAAAAAAATTGTTTCATTTTCTCAATTATTTATAGATTGGGATAGTTTTTATGTGCAACTCATTTAACATTATGTCACCTAAACTTTGCACGTCTCTAACTCCCCTACTAATGCTTAAAAACTAACAAAATTTGGCATTTCGTCTTAAAATATGTCATAGATTAGAAATATGGACTCAAATAGTGGTGTTGGCTATTGGAAATTTTAAAGTTAGTAACACTTTTAATATGAAGAGGGCCCCTTATGCAAATTTTGTGTCATGCAATTAACTCAGAATGTTAATTGTTCATAATCTCAAAAAAGTCCGATTCTATAGGGTGACTAACGGCTGATATAATCACTAGTGGCGCTTTTTTTATTTCCACAGCTGTACCTACTCATATTAATTACTTTAAAACGGCGTGAGTGTACCTGTATTCGCCCCCTTCCCTCCCACTCGGATTTAGGTAGAGTTGATAGTAAAAATCAAAATATTAAGGTTACAACAACTATAATAGTGGTCTTAGTTAGATTAGTTTGAAAAATCGTTGCACTAGAGCTACACGAGGTCTATTGCGACGTGGGTCGTAATTTAGAACCACAGTCAAGTGACGAGCTGACACTTCCAATGCCTGAACCCGAACCTTCTAAGAGCACGGCGAATCGATTGGGCTTTCCAGCCTAATATAGGTCTTGGTAAAATAAATGACTTAACTTCGAAATTTGATTAAAAGAATTTTAAAAAAATTACACATTTCATTTGGCTGCGCAACAATTTTAATTCGTGCTTAACTTATAATAAGTATAAAAATTAAAGTTTTCAAAAAAAGTTTTATCATATATAACATGTAAATCAACAATTATTTGGAAGTCAGAAGCTAAACTCATTAGGTGGTTACATAAATGCCTTTGAAACTAAATCGAAATCCTCTGACTAGATCAGCAACCAAAATAACGAAATCCGATACTAAATCTTCCAACCTTTCTGGTTTTGATAATCCACAAAAATTTAGCTAAACAAATCGTATTATTAGTATTTTAAGCAACAGACAAAAACACTTAAAAAAAGATAAATTATAAATTTACTTACCATAGTTGCTTGATCACCGGTTTCTTTAGTTTGTTGGTCGACATATCTATTCAGATTTGTGTGCTTGGTCATAGACCCGCTTATAAAACTTCGTCAGACAAACAAAACACATACACAAACACACAAGTGGATCCATCTAATTTTTAGAGACAGAGCCTAGAGAGGATCCCCACCGGTTTCTTACACGATATACTTACGGGTAGGGTAGGATGGGTTGGTTGGTTGGTATACATATATTTTCAGGCTTGTGTACTTGCTCAGAGAGCAGCCTATAAACCTTGGTCAAGTAAGACAGTCACAACACACACACACACTCCCATGCACACATATACGTGACAGATGCTTCCATCTATCACGCGCCACCTCCACAATTTAGACATGTCCCTGAAGGGGAGGGAAATAGTCTCCAGGAACCTGTACCCATGGGAAACTGCGCAATAACTGCCCACAGGACTTTCGGACCCAACAGATTTAACGAGCACGTGCTCCGCATATACTCGGTGAGTTTTCAGCGACCTAGACTCGATCACGGGACCTTCCGATCCGTAGATCAAGACGCTGACCACAGGGCGCCTGACAGCCATTTAGGAGGGGTTAGAAACTCTGCTGCGGGTAGTTCATCGTCTCCAACTGTCTATTTCAAACCATCCTTTTAACGAACTTTAACACAGACATTTTAGCTTCGTAATTTTAAACCCTGGTCAAGTGACGAAATCAGCACCTGTGCGGGCACTCAACGTAACTTAAAGAACCTCTGCCATTGCAAAGTTTTCGTTTACAAAGTTCGAGATAAAATCGTTATCCATTTTGAAAATATCAAGATTATTTATTTTTGATAAATGTATTTGCACGCTACATTTCAGAAACATTTTAGCTTATTGAGTTTAAATAAAAATTGCTAAGGAAAATATTTGGAACTATTAAGGAGAACAATGAGTGGAGAATACTTTACAACTATGAAGTTTACAGGAAATTTGGTATATTTGGCAAGACCGACATAGTGAGAACTATAAAAGCATCCCGAATTAGGTGGCTGGGCCATCTGTACAGATGTCCCGAGGACTTTCCCACCAATAAAGTGACTTTTTCCAAAATTGAAGGTACAAGACGTAGGGGACGACCACCCACACGATGGTTAGACGATGTCGAAAGGGACCTCAAAATAATAGGAGTCAGCCGATGGAGAGCCATTGCGGCTAATAGGGCCAACTGGAGGAGGATCAGCGAGTCAGCCTTGGCCTGCAAAAGGCTGTTGAGCTTATGAAGAAGAAGAAGAAGAGTTTAAATAAATAAAAAAACTTCGTTTCACCCGTCACAGGGTGTGTCGGTTAGTCATTAGATTTTGTTTTTGTTACGATAATCTATAAATATATATAATTTATTATCTTCATGATCGAATTGAAAGATCGCACCTACATCGGCCCAATCTCTACAAACGACCACTTTTAGATGATCGAATGACGAGGTCGGGCAGATCTCGCAAACCGATGCATAAAATACCAACAAATCTACTGGTTGGCAGACGACTTTAGCCCGATCTCTATCCGATCTCACAAACCGACCAGTTTTTTTAGACGTCGGATTGACAAGTTGGCGCGAGATCTTCCCGAACTCGTAAAAAAACTTCCAATCATTTGCCGACGAAATCGATGATTGGCCAACCATTTGCCGATTAGGCTTGCTGCCTGGGCTATAGGTTTGGTATTAGCGATTTAAGCAATCCCTTATTAACTGTGTTCGTTGTATGCATACAATTCCTTTCAAATTTGCGGCAATGTATTTGCTATTTGTAAGCCATTATATGCGTTGTTTGTAAGTTATCGTGTCGCGTGGATTATTTCACTCCGGTCTTAAGAGGTATGAAACACTCCAAATCTTTTTTATTTAACTCAACCCTAGTTATCGTAACAGAAGTATCAATGATCGTAAAAAAGTTATCACTGCCAATTATTTAATCAAAAGTGCTAGTTATTCAGATTGTACGAAGGACTAACTCAAAAAGCTCCTTCATCACAAATTTAATATATCACACTTAAAAACATTTTTATAAAAACTAATTTGCATCGCCAGCGCAGTTTGTTTTGAATAATAATAGAGCTACAATAAACTGAGTTATCGCTATTTTTTAAGATTATAGGGAGGCATACTGGCAGTCGATTAAAAATTATCGCTCGTTTTATGGTTTAACTATCTTGCTATGTATATTTTAAAGTTTTGATTCGAGATTATTATTATGATGATGCTTTTTGTAGTGCTTAAGAGGGCTTCGTAAAATTTAATTTAGGGTGATCCCAGAAGTAATAAATATTTTTTACCTTAATATTAAAAGTAAAGAGTTGGCTAATTTTTATGAAGAGTAGTATAACCATAAGTAATTATTTTCAGTGAAGATTAAATATTATGGAGATGGAATGGAATGGAATGCAAATACGCCCTCTAGAAGGGAAGGGCGTAGGCTATGTAGCCCATTACCCCGTTCGCCAGAAGGGACAGTCACAGGAGACACACAAAGAAAGGACGACACTAACACATAGACAAATAACAACATTTATTGACAAGTACAATTATCCATGCCTGACCGGGATTCGAGCCCGACCTCAGCAGCTCCAAAGGCCAGTACACTAACCATTCAGCCACCGAGGCGGCTATTATGGAGATACTCGATAATACTTTTTTTTATTTTACCTGAAAGTGGCCAATTAGCTGGTTTCGCGTGACGTCTAGCTTTCCCAATTTCCGTCCTAGTTTACATAGGTGGATTCGGTGATAAATGTATTGACACGTTAAGCTCCGCCCACTACATTAACAAATTGAGAACTTGGTTGGTAGATTTGTATATTTAGGTTTGTGTGGTTGGTTAGAGATCCGCTTATAAACCTTCGTCAAGTAAGACAGACACAACACACACATAAGTGACAGATGCTGCCATCTATCGTCACCTCCGCAATTTATACATGTCCCTAAAAGAAAGGGAAATAGTATCCTGGGACCTGTACCCGTGGGAAACTTGGCCACCCCCCAGGACTTTCGGACCCACAGATTTAACGAGCACGTACTCTGCATATACTTGGTGGGTATTCAGTGGCATCGGGACTCGATCGCGAGACATTCCGATTCCGAGAACGAGGCCTTAACCACTAGGCTACCCACGGCCCCATTGAAAACTTTTTTTAAAATGGTGGACTTTTTAAAATGGTAAAATGGTTATTACGTTTTTTCTCCCTCCTGATAATTTTGAAATTTGTGACTGACGTTGTTTCTGCACTCACCGATTCAATTATTGTAAAAAATTATTACAAGAACACTTACCTTTAAAAACTATTTAAATAAAGATGGGACTTTACCATAAACAATTTAGTATTTTTTTTTTTAAAATCTTAGACATTCGAATCAGTATTTTATAACCCATAAAAAGATAAGATCAGAAAATATGTTCCCTTGTCTCCAAATACTTGACGGATGCCGCCCCGGTGGCGCAATCGTTAGGACTCTAGCCTTGGAGCTGCTGGGGTCGGGCTCGAATCCCGGTCAGGCATGGATGTTTGTGACCGTCAATAAATGTTGTTATTTGATGTCTATGTGTTATTCCTTTCTTTGTGACTGTAAAAATTCTTTCTGTGTTTGTCCCACTTGACGAAAGCTTATAAGCGGTTCTCTGAACAAGCACACAAGCTGGAATATATATGTACCATACCATACTTGATGGATTTAATAAGATTCGTGTTTTTTACGTGATGACCCGTAAGGTTCTGGAGCACTTTGAGATTGAAAATATTGGGAAAATAAAACCATTCATTTTAAATCTTTCCTTAAACATTGATGTGAAGATAAATATAAGTTTTATCAGTAAACACGTAACAGAATAAATTTTTATAGGGCGTATAAATTCGCAGAATATTGCACAAACATGCAAACAGGAAATTTCTGATATGTTTAAAGCTTTAAAAATTTAAATTGTTTTGAATAGCTCGTAAAATAGTTCAAGCATATTGCGAACAAATAGATCCCAGTTCTGTTTATGTAAATAAATTATGTGTATAGTCATTTTTCATATAAATGTGCCTTGGACCTTAAAATATTTCATGCGTTTGAGAGTTATCCATTAATCATAGTATAAAACTGTTAGATATGGTTATAAATAATTTCTGATTTTTTAATTTATTTGAGAAATACACTGGCTAAACTGCAAAAAATAAATAAAAAGTTTATTGAAATTGAAATATTTTTTACAAATTGACTTTTTATGTATATTTTTGCTTTTGGAATTTATGACTTAACACAAAATAAATGTGAAAATTTGAATTCATAAATGATTAAGCATTCATATATCAAAAACCTTATCAAAACATATTAAAAATGGCTAAAAAATATTTCTTGAAAAATAGTCTAAATTCAATTAAACATTTAAATAGATCCGTTTTCAAAATATTAATACATTCATATTGAGGTTCAAACTGAAAATGTGATGTTAGACAAAAATGACAATAAGGAAGATTCTCCAATAATTTATGTCCCATTTTGATTCAAATAAATTTTCTTATAAATATTATTGTACATTTCTAAAACGATTACAGAGAAATATTAAAAGAAATTATATAAATCATATTCCATTTGTTTTGACTAGGAGATTTACAAAAACAATTTATGATAAAATTAACCATAAATCTAAAACAGTAAAATTATATCCTATAAAATGTGTTTTTAAATGAAGCGATCATATTAAATAATGGACTATTTCTCTATATATCCTTTTTTGTAAACTTCTATTTAACCAATATCAATACTACCGATGACATTTGATTGATCTAACAATCGAATTTTATTTAGAAAAAATGAAATTTGAAACGATTTTAAGATAATAAGCTATTTAGAAGATGTTTTTATCTTTTGATATCTTCCATTTAGTGAATTGTTTTGAGAGTTATCTTCTAAAATGCAATTGATAAAAGTTATACAGCAAAACAAACATTTAAAATGCGTATTTTTTTTATAAAAAACAAATTCCAACAGACATCGTATTTCAGCATTGGTTAACAACAAAACAGTTTAGAAATTCGGTTGAATTCCTAAAAGCACAGTTGATTACGAAAAATATGGAGCTTTGATTTAACGTCACAGTAGCAGTCATTAGAATGATTTTGCAAACGGTACTGATGAACCGTAACGCAAACGCTAACCGAAACTTTACCTGCGCTTTCTGATTGTTTGAAAGGTTAAGGTTTGGGTTAGCGTTAGCGTTGTGGTTTACCGTGTCGTTTTGCAAAATATCTATGTTACAAACATCAGTGAACTATAAAAGTATCGAAATATTCGATTGAATAGTAGTAACTCCAAATGAGCCCATACGAATCCTATATTAGTGTGTAACCTAGAGCAGTTGTGCTTCTGAGGGTGCTGTACACTCTTAAAACAAACGAGTGAATTTAACTCAGTCTGAGTTAATTTTCGCTCTTTTCAGTGTCGAAATGCACTTATCCTATTGGAGTGTATTTCACTCCTTTTTTTAGTAAAAACTCCGACAGCATCACTCCAAACAAGTGATTTTAACTCAGGCTGAGTTAATTTTCACTCCTTTCCAGTGTCGAAAATGCACTTATCCTATTGATGGAGTGGATTTCACTATTTTGTTTTAAGACTGTAGGTACATATATATTCCGGCTTGTTTGCTTGATAAGAGATAAGCTTATAAGCCTTCCGTCAAGTACGACAGACACAAAAATAATTTTTACTGTCACAGAGAAAGGAAGTACACCCGGGGCAAAGGCAGGAATCAAACCAGCACCCGCTACAGAACGCAGACTGCAATCGTAATGGTCCGAACCACTCGGCCATCCGGTCCCCCATTAGTGTGCTACCTGGAACAGTTGTTCTTCTGATGATCGAATGAGGGAGCTAAATTTTAATTCCTATGATCATGCGTATGACAAAAACGAAACCTTCCATCAATACTTAAGCACAAATGGTAAAATTATATTCAACGAATTTAAAGTATGTCACTCATTCAATTATCTAAAAGTAAGGAACCGCGGGGCAACCATCCAGTACAATGGGAAAATGCCATGATATAATTAATAGACTGTTATATATATAGACTATTATAGAATATATTCCCGGATTGGCCCAAGTTGACTCAACCTATCATCTCTTAAATGGGTCTATAAAATGAGTACCAAGCATGCTTGGGAACTAAACACTGGGGGTTTCGCATGAGGCTGTCCAGGTTACCGGAATATATGCCTAGACCAACGGAGCCCTTGGTTATGTGAGCTGGAATGAGCACGACAGGCCTTCGGCCTACTAATGGGCTATTGCGCCGAGGATTTTAGAGGTTTTTTATTGTAGAATATTTTTACCTTTTATTAACTGTTTGTTTGTTTTTCCAACTTGACAGTTCCCCCAGCTATCGTTAGGTAGCCCACGTGATTTGACCAAAGTTAAAGTGGGTTGTTTCTTTCTGGAACCTCATATGGTATAGATATACATTCCAGCTTGTGTGCTTGTTCAGAGAACCGCTTATAAGCCTTCGTCAAGTGGGACAGACACATAAATAATAATAACAGTCACAAAGAAATAAATAACACATCGACAAATAACAACATTTATTGACGGTTACAAACATCCATGCCTGACCGGGATTCGAACCCGACCCCAGCAACTCTAAAGGTCAGCATCCTAACGATTGGGCCACCACCTCATACGGGTAGTGCCCACAGTGCCTAGGCGAACATGCGGATTCCACATTAGTTTAGTTTCTCTGGTGTTCGAACGAGCGACTCAAAACCGAATTAAAATTGTCATGGGATTAATACGGAATGATTGACCTCCCTCAATATTTGAACACATGTGACAAAAAGTATCTTTAAAGAACTAAGATTATGGCACACTCATTACAAAAATTTCCACACTCTTAAAAATTTATGCTCAAAAACGACGAAATTTTCCTTAATTTTGCCGATTCGTTTACTGGCAAATGCACCGAGTTTTCGTTTCCTCAAAGTGAGGAAATTTGAATCCTCATTTTTATGAGGAGTTGAATTTCGTCTAATCTAAAGAAATATTTCGTAATTTTTTAACATGTGACTACAACAATGAGATTCAGTTTCCTCAAAATCAAGATACAGAATAGTCAAATCACGATCGTAAAAGTGAGGATTCGCGTTTACTCAAAAGTCACGTGATAGCTTGACGAAACAATCCTCAAATTTAACGAAATGAGGCTTGAGGATTCATGAATCGTCAAAAATGAAAGTGTTATTTCTGAGAGTGCAAGATGCCGTACGGTCACAAATGTACAAATGTCACGATAAAAAAAAATGTGTATAATTGTTACTCCTAAGAAAATCATTGATCAGCAAAGTTCGTAGTCCCAGCAACCATAAAGAATCACTAGCCCCATCCAGCCGAGTAGTTTCCTTTGGATTTAAAATTGCACAATCCTTTGTTACAGAGCAATTTCAAGAGTCGTATTTGACTCCAAGACTCCTGGGATTTCTAGGTGAGAAGGCCCAACAGGGGGAAGTACCTAAAAATAAAAACAGTTTTCGATCGACTGATTTTTTTTCAAAGAAATTTCGGTATTTTTAAGGGGTTTCCAAAGCTACGAAAAAGAAATAAAATTGATAGTTTATACATTCTTATCTATATACAGTTAGTTTTAAACATTATAACGAAGCGCTTGATCTTAATCAAATCATACAAAATAAATTCCAAGAATATAATTCGATGTAAAAGTTAACTTTTTCCTTCATTTAATTATTTTAGGAGAGATAGGTTATTAGGGTCCACTTCTATAAATTTTATTCAAACTTCAATTCAATTAAAAACAACTTTTTTTTAGAAAATTAGTTTTCCATACCTTACAAAAAATACAATGAACTGGACTAGTTTTACTATTACAAAATTAGAGATAAAAAATTATGGCTTGCCCTATCCAAATATCTTCGAAAAAACAACTGAAAAAATTAGCTATAAAAAATTGAGATGACATCCTTTTGGCACAAAATACCCTACTTTCAGACGATTTTTTGCATAAAAATAATAAAGGAACGCTGGATTGGATCTGAAGTGAAAAAATACATTCTTAAAGAACGCTGAGGCGGAGAAGAATAAATTAAATTTCATCTTCAGAATCCAGAAAGGGGAAGAAAAAAAATGTCGCATCAAAAGTCACGATATTTTTGGGAGGAAATTTCTAATTTTTGCCTTTCATAGAAGCATTTCTTTATACTGACATCATATAGCACTATGTGAGGAAAAATGGCGCATTTTACACAATAACTTTTTTCCGAAAAAACAACTGAAATTTAATGCTTCTGTTGCCGCTAAACCCCAAAATCAGCTGGAACTAGAATTAACTAGTTAAAACTAGTTCTAACTGATACCATTAGTTAAAACTAGTTTTAACTAGTTAATTCTAGTACCAGCTGTTATCAGTTAATACATGTAGTTTTAACTGATACCATTAGTTAAAACTAGTTTCCACTAGCTAAAACCAGTTATTGCCAGTTAATACTATTTTTGACGAAATGGATTAGTTTATTTAAATTTAACAATAACACACTTAGATAAGACAAAACTAGAATAAACGGAAAATAGCACGATTTTAGATGATAGGTTTCAATTAAATTAGTTAAATATTGGGCTGAAATGCAATGAAAGCGTATTGATATAGGAAGACACTCTATGGAGAACCATACATCAAGTTTTTTAAAGACTCCATTGTCCGTACATTATTAAATTAACGTTTATAATAAATAAAAAGTCAAGCATTCGCAGTTAATTTTAGATTTATGTAAAACATGTTAGAAAATTTAGTTATGGTTAATTACAACTAGTTTTAACCAAAGCAACTGTTCAAAACCGGTGTCAACGAGTGAGATCTAGTTTTATATAGAGGAAACTAGTTTTCACCAATGGCTTCAGTTAAAAATAGTTCTCACTAGTTGATTCTAGTCTTATCTGATTCCAGGTTACAACGATGACACACTTCCCTTCCATTACGATGAACTAGACTATTAATTACTACTAATTACTGAACAGACTTATTAATTGTCGACAAAATATTGCACCTATCTACACTCTCAAAACAAAAGTGTGAAATCCACTCATATAGGAGAAGTGCATTTTCGACGCTGGAAAGGAGTGAAAATTAACTCAGACTGAGTTAAAATCACTCGTTTGGAGTGATCCTGTCGGAGTTTTAACTGAAAAAAAGAGTGAAATCCACTCCAATAGGATAAGGGCATTTTCGACACTGAAAAAAGTGAAAATTAACTCAGACTGAGTTAAATTCACTCGTTTGTTTCAAGAGTGTATGGAAGGTCTAAATCCATCAACGGATACAGTTTGAATAATTAAGTACTTTTTTTTTTACTCGTAAAGCCATATTTCAAGTTACATAAATTTTCCTCGTACAGGAGTACAATATATATGATATTTAATTGCACGCTGTTATAAATATACACGTTTTTTTTAATAAGCAATACATGGATTTCTTTGGACTGGTAATCGTTAGTGAATCGCATTAAGTAACTGTTACTGAGTAGCTTTTATTAAGGAACTGAGTTACTTTTTTTATTAAGGAACTGTAACTGAGTTACTTTTATTATCAAGGAACGATAACTGAGTTACTTTTATTATCAAGGAAAGATAACTGAGTTACTTTTTTATTAAGGAACTGTAACAAAGTTACTTTTTTTATTAAGGAACTGTTAGATAGTTACTTTTTATTAAAGAGCTGTAACTGAGTTACTTTTTTTATCAAGGAACTGTAACTGAGTTACTTTTTTATTAAAAAATTGAAAGATAGTTACTTTTTTATTAAAGAACTGTTACTGAGTTACTTTTTTATTAAGTAATTGAGTTACTGTTTTATTAAGGACTTGCAACTTAGTAACTTTTTAATTAAAACTGTAACTGCGTTACTTTTTATTAAGAAACTGTATCTGAGTTACTTTTATATTAAGGATCTGTAACTGAGTTTACTTTTTTTATTAAGGAACTGTAACTACAATAAAGTTAAAATTAACCCTTTCAGTCCCAATGGCTATATCATTTTAAATACTTTTTTTGGTTTACGACATTTATCTTTATCATATCAAAAATCACAACAATCGATTAGCCATTTTTTTTTCTATTAGAAAATATTTTTAATTTATCCCAATAGATGTCATCCTTGTTATTTTTTTAAAAAATTATGATCAGGAAAATGATGATGCCAAATGGCATCACTGGGACTAAAAGGGCAATTTTGTGGATTACCCTCAACTTTCATAACATTTCCAGCTCATTCAGATATAATTATAATGTGCAAAAACAATAAAAATTAAACAATACACTTTTTGAAGAAGAAATCGGAACTTGTGGGTGGATTCAGAATCCCAGAAAAATGCAACCGTACTCCCAAACTTTTGTGTTCCGAAGGATTTTTCTGCTATGCTTGGTCCCGGAAGTAAGAAAAGCTGACGATTTTCTGCCCAATCCGGAAATTAAGGTCCGGGGCTTATCACACCTGAATTCCTTTTTATTTTTCTACCTTCGATCGCGTTTTGTTGCCAAACTATAAAATAAAAGATCGGGAAAAGAATAAAAGTGAAGGTTACTAGAAACGATTTTTTGAGTTGCAGTATAGCTAATTGGCCGAAAAGTTTTCAGGGGCTTTTCAATGTAATCCTGATTGATTTATCACTTTATTTTTAAGACTAAACAAAAGTTGTTCGTTTCAGTTTTATTCTCCGTTTATAGCTTCAAACTTGGAAGGTATTGTAATCTTTTAGTCTGTCTGTCCGTCACCAAGGTTTTCAGAACGAACCGCAAGCTTCATAGAATAGTTAACATTGAGTCATATAGAAACTAAAAATCATGCAACGATATAGTTAATAGTAAAGCCAAAATTTAAAAACTTACAATTTAATATCCGTCTAATAGACAGGAAAATTCCATTGTGAAGTTCAATATCGCTACTTTGTCAAATGCACGAGAAACTTTATTTTAAATGAAAATAAATCTTACAAAAATATTCCTGTTAAATAATAATATATGTGTCTCTTACGTCATATATTTTCTGCAAAAAGTTTTTTTTAGTTAGACTGATAAATTTTAATTATAACTGACGTTTTATATTCCGTTTTAAAAGGAATATGACAGACGGAAAGAAAACTGTACAGACAGACGAGCACGACTAAAGAAAATATAGTCTCTTTTGTCGAATCACTTTCAAACAAAAAAAGAACTTTCAAAAAGGAGATAATAAAATGAATTATAACAGACCGTCTTAATAAAGACACAGAGACAGACTGACGAAAATGCATACAGACACATGAACAAAAATATATACGATTAATATTTTATTATACCATACTTTTTTTTTAACAAAACAGTACATAAAAATTAAAATTGGTCGTTTAATAACAGAATTTGGAAAGGGATACAACTGGGCGGACGTAAATCGGCCGAATGTCAATACAAGAAAATTATGGTAATAAAAATGATTCTTAGTATAATGGTGGAATTTGGTTGGGAAATATCAATAAAACAAGAGAATAAAACTGTTCACTTTAAAAGTTGGTCGTATAAAGAATACGTCACCATAAAGTTTTTTCAGGTTGATTAAAGAGAACTGTTATTGATGGTATTTTTTTTTGTCACAAAGTTTTATTTCTTTGAGAAATTCCCGAATTTGCTTTATTTTCGGTGTAGGAAATAGTAGGAAATTCGATACCCAACGGGTTAAGAAGAATATCAACACATTCCACTGCAGCACTTTTGATGTCGTAGATTTGATTTCAATTTTCGCTTGGTGAGGAAATCGTAGAAGTGATTCGTTTTGTTTTCATTGAGATTTGGATTAAGTAGACTAGAAGTGATTAGAATTGGTTTTATTATTTTTTTCTAAAAGTTGGGAAATTCTAAAGTATTAAAAAACAAGTTTTAGAGTGAAAAGTGGAATCATTTTGAAAAAGATTAATAACACAAGACAATAATAGTGATTTTGCAATGATACACGAATGAAGTAAAAATATTTACATCAACATAAATATTGAAAATATCAAAGATAAATCATTGTGAAGCACACTTTCTAATCAAGAGTCCAAATATAAACTATTTATCTGAATTGTTTACCAATTTCTACAATTCTATTGAATTTTTTACCTATTTTTTATATTTTTATATGAAAAATTACTTTTTTATTGGCTAAAGAATGCCCCCTTAGACTTGCTTTGCCTTGAGACTCTAAACGCCTTATAGGCGCATGAGGCCCCAATTGTTGAAACCCAGTTCCTCCGGTTCAATGCGTCTTCCCTGGTAACTGCCCAGCTTGGTCAACCAAAATGGTCTGTCTCCTTAAGTTCTTTTGTCGCCACGTCAGCCTAGGTCGGCCTCTCTTCCTATTAGACAAGTGACAAATTTCTTTTTATCATGAATGATTATTTCCATAATATGACCATTTAATATAAAGAAATAAAATTATAATTACTGCTCGGTTACATCTCCCATCACACTTCTCAATTTGTATAGTATCGAAACAAACAACACCAATAATACGATTACGTGCAATAGAAAAGAAAGACGATTAAGAAATTCAAAAGCGTTGGAAAGCATTGATTCTATCTAAAAATATAACCGAAATTAAGAATAATTAATAATGAATAAAGTAATTCATGTTTTTCAAAATCTCCCCCATTTCATATAGGTGTGAAAAAATGGAAAAAAATTGGGAGCAATGGTTTTTTGGCTCTCCTAAAATCTTTGGAAAACCGAGGGGGGGGGAGTGTCCCCTCCCCACTAGCTACGCAAATGATTTAATGAAAGGCCGTCTTGATCAATTGCTTGAATCTGCGAACCCGAAAGCTTAGGACAAGAAGAGAGAAATCAAATATTCGCTAATGATAATTAATGACGGGTTTTATCTCCATAACACAACACCGATGTAGTTTTACAAAAATGCAACTGTAAGACTTATGGTTTGAATGGCTGGCTGCCTTTGGATTACTTATCTTTACATACACAGGGGTTTTCTAGCTTCTTTAGGATTGTGACTAAGAGACAACGTAGACAAATAACTAAGTGTGATAATTCCAAGTAAAAAATATTTTCATCATAGCCTCAAACAATATATTCAACTACTTAGTCCAACTCTTCGTTTCGGCCCATGATAGCATATAGTTATAGTTCTTCTGATTACAATGCAATTTTTAAAGAAGTTTTTACCCCTATCTCATTCGTGTGGAGGTAACGGTGTGAATGGCTCTGTTTTAAACCTCCCTTGTTTGAGATTCTCCTGTGAGGTTAATCACACTTGTTTACCATGCTCAAATAGAGTGGGAGGAACAAAAACAGCGACACTCATGCAGTTTCCTAGAAAACCACAAGAGGAGGTAAAAAAGGAAATGATTTCGATGCTTGCATGCAATCGAAAAGACTGCAGGTGTCCAGATTATATCCTAAAATAGCAGATTACCAATTATAAAGGTGGAATTAGCCAATTATGTCACTAAGCATACACAGTTTTTTTTTTTTTTGAAGTGAACTCTTCCACTTTTTATAAACCCATAGGCCACAAATAAAAAATGGTATAAAAAATACCAAAAAACGTTGGTTATTTACTTATATTCCCTCAATTGTGACTTGTCTTAATCGTGAACAAAATAGGTGTCGTTTTGAGTTATTGCTTAACTATTCCGTTCACAACCAGATTTTAGTGCCAATTTATTAACCTCTAAACAAATAACAGTAACCCATGTTTCACCAGGTTTTAAGCTCTTGACATACAATATTACTATCTCAACAAGTTTGGCCCAACTTTGTTTATGTTAGTAAATCCAAAAAATCTCGAGGCTCTATTTTTCCACAAATACCTCTTTGAAATATACTTTTTTTAATGAAGTTACATGTGCAGTTACATTTTTATCAACCTACATACTTCAAAGAAATAAATTTCAGATTCTTCTTCATAATATCTTGCGCTTGTTTTACTTTAATCTTCCTTCCGCGTTATGCCTTATTTAATTGTATAATTATACGTTTTCTTTCAATTATATGCGAGCGCTTTTTATTGATATCGCTTTTAATTAATATCAATTAGCTTTACGTTCTTTCATTATCATTTCCAGCAATTACTATCAAAGTAAAGGCATTTGATAATGGTGTTTTATTGCTTAGGAACAATTAGTTCATTGTATATGCTATTTCTCATTTAATAAATAATGTTCCATTGAAATGTTAACTGTTTGATGAAATTGTTCTAATTTAATATATAAACAAAATTACGCATTTATGCTATTTTATTCAAATTCATTTTTTTTTATTTCTGAACATGCTTAAGATAAAATAAAAACTATTAAATAACCGATGTAAAAATTTAATTTTGTGTATTTAATAATTTTTTTGAAAGTGAATCTTCAATTAAATAAACATAATTAGAATTATGAATGGCGAAGGAATAAGTTTGGCTGCAAGTTTATTGTCAAAACCTTTCAAAAATCATTATTTTAATAACTTAAAAAAATTTATATATAAACTTTAACTTCTTACAGGAACATTTTTTCAGGGTTTTTGCTTACTAAAATGAGCATTTCTCAAAATTTGAAGGAGGAAAAGAATATGGATAATTTTGTCATGGTAAAAATGATATATTAAAAAAAAACTCCTTGCCTTAAACAATATTTTAAAATATATATTCTATAAACTGTATATTGATGAAATCTCATTTCAGTGTATTGTTCAAAGTGTATATAATGTGCAATTTTTTTGTGTTGTTTTGTCCTATTAACGACCTCATTTTAACACCATTGACACTTTCTTTACCTAACACTAATCTGAACTTTTAACTAACTTTATATCATTGATTCGCATTGATAAATCCCTTTTCCCGAAACTTAATTCTTCGGACGTAAGCTATTCAGTAATATGGTTTTCATTCTTCTTAATTTAATGTAATATAATGCAATAGTTTCCGGCTGTCTGTTTCTACAATCATTTCGGAGCTTTAACACAGCCAATAACGCATCGTAATTTAGAGTCCTGATCAACTGACGAGGTCGACATGTGAACGGGCACCCAACGGAACCTCGAGTGACAACTCCACAGATTTAACAAGTACGTGTGTCCCAGTGTACTCGGGTCCATCCGTGATAATGATTTTTCAACTATTTCCAGCACAGATTCGATTTATAGGCTGACTGGCAGTAGGTGGGATTCGAGCCCCCGTACTTCTGAGAAGGTTGAATCTCTAGGCTGATGCCCTAACCACTCGACCATTCGTCTTACAATTTTTTTTATTTCAAAACCATTGATATGAGAAAGCTAATTTTTGCTTGGCAAATTCTTTGCTAATCGTCTTTAATGAGTCAGTTAACCTTATCAAAGTTAAAATCTTAACCATCCTGAAGGTCAAAACGTTTAACCCAACCGTACTTTTTAAATCAATTTTCAAAAAACATAATTAATCTCTTTGAAATGACAGTTATTTTTTTAATCGAAAATCATTACTGTAATTAGTGAAGTTTTTGCTCCAATTTGACTACTTGAAAATACAACTCATTAAGAAAATTGGAATGTAATTGTTTGTTGTTTAGGGAATTCAAAGATTTGTTCTAAACCCTGAATCCTGAAGTGTTTTTATAAAAAATGATGTTGTTCCTCATAAATTAAAAAAAAAAACTTTACTTTATGCGCTTATGACATATAGTTATAATGTGTTTTGAAAGCGATCAATTTCTTTGTTATAGGATTCCTAGCTGACTTAATAAGTATCTTTCGGTTCCTTAATTATGTTCCCTTAAAAATATGATAGTTGTCTCTTATTTTTAGGGCTACTCAGTATATATTTCAGTTATTACTTAGAATTTAACACCTCGACCTTAATTTAAAGCATTTAATATGGAAGATAGTATTTCAAAAGTATGACCCATTTTGAAGAAAAGCATTTAGTATTATCCTCGACTTTTTTTTTTATTTATTTTAATGTAAATCGAGTTACACACAAGTACCTGTAAAACCCTCCTACTCATTAAATTTTATTTTTTAGTTACAACTTCGCAATAATCCAAACAAAACCGACAATTACGACACGAATATTTTTTTTAATTACACTTAATCCTTTCATATTTTTGTCACGTATGTAGGAAAAAGCAAAATATATTAAATAATCCTATCAAAAATATCATATCAAGCTTTTACGAAAATTTCTAGGCATAGATAGTTAAGGAATTATTACTGCTTCTAAAAGACTGAACATGAGCGTTTCCTTAAAATTAGAAGATTTCTTAATTCATTGATGACCGTAACATAAATTTTGATTTTGCAAAAAAAAAAAAAATATTTAAAAAAATTGTTGAAATTCTTTAATAGCTTCACCTCTTGCAACCTGGCGTCCCCATTTAGGGGCATTTCTTCAAACCTCCCTACAAACAATTAACATGCTAATTAATTTCTAAATTGAGCTGATCCAATATAAAATTATCCGAAGATCAGTTTTCAGCCTTTCAATAATTTATTTCTATAAAAAATGAAGTGGAACGAAGGGCAATACGATAGAGTTCTTAAAAAATAACTTAAATTAGCTCTTTCTTTATACTTTTTAAAAAAGTTCTTTTAGAAGTTAATTTTAAAGTCATTTTGCTTTAAAAAACAATTTTAAAGTTAACTGTTAACTACAAGTAAGTGATTATGGTTTTTTTTCTTGCGTTTACAGAACTTTTTTTTAATTTTTTATTTTTAGAGCCTAAAGCGTGCCTAGAAATAGTAACCATAGATATAGAAAGTAGCAGATCTGTCGCTAGGGGAAAATGTGAAGCCATTTTGAACCAGTATCCGAGAAGGCAAGCCACCAGATGTGAAAAGTGAGTAAATTCGACTAATAAAAAATATATATTTAATATTAACTAATTAAAACTTTTTTTATGTATTGATAATTTATGGCAGATATGAGGTTTATTTTTATAAAAGAAGCATATTAAAAATGCAATTTTTATTGCACATAACTCTTCGGCAAAAGCAGTTTTTTGCAACCAGTATCCCGTGATGAATTGCGAAAACGGCGAAAAGTGGCTTCATCACACAATCGCTCGAACTGTATTGCGTTGTACGGGATTGCGCAATCGATGGGCATAACTCCTACTTTCTATATCCATGTTAGAAACTTTTAAACATATTTTTTTCACAATGACTTTAGGAAAGCAAAACTAAATAATTTAGCAAATATTTTGATGCATATTGTCAATTTAAAAAAAAAGGTTAATTAACTTTTTTTTAATCTCCTCATTGCGTATTTCACGGCTAACATAACGCAGCATATATTTTTTCCTATATAACTTTTAATAACGAAATCCTTACTATATTTTTAAAATAATAAATTGTTTTTTAATATAAAATTTTTAATTACAATTCTTTTCAATTATAGTAGCAAACAAAAAGAAACATCTTATAAAAGATAAGAACAGTTTTAAGAATATTTTAGTAAAGGTATATTTTATACATCAAGGTCATACAAATTTACATAAAACTAATAACACATGCATAAACTAATTTCTGAAAACTTTATATAAAAAAAAAAAGAAAACTGAATATACATGACAATCCCGTGAAGGAGGCTTTTAATACCCTTAAGTAATAAGGTTATACAATTTAATTAACAAAATTCAGAATATTTTAATGCCTTTTGTTTTAAAAGAATAGTTTAAAGAGTAGCAACGTTGCGCTAATTTATATTTTTTATAAAAATACGATTATTTTAACAGTTTTAAAATTATATAAAAGATAACTAGCGTTTCGCCGTATGTGTAACGTATAATTTAACTTTTTTATTTATTTATTTTTATTTAACTTAAGAATAAATAATCTTATAACAACGACTGTGTGAATAACTTTAGGTTTTATTAAATACGATTTTCATGCTACGCAATTCATACTTACCTAAATGTTCAGTAAGGTACTCTGGTCTCCATTTGAATTATATTTTATTTATTTCGATAAAGTTAAGCTGATTTCCCTTGGAATTTTTTTCTTGCCATTGTTAATTGGTTAAAAAATATTTTTAGTAATAAAGTTAGTAGTTAACTTGGAATAAAAATTATAGTCACTTTGTAAAATTATTTTTGTTTAGGTGGGAAAAAATATACACAATAACGTGTAAATATCTACAATTGTACCTTGCATAATATTAACCATTAAATAGTTTTAATAAGTAGGAGTAAGAGTAGATACATATATATTCCAGCATGTGTGCTTGATCAGAGATCCGGTTTTTAAGCCTTTGTCAAGTAAAACAGACACATAGAGAATTTTTACTGTCACAGAGTAAAAATAAAGTACAAAAAGATTGAAGGCGGGATTCGAACCCGCACCCGTTACAGCACGCTGACTGCTGACGTAATGGTCCAAACCACTCGTACATCCGGGCTCCTTTAATTAGTAGATCTGACAAAACAAATCTGAAATATCCGCCTTGAATATTTTATACTGTCTCGTATTTATAATTTTTACAAAATATATTTTTCTACCAAACTTACACTATTATATTCAAGATATTATTTTCGTGTATATACACTATATTATTTAAGTACAATAAAATTCAATTACATTAAGTAATAAATCCTATACACATAGAAAGCTAAATTTGAGAACTTCTTAAAAGCTATTTCAATATCAAATTTACCACGTTCGACGCTAACTTTTCAATATCTGCCAACTACAGTTTAGGCTACCCTCTAATATAAACAGTATATAAAATTTGCTAAACGTGATCAGAATACGAAATCCAAAAAGATGCTCGTAACAAAAGAGTAGCTACTTATTGAATCTACGTTATATGTTTACTGAAACTAAATGAAATTGACATAGAAAAAAAAACCTACAGCCGGTTTGTATTTTAAATGTCGTTTTCTCATCACTATATTTCCGGATTGCATTTGAGTTAGTTAACTTTATATTTTGTATTTCAAAAATTATTAGTATTTTTTAAATAGGAAAAATGTATCTTAAATTTATTTGATATTTAAATTGCATCGTTTTCTTTATCAAAAAATATAAAATATCTAAGAAAACTTTTTCAAAAAATGAATTATTTATTGCTTTTTTAAACAAGTTACATGAATAGTAATTTTTCTTTTACATAATGCGTTTTATATTTAAAAGTATTTCAGTTTCAAAAGGTTGTTATTATTTTTTAAAAAATCACACACTCATAAGTTCACTTAATGTTGATTCACTCGATTGTTGAGGTACTTATTGTAGTAGAATGTACTTATTGTTATCTACATTGGAATATTTATTTTAGGACACTTTTCATTATTATTGAAATAAAATTTAACGTGCCCAAAAATATCACTTATGGTAGCACTTCAAAATATTGACTTTGACTATTCCTAAAGTATTATGAACCATCCAAGAGTTCTTTCTAAACTTCAACGGAGCTCATTTCAAGAGTGACATTATATTTGATTAAACTTATTCTCCAGCGAGCAATGACAACTAAATCGCTAAATTCAAAAAGGGTCTAAGTCCATTAGAAAATTTCCCTATAGATTTCTTCTTTTCAGATTCTAGTGAAAGGAGAGACGTGCAGGGGAATATTTCCGTGAAGTTGAATGCTTTTTTTAGATTAACCGATTTAACTTCGAATTACTTATCTACAAAAGAATAGTAAATGGCGTGGGAAGGCATCCTTATAATTACGTGACGACGCATCCGAAACTACCGGAATAAGGTCGTTAAGATTCTGCGAAATATTCATTGTAATTGCGCGCCCAGAGGTACTTTTAATATAAATAGTATGCTGTGAAATTTAGCCTGAACCCAGAAAACCTATTTACAATGGAAGAAACTGAATAGCTACATTCAGAATAGGTTAAAGTCTCAGGAGAGTTTCCCACCACCAGTGGATCTTTCAATATTTTAGAGGAGGACAAATCGTGTGCGGAAAACGTCCTTCAGACTTGATTCTATTTTGAATATGGTGATTCAAATGTAATGTTATGTTGGAATGGAATAGTTAAGAATTCGTCTTTCATTTTGGAATTGTTGGAAATACGAGACAGGAAGTAGCTGTGTGTAGGTTGTTTTCAAATAATTGTTTTGATTCTGGCAATGGGTTTTTTAATAGTGTTTTTTTAAGAAGTTATTTGGTGCATTTTCTTAAAATTCTTTGTTGGAAGACATTTAAGGCCTAGGAATTATCTGGTAAAACATTACGTGTGTTTCTTTTATCATTAGTTATTTTTACTTCGTTGAAAATTGCTTTTACTATTATGCTAAAAACTATTTACTGAAAAAAAGTTTTCTAGGTTAAATCTCGTTTAAGGAAATATTCATAGAGGAATTTAACATTATCATGTTAGTAACTAGAAATACACAATGAAGTGTTATTTTTTATATCAGGAATCAAAAGTTGAAATAGAATTTGAATTAGAGTTTCTTATTCTTCCAAAATGTCAGCAATAACTTTTCTAAAACGTCTTTGTGACATTTTATTGCGCAAGTTATTAATATGTAGATTTACTGAGGGCTACCGATCAGTTCTCTACATGACCCATGATCAGAAGGTTATTTAATTGAAGGTGTTGAACTTTTGAAAATTAAACTAGTTGCCAACGTGGACAAATGTATAACTCATTAAAATAAATAAAAAAGTAAAACTTAAACTGCGCTTAGGGCACAGTGCCAAGCGCACACAACGTAACACAGCGAGACTGCCGATGCATAAGCAGTGGCACGCTTATATAGAGAAACAAATAAAATCAGAATTTGCATTTTACAGAAGTTAGATAACATACCATACTACATATTAGTGAATAGAGTTCGTTGTACTAGAGCATTCGATTCACCAGCACCACATAAAAATAGTATATTGCCCCTTTCTCAATCCTAAGTTGAACTAGGTAAGCCCATAATCCAAATCAGGATAACCCAATTACGACTGCTTCAAAATAAAATATTTTTATGCAATATAATAAATATGTTTATGTAAAGACTAAAAATCAAATAAAATAAAAATAAAAAAATAATGCTGAATTTGAATATTGTTATTTCCAGACACTTTTTTTTATCAAAGTTCAAAAACGTACCCACTTTCTGAATATTCTTACGTGTGGCATTTACAAGTACAAATGCAAAAATTGTCGACCAACAAACAGTCCACAGGCCCAGCATGGTTGTTCTAAAATAAATCTAATGCTTTACCAATTTCCAATGACTACCGAGATTCTTCGTAAAACCTTCCGCTCTCTTCGAATGCATAACATAATCTGAAAAAGCGTTCCACTCATTGACAACTCTATTGTAAAAATAATGTTTTCTCATCTCCCTTCTAAAGCATGATTTATTCAATTTCTGACCATGTCCTCTGGTCCGGCCATTTAAGGTAAAACCTAAGCCCTCCATGTCTCCCTGTTTTATGAACTTGAATAACTGAATTAAATCACCCCTAGCTCTCCTATTTTACAGGAAATACATGTTTTGAAGATCTTAATGTGTTATCATAATCGTCAATACCAGATATACCCTAAATACTTATTGTTTTCAGCATAGGCTGAACTTTTTCAAGCAACTCTATATTTTTTCTGTGGAGGGGAGACCAAAACTTAACAGCATATTCCAGATAAGGCCTTACCAATCCCCTATACAATGACAAAATAATCTCCTTAGATTTAGAAGTAATACTTTTTCAAATATATCCCAACATTCGATTGACTTTCTTACTTGCTTCAACACATCGTTCACTCATTTTAAAATCATTGCTCACAAAAACTCCTAAATTTCTAACAAACTGACTATCTTGGATACTTTCTCCCTATAAAACATTATGCTATTGTTTGCATAGTGTAAAACAAACAATACACTCAGAACTCAAGGCACAACAAAGTAGAATCAAATAGTAAACTGAACATTGCTGAATAAATAAATGAACCGAAACTTCGGTTCTGAACACAAATAGAGCATACATATTCACTGAAATGTTAAAATTGCATATTTCGAGCAATGATGAAAATCTTTAATTTTTCGCATTCCATATCTGACCCGGGGAACTTCTGTATTGACATAAGCGAATCCTATGAATCTCAATCAATGTAAATTTAACTCTTTGTAGATTTAATAGGATAATTTGAAAACCATGTACATGATATTTTTGCCAAACATGAGTTCAATATTTGTGTAATTTTGTTGAAACCGAATTGTACAAAAATTTAAACAAATGAGAATTATAGTAAAAAGTTTATTATTTTGAATTCAATTCTCGTTCCTAAATTAATGAAATTAGCCTTTTTAAATTTTAATTAGGTTTCCAACCTGTCTACCAACACACATTTGATTCGATTTACAACCTATGAAGTCACCTATGATGGGGTAGAATAGGTACATATATATTCCGACTTGTGCTTGATCATGGACCCGCTTAAGCCTTTGTCAATTAAGACAGACACCGAACGAATTTTTTCTGTCCCAGAGAGAGGAAAATACTCCCAGGGTGAAGCCGGGAAACGAAACCGCACCCGTTACAGCACGCAGACTGCTGCGTAAAGCGTCCCCCCAAAAAAACAAAAAAAAAAAAACCACTCGGCCATCCTGGCCTCTCACCCATGCTGCACTTCCTTTAAAAACCCGGCGTTGCACTCAAGTACCCTTAACAACCGTAACTTGTGTAATGTGTACATATTTATTTTATGCTAATGGATCCCTCTCGCTAGTGATAAAAATTTTATTACCCTCTCATACAGATTTCAACATTAGTTTTTAAAGTTTAAGGGGGGACCAGGCCCACAAAAATTTTCAAAAATGACAATTCCAATGTTTCTTAGTGCTTCTTAAAGCTACGCAATCGTTAGCTTTACAAAGATATCTTAAAATAAAGTTCAAAGTACTAGAAGTATTTTTAATAATTTTTCCCTTTATATTTCCTAGGTAAGAAACCACTATTGTTTAAACGCTTATACCACAAAACTTACTTTTTCAATCTGAGTGTATCTTTTTTTCAGAATCTACTATAAGAATGAATTTGAAATATTTTATACGTATTTAAGAAATTGGTTTCTAAAATTCGCTGGAGGGATTTGAGCATAACTATCTTACTTTTTTTTTCTTTTTTTGATGTTTCGCTTAAAAATTTATAATTTTAAAACTAAACAATTTTTTTTAAATGATTCTAGTAAACTATAGTTGAACATCCCTTTAACAACTAGTGAAAATTTCATTAAAGCGTATCAAATAGATTTTGAAGAAAATGTACAGGGTGATTTTAACATGGTCTTCAATTGAAGGATACGGTCCCCCTTAACATCCAGCTAAATTCCATCCCTTCGAGGAGTTAGAGCTTCCCCACCACCATGAAACTGGCTAGAGTGATTCTCTCCATTACAGTCATGAGATACTTAGCAAATATCTCACAATCCCATGCAAACTATCTCCCAAATAATTCACGGGCTAGCTCAGACATCATATGTTCCATACCTGACCAAAGACGGAGAAGGAAACAGCTATGTGCCGTGTACTTTTGGCGCAAACGTTAGGACGCTAGCCTCTGGAGCTGCTGGGGTCGGGTTCGAATCCCGGTCAGGCATGGATGTTTGTGGCCGTCAATAAATGTTGTTATTTTTCTATGTATTATTCATTTCTTTGTGACTGTAAAAATTCTTTCTGTATCTGTCCCACTTGACGAAAGCTTATAAGCGGTTCTTTCTTTGAACAAGCACACAAGCTGGAAGCTGGAATATATATTATATATATATATTATATATATTATATATATTATAATATATATATATTATATATATATATATATATATATATATATATATATAATATATATATATAATATATATATATATATATCTATATATATATATATATATATCCATAGGACCATACCATACTTTGAATAAAAAAATAAAAAGTTTAACACATTATTGGTTTCAATTAAATATTTTTTTACGTACAAACTTTCCATTGTTTCCTTCTTCCCCTCTTTGGCTCTAATTTTAAGAAGTCACTTCTTAAATTTCGGTTTCAGTATAAAAAGAATAAGTTTCTAATGTTTGGTATCTGTACCTACAAAAGTTTTAGCTGGGGTTGAGTCGTGAGTCTTTTACTTAGCTACTTCTTCTTTTACATGCATAGATATATGGTTGGGTCAAAAACAAACTCAAAACTCAAGTTCAAAATTATAGGAACTTATGACTCAAGAAAATATTTAATAACTTTTTTTTCTACAGAAGATATCATTATAAACTTTCAGTAAATGTTCAGAAAGAAATTGTAAATATTAAGAAGTCAAAACCGAAAAATCAATATTTTGACTAATTTTTGGGTACCACGTCCCCTTAACCTAGAAAACCATAAGCAATAGTTCCAACCAACAATCCAAAATCAACGACATTACACAGTTTCATTGAGTTTTGTGAGGAAATCATTATCCAAACCATTGCTGCTAGAGAGCGATAAAACTTTTTCAAACTAACGCAGTGATCAGTTGCATCAAGTTGTACAGCCTAATTTAAAATATTTAAATGTAGCCACTGTCAATACTATTAAATATGAATGTGCTTCGAAAATTTTATATTCAAAATCGAAAAGGGAACTCTTTATGCAAGTTTAGGTTAAATTTAGGCTGAAAAGACGCATTGCGTTTAGCAACTCTTTAATTTGATACTCAACTATCAAGCTATAAAAATTTTGCAAATGGTCTCTGGTTCATTCAACACAAAACAACGTAAGTAAAATATCACTGTGTTGAAAATTTAATGATATTATTTATGATGATGACTATTGCACTTAATGAGTAACGATCCACTTTTTTCCTAGAACATTCTAATGTTGACAGAGAAAGTTAAACTTAACTTTAGACAGCAATGAGTCAATATTATGAAAATTTTTAGATGTGATGAGGAGTTGCAGATCTGATAATTAAATTAAATTATAATATCAATCATCTATCAAAAATTCTAAATATAGTAAAAACTATGTTATCATGAGTGAAAACCATTTTTATACATTGGTAAAGGAATTATTTTTGTGAAAGACATATAACTATTTTTAATCCTATATAACTAATCTATAATAAAATTGATTTTATTTTTGTTTTCATATAGTCCCACTGGAAACCACTTTGGCTCCTTAACGTCCACAAAAACATCATTTTATATAAAAAAAAATTGCAATGGACAAAATCGAATTTGGAGGTTGATGTAAGTTTTAACATTCGGTTGCTTTAACAGGACATAAACGTTGCACTATAACTATACATCTATTAGAATAACGGTTAAAATAGGTCAAGCATTCTTTTATTATAAATTCGAACATATTAATAAAGTTTTTTTTTTAATTCTAAAACACATAACAGCATGTTGGCTATTAAACAGTTGAAGCATTTAAGTCAATACCACGTCCCTCAAATCTTAAATAAATTCATAAATTCGACTTCAACAACTACTTAAACTTTTCAACTTATTTTATATGACAGAAATCTCCGCAAAGAACTTAAACAAAATATTTCATCCATACCCGTCTGAAAAAATAAATATGACACCTGTCATATTTTTCAAGACAGGCGTGAACCGATGAATTACGCGAAAACTTTCTCATAATGAATCAATTAATGTGTCGAGATAATAGTTTTTTTTTCCTATCTCTCTCGGAAAATCAACTGTCGAGAGCTATAGTACATTGTCAAGATTATTGATAAACGATTTGTCAAGGGCTTGCAGGGACCATTCATCTAGGACTCGAGTCTTGCTTGAAGCTTGGAAGGTTTAGTTGGGTTTTTTTAATTATGTGGTTGAACAATATATTGTAGATATACGGTTTATTTTAACCTCCATCTTAGCTATGTTGTGTTAACTTGGAGTTTCTTATTATTGTCTGAGTATTTATAAGCCACATATTTTTATTCAATATAATAACGTTATAAAAACTTGCGACCAGGCTCCCCATTTGGGGACATTTTTTTTTAAACTTCCCCACAAACAATTGACACTTTAATTAGTTTCAAAATTGGCCTGGACCGGTAGAAGAAGATCCACATATCAGTTTTAAGCTCTTCATTACGTGTATCAGTCATTTATTTCTATAAAAATGAAGTAAAACGAGGGTCAATACGACATTAGAGTCGTTCTTCAATAATTATTCTACTATTTTTTCAGAATTAAAAAAAATATTTTAGTAGTAAATTTTAGAGGAAATTTTTATTCAAAACCATGTTCAAATAATCGCATAACTACAAATAAGTAATACAGGCTCTTTGCTGCATTTATAGCACACAAAAATGTGTATTTTTAGAGTTTAAGGAGTGTCCCCAAGTATCTATTGGATATAGTCTTTTTTTTTAATTTCTCTGTAAAACATACTTTTTAGCATATATTTGTTTGAAAAGTATGTTTAGATTAAGAATATACCGAAGGATTTTGCTCGGGTCTTAAGAGGATAATATTGTTAGTAGAAGAGAAAATCCCGGTCAGGCATGGATGTTTGTGACTGTCAATAAATTTTGTTATTTGTCTATGTGTTTGTGTCGTCTCTTTTTTTGTGTGTGTCTTGTGCTTGTGTCATTTCTGAGGCTTAGTACAATAGACTTAAAAGTCGCAGTGCTTGGCGATCTTGCCCCCCACCAAGAAAGTCATAAGTCATAGTAGAAGAGAATGTTAAGAAGAAAATAAAAATAACATGAACAAATCTAAGAATGATATTTACAAAAAAAAATACAAAGACAATGGTTATACTAGTTTTAGAATTCATACTATGATTTTAAAGTAAAAAAAATCTTAGCTCATAAAGGTTATGTTCATCTGCGTCTGTCTGGCTTTCCATCCCCAAATTCCATATCCCAAACTACAAATACTACAAACAAGTGTAATGCGCCAAAAAAGTAATAACATCAAATTTAGAAATGTTATTTAAAATTTAAGAAAAAGTCAAATTCAAAGTACTTCATTTATTAAAAAAATAAAACGTATGCGTACTTTCTAGTTTTATTTTTAAAGCAGAAGTAATTTTTCATTTACATTTAATTATTTATTCATGAATATTGACGTCTAATAATATTATTCATTACTTTTTTATAAGGTCTTTTTGTTACTTTGTTACTTTTCTATCCTATAAAAGGTATTCAAAATTCTTCGTTGACAGTATAATGAAATGAAACGTGTTTTGATTATATTTATAAGACAGGAATATTACGTACTTATATTTCAAAATGTAAATAAATTGAACAAATGAAAACTCAAAAGTTATTGAATTTTCTAATTAAAATAATTGAATCTAACCACATTTAGCGTGCTAATATGTATTTCAGAATTAAATGTGCTGTGTTGGGTGATTATTTCTTATTGATCACAATTGTTGTGTGAAAGTGGAATGTCACACATTCTGTTTGAGATATACTTTTTTTTCAATTGAAACGTTGATAATGATACTAATAATAAACTAAATTATTATTTATATAACCATTAAAATAATACTAATTATGATTATTTGACTTATGGAACTACAGAAACAGCAGCAAAAAACGCATTAAATTGAATTGTCTATAAACACTTGTTAATAGCAGTAATGGCAATATTGATAAACGAAAAACGTAAAAGAGTTTTAAAGTTTTATTTAGTAAAATATATATTTTTGTTTTGTTACGTATTAGTGTTCACTTTTAGCAGTTCATATTCGACAAATCTATTGATGAAAAACATTTTTGATTATTCAAACAAATTCTTATTTTAATTCTGATCCATAAACATTTTAATAATCATCGATTTGTGTAAAAAATAAAATAAAACACTGTAAAATTACAGTCGGGATAATGCAATAATGATAATTTTCGTTAGTAATATATATAATTATGAGCCTACCGAAATCGAAGAAAAACATATTAAATAAAATTCTCCAAGCAACTGTTGAGAGCTATAGTACTGTCGAGATTATTGATAAATGATTTGTCAAGGACCTTCTGAGACCATTCATCTAGGAGGCGCTCGACGCTAGCTTGAAGTTAGTCTGGAGTGGTTAACTTTTTAAATTACCTAATAAGGAATATATTTTTATTGGTTAAAAATTTAAAATGGAGATTTGATGTTTTATACGAAAATACGTTGAATGTTGAGCGCGTTTTGGTGCTGCTAATTCTAAAAAAGTCTCTTGAACATTGATCCTTCTGTCCGGTTGTGTATCTGAAACCCCTCTACAGCTCAAATGAAAAAAAAATACAGTCTGCAAATTTAGTAAACAAGTTTCTAGAACCCGTTGAACATCATGTTAAGATTTTTGAGAAAATAGCGCATTCGCTAAGGTACGCTACCATAGAACTTAGGCAGTTGTTACATATTCTAAGATTTTTGATAAATTTATATCGAAATACAACATATTTTCGAGTATATAGTCTTAGATTCTGCTTTTCTTAGAATTTATTGATTGTATGAGCACATGAATAGTTCTCTAAATTATATAAAAAAAACAGTATAATAATATGATAATATTAATATCGATATATATGATGATGATGAAGTACATCGATATTGATGATAATGGTGAAGTGAATCGATACTGATGATGATGGTGAATTCGATATTGACGATTATGAAAAATAGTAATAATTGGGTACTGTGGTTATAATGTTGGTAAAATAACGAATAAAGATAACACCATCTATTTCAAAGCAAAACCTTGTCTTAATATGTAGGATATTTGCTGCTTACCTGCCACACAAAAAAAAAATACTCTTAGCCACACTTCATCAAAAAAAAATCGGTGGAGTATGAAAGCCACGAGTTTTTATTAAGGTAATGCTCTGGCGTTATTTGTTACCAAACAGCCAACAAATTGCAGACTAATGGAACACACTCATGTTTGTGGCTAAATTACTCGTACTTAGGAAACTCATAGACTTATCGACGAAAGGATTAAGGTTTTTTGGAAGTTTTTTAGTTTGCGTAGGTTGAATTGCCATCTCTCTAGAATATCCCAGGGCTATAAATAAGTTTGGATTGACGTCATAAAATGTAGCCCACTATCATTTTTGTTGGTTCATTCGATGTTTTACAAAGAAAGTGGCAAGGTATCTTATTATTGAAAAATCAGGTTGATTTTGATGTACATTTCTTCATTTATTAATTTATGTTGGAGCTGCTTAAAGTTTGCCATTTATAGATATTTCGAAAATACCGAGTTTTACTAATTTTTACATTGATACTTTTTTTATAAATAAGAAACTTGCGTCATTCAAGCCGTTGGAGAAATTTTTCAACGGCCCAAATGTCGCCGGAACGGCTGCTAGGATTTGACCCAAGCAATTGTACACAATTGTTCCTCGACCTGCAAATATGCAAGTTTAGCAAATTATAAAGCATATAATAATTGAATTGAAGAGGTAGCAGTGTGGCAAATTCTTTCAACTACCTGGGTTTAACAGTCACCACTGAAGGCGGCACAGACGACTATAATTAAGAATTAATAAAGCACATTATGTGTTTTTTTTTTTTGAATTCTACAAAGAGTTTGGAGAACAAATTATATTCAGAATGAAATAAAAATTTAAATTTATAATGGCACAGTAAAATCAGTATTTTTATATTTCTGTGAAAGTTGGAAGTTAACCAATTCTCCAGGAAGACAAAATTGATGCTTTTCAAATAAAATGTTTTAGGAAAATTCTGCAATTTTATTAACCCTACAAAATTAAGAACGTTAACTTGTACAAAAAACTAAAATAATGTCATATTACAAGCGAGATTAAAAAGAGACGTTGGAGATGGATCGGACACATCCTCAGAATGAAACCAACTGATCCCACAAGAATACAGGGTGGTTATAAAATAACGCTCGCTATTCGGAGTGGCCTGTAGCTTTAATGAATAATCCAAATGCAAAAACACTTTGAGGCACTTACTCATCAAGAAGGGGGGGGGGGGGAATGAAATCATAAAAAACAAACTCATCTCCTGACCAGGGTTCTAAATTACAAGGCGTAATTGGATGTGTTGGCCGTAATTAGCCATAATTGACAACGCCTCGTGCTTTAGATTCTGGTCAAGAGACGAGTTTGTTTTTTCTGATTATTCATTTTTATGAATATTTTTAGGATTCTGTCTTTCTTTTATGGGTTCCATTATTTTCCCCACTTCTTGATTAGTAAGTGTCTCGATTTTTGTCGCATTCGGATTTTTCATTCAAGCTACAGACCACCCCGAATAGCGAGCGTTATTTTATAACCACCCTGTATATCCTTGATGTGGGCACCTGGCGGTCGAAGAAAAAAAAAAGGCCGACCTAAAATAACATTTCGGAAAGAAAGAAAGGAGCTGGGATTTGCAAGTTGGGGATTGACCAGAGGAGCTGCCCTGGACGTAAGGAGTCTCAAAGCAAGGGCCCTTGATCAGGGTTCTAAATTACGAGGCATAATTTTCTGTGTTGGCCGTAAATGGCCATAATTTTCTATGCCTCGTAATTCAGAACCCTGGTCAAGAGACGAGACACTTACTAATCACGAAGGGGGAAAAATAATAGAATCATAAAAAAGAAACTCGTCTCTTGACCGGAGTTCTGAATTACGAGGCGTGATTGGCTGTGTTGGCAGACATTGTCTACGCCTCGTAATTTAGAACTCTGGTCAAGAGACGAGTTTCTTTTTTATGGTGCAACGTAAGGAGGTGCTGGACGTAAGGAGTCTCAAGGCAAGGCGATAATTGAATTTGCAAAGAGCATTAATGACAATAGTCAAAGTTGGCTATTTAAAGTTTAGGTTACAACTAAATGGATGTGTTCAGCCACTATTTAAGGTGTACAAAACTTGTGTGGAGTGGTTCTAGGAGACAAGAACAGCTACAATCATGTTTGCTTTTCGATCAGAATTGCAGTTGGCATTTAATTAATGGTAATGTAGGCTACTTCATTGCAACTTCTTTAACATTTTGAAATCAATTATTTATTTATTTATTTATTTTTCTCCAATGGGGCTGCAACATTGGCAGTCAAGCTTTTGCAGACCCCGGAAAATCTCCCAGAACTGAGAGCCATTTTTTGGCAGCATCTTAGGTGACTTTCGCTATTAATTTTGACTCGCAGATAACAACGAATCTGAGCTCTCTGTGGATGTTACAGTATGCTGAGATTTAATTTTTGCCGAAAGAGAACCCAAGCCAAACGGGCCCTCCAGGGATCTTTTACATGCCACATAATCATATGACATGCGTGTCCAAAATTTTCCCATCCAATAAATCCGACGACTCTGCCGGGACTTGAACCCGCGATCTTGGGCTTGCGAGGCGGACACGTTTAACATCTGTCAGCCACTGAGCCGCTGAAAACTTAATAACTGTAGTTACTTGTGTTGGCCCCCCCGGTGGCCGAGAGGTGTAAAAGCGACGAGCCTCACGTCGAGAAGGTTCTTAGTTCTGTCCTTGTCCTAGCCATACTATAGACGTCTTCGTGCCTGGTGGAAAAAAAACCCTCTAAAATTCCCCGGGGGAGCCGAGTACACTGCGATATGCATGCTCGTTAAATCTGTGGAGTCAAAAGTCGGCGTCAGCGTACGATGTCGCTCGAAGTTCCGTTGAGTGCGCGCTGTGTCTACTTCGTCTCTTGATCAGGGTTCTAAATTACGAAGCGTAATTGGCTGTGCTAAAGCTCCAAAAGGAGGCTAGAAATAAGCAGCCGGAATCTATTGCATTACTCATTACATTTCTTGTATTTCTTGATTTAGCTTTATCGTTTGGACGCCACCGTTTTATATCTATTACACAAGTTAAAATTCTATTTAATCCCTTAACAACTTATTTGGGAATATGATTAACACCATTCTTACTTTGGCCATAATATCACAGGTGTAAACTACCTAATGAAAACGTTGATTTAATAATTTCAAAAAAAAAGCCTAATGTGTCCTGCATAAATTGTTAAGTAATACTGCCGTGGGCAGGTAAACTGCAGCAATCGCAATAATGAGTTGAACCATTTTTGATCTGAAATTAAAGAAATTCCAGTGCGTTTTATTAATAGTTAGAGTAATTGAGTGGTTGCAACAATGGTTCAAGTCATTATGGAAGTTAATGCAATTTACCTGCCCATGGCAGAACATGGTCTTAATTTTTCTTATATTTTTTGGTTTATTGAGATAAACTGAAGCAGAAAGTTTACTTTTACATAAAAAATTGTTTTTTCAAACGCGTTGAGTAGTAATAATTCAGTCACAATAGTCAGCGATAAACAAAAATAAACCACATTTAAACTATAAGCAACCATATGTTAAATTTTCTAATTTGCCATATAAAGAGTTTCATAGCACAGGTGCACGATGCTTTTGTCGCTTCAATCTGTATTTAAACCTTGTAAAATTTTCATGAACCTAAAATCTTTTGCAAAAGCCATAATAAGGCGGATATTTTACACGTTTTCAGACAAATGATTAGCAAATACACTCTAAAAAAAAATCTGTAAGGTTACTAAGAATTCTCTAGGAAACTCAGCTTCCATAAGTTTTTTTAGTAATGTTACATAAGAAATATGTGTATATATTACTAATTAAAGCTTAGTATCCAATACAACCACTTAAATTGCAAGCATACTATAAAAACTTCAGTAAACGTTACAAGATATATTCTAGTAATCAATACATCCACTTATGTAGTATCTTTACTAGGAAAACCTTAGTAACTAGCAGTTTCAAAAATGTTAATCAAGAGGGCGCCACTAATTTTCTGTTAGTCAGGTATTATTTTGACTTTTCTGGATCAGGTCGGAGGACAGATCTCGCAACCTCAAGATCCGCTCGGTCGTCTTGCAACGAGAAGTAGCACGTTTGTCCACGCGGTTATCGGGACATGTAGATTCTTTGCTTGTAAATAATGAGGTTAAAATCTTGATCGATATAAAGCTTTCGTATATGAAGTTTTAGAAATAATTTAACGCAATTTGTATGTATGTGCTAAAATAAAAAAAAAAACCCACGTTTTTCGGTTTCTCATCGTTGTGATATCGATTAGTCATAATTTTTCGATGAAACGTACATTGATTGAATTTTCACCTTTGACCGATATCGAATCAGACTTTTATCTCCTAGTCTCGTACATTTTTAATTTACGGATGCGATCACCGGTCAGTTTTTGCTAAATCCGATGGCCGATCGAACAAATTTCGAGAAACAAAACAATGCAACAAGGGAAAACGCATATCTCAAAAAGATAGCCAGGTGGCGCTGTAAGCGTTACATCAATTTACTTAGTATTTCTTAGTATTGCTACAGTAGTTTCTTTAGGTTACAGATGATTTTCTAGTAAATGGTGTTTTCCTGTAAAGTTACTAAGTAATCGCTAGTAAATTCAAGCCAAATTTTTTACAGTGTAGCCATAGTTTTAAAGCAAAAGCTTTAGAATCAAATAGCCTGTGAATGGTTATTGTCAACAGTTTAGGAATATCAAATACGCGCGCGCGCGATAACTTACAAACAACGCATATAATGGCTTACAAATAGCAAATACAATGCCTTAAATTTGAAAGGAATTGTATGCATACAAGGAACAGAGGAAATAAGGGATTGCTTAAATTGCTAATACCAAACCTATTGGCAAAGGCAAATAAGTTCTAGTTATAGGCTTTAATACAAAACTTAATGTCGTAATTTGCATGTAACAGTTGCTTTCAAAGACTTCAATGAAAAGGGTTATGAATCTAATAGAAAATAGTCAACTTAGAGTTTTATCGAAAAAATGAATTGAACAGCATCAATGTCTTCTATGAGGGTTATTAGTATGACAGACAAATGACAGTGATTGCGCCCTCTAGAAGGGAGAGTGTAGGCTTTATAGCCCATTACCCAGCTCGCCAGAAGAGACAGTCACAAGAGACACACAAAGAAGGACGACACAAACACATAGACAAATAACAATATTTATTGACGGTCACAAACATCCATGCCTGACCGGGATTCGAACCCAACCCCAGCAGTTCCAAAGGCCAGCGTGCTAACGATAGAGCCACCGGGGCGGCGGGTTATTAGTGACTAAAACTACAAAAGGGAATGTAATAGATGAAAAAACAGAGATTTGCCGAGAGGGGACTCTACTTTAATAGAATGAAGTGGATTATGTTACTCTTTGCCGTATGGCAACAGTATGCACTAGAGGGTTAAAACGATAGCATGTTTTAGCTATATTTTGAGGGTTTTATGTATGATTGATATTATAATTTAATTTACTTGTCAAATATTTAATGCCCATATATAAATCAGCTTCTTAATTCATATTGATATTTATCCTCTTAAGACCCAAACAAAATTCTGTTGGTATATTCTTAAATGTAATCTAAACATACTTTACAATGCACATATATGGCAAAAAGTATGTTTTGCAAAGCAATCTTTTAAAAAGTTATGCTTAATAAATGCTGAAGGTTCTAGAATAACACATTTTGTATGATATAAATGCAAAAAAAGGCCATTTCACTTATTTGTAGATAACTTTAAATAAACAGTAAATATATAAACTTTAACAATAACAATAAACTTTAATAATGTTTTTAAAGCAAAATGCCTTTAAAATTAATTACTAAAAGAACTTTTTGAAAAGTTTGAAAAAATTTAAATAACTCTTTTAAGAACGTTATATTGACCTTCGTTCAACTTAGTTTTTTTTATAGAAATAAATGACTGATACCTGTAATGAAAGGCGAAAAACTGATAATTGGATCTTCTTTTATCGAACCAGGTCGATTTCGGAGCAATTTAACGTGTTAATTGTTTGTTGGGAGGTTTTAAAAAATTTCCCCAAATTGGGACGCCAAGTCGTAAAAGGTTATACATATATTTATAAATAGAAGCTACTCATGAGACCCAACATAAATTGTTAAATTTCGCAAGATAGACCATGTTCCTTGAAAGTTATAGTCAGCATTCTTTTAGCTAAAAAAAATAAGAAATCCAAATTCATAATATTTGGATACAAGATTTGAAGTACAAATATATAAATGCTCAGAAATTATTCTGCATTTTTATTTTCTTTGCAGAAAATAAGCTCTAAAATATAAAGAGCTATTTTTAGAAGTAAATTGAATTTTATAAAAATTAAAACCCACTCTATCTGTCGAATTAGTCAATGAAAATCTTTTTAAAATAATTTTTAAAACATTTTAAGGGGTTAGCAAAGAAACATAATTTTAAAGATTTTCCGACCAATAAAATAACCATTTATCATTCTCCCTTGCATCACATGACATTTTAAGAACAGAATACATGTTTAAAATGTAAGAACATCCAAGCATTTTTATAAAAGATAATTGGGTGTTGTTTTTGGGAGTTTGCGTCTTTAAAACTATTTGTTTTCTTGTTAATCTTATTCAACTCTGACAAGTTGTTTAGTCAGAAGAAACAGTTTAAAGGAAATGAAAGTTTTCGTACTTTTAGTTGTAGCGAAAAAATATAGTGGCACTACAATTTGTGCCTGTCTTAATTTTAATGTAAACATCCAATGAAAAAATAGCTCCTTTTCTTTGATATACGTAATATTAGGTTGGTAAAATAGTATAGTTTGTCAGTGTACTCAAGTGGGAAATTTGTACATCAGCCCCAGCTTAAAATAATCTATTTGATGATGATGATGATGTGTGATTTCGTGTCCATGGATAAATATTATATGGGACCAAAGGTCTCATAGACTGCTTCAGCGATTTGCAGACAGTGGCAAATAATTTATTCAAACTAAGTATGCGTGATTAATAAAATATCAATTTTTGAATGTTTATAAATAAGAAAATAAACACGTTTTGTTTTTGAGAAGTTTCTTGGAAGTGCTTTTACGTGATGTTGAGATTGAAACCATCTTGTTCGGCGTCTTCTTTGGCTGACGGATTGTGACGATCTTAATTCAATTGGACGGTGTCGCTAATGAAGGGATCGTACCCGATATCGCAGGTATTTTGGAGAATCTTAGTTCAACAACTACAACCTTCCATATTTTTATAGTTTATTCCGAATAAATAAATGTAGTTAAGTATCCAGATATCAATACTGCCGGTAAAAATTGAGAACTAGTGGCTTGACAAATGACAGTGATTGCGCCCTCTAGAAGGGAGAGTGTAGGCTTTATAGTCCATTACCCAGCTCACCTGATGAGACAGTCACAAGAGACACACAAAGAAGAACGACACAAACACATAGACAAATAACAACATTTATTGACAAGCACAAACATCCACGCCTTTACCGGGATTCGAACCCAATCCTAGCAACTCCTAAGAGCTACAAGTGGCTTAGTGGTATTGCTTCGCATTGCCACGCCACCGGTCCGGGGATCGAATCACGGATTAGGCGAGATTGATCCATTTTTTCATCCCTTGAGTGGATCGAAGAAATAGGTACCAAGCATGCTAGGGAACTAAGCACTGGAGGGTTCCGCATGAGGCTGACCACCTTACCGGGACACATGCCTAGCACCCCAGATCCCTACACTGTAAAAAATCTGGCTTGAATTTACTAACGATTACTTAGTAACTTTACAGATTTTCACCATTTACTAGAAAATCATCTGTAACCTAAAGAAACTACTGTAGTAATACTAAGCAATTCTAAGTAAATTGATGTAACGCTTACAGCGCCCCCTGGCTATCTTTTCTAGAGATTATGACGAATCGATATCGCAACAATAAAAAACCTAAAAACGTGGTTTTTTTTTTATTTTAGTATACAAAAATTACGTTAAATTATTTCGAAAACTTCACATCCCCCCCAAAAAAATAAATCTTAAAATTTCTTAATCAATAACATAAAACGCCTTTAACGATCAAGATTTTAACCTCTTTATTTACACGCAATCAAAATGCAAGTCCCCGATAGCAGAGAGGACCAACGCGCAGTTCCACGGATCCCGATAATCTTGGGTTCTGTCCTCGGGAAATTCGAAATAAAATCTGACTAACAAAAAAATTAGTGGCGCCCTCTGTTTTTAAACTTTTGTAACCAGTTTACTACCAGTTTCTTTGTAAACATACAAGAAAATCCCCTGTAAAATCTACTACATTTTTCTTAGTATAACTTACTAAGCTTTAATTAGTAATATATACACATATTTCTTACGTAACACTACTAAAAAAACTTATGGAAGCTGAGTTTCCTAGAGAATTCTTAGTAACCTTACAGATATTTTTTTAGAGTGTAGGTTCGAAAGCTGAAATGGGCACGGTAGGCCTTGGTCCAGTAATGGGCTGTTGCGCCAAGGAGTTAAGTTCAATATCGCAGTTATATACAATACAAAGTTTATTTCAGTTCAATATCGAACTTTTTCAATAAAAAGGAGGATGTTAAACGCCACACGACTTTTCGTTTACCACACAATCACAGGTAGATTGTTCATGGTAGAATATCTATCTGAACCTATTGCGCGCTTAGATGATTTTAATGAAAAAATTTATGGCGTTTGTTAGGTACTGGTAACTTGAAGTTCACAGCTCTATTAGTTCGAACTGTTTAGTAGTTTCATTGAAAAAACAATGACAAATAGGCAATATGACAGGCGTACCAATGTTCAAAAAACCCTTTTTCGAAATCAGCACCCTCGAAAATGTGTAGAAAACACAAAATCTCCTTTTCGAATTTTCAACTTCGTTGCAATTGTTTTATAGTCTTATTCTCCATATTAGGTAATTGAAAGTAAATGTAGAAATAACAGTCTAAAATTTAGCACTCTTGGTTTATTTAATACGTAAAAAATAACAAATCCTACCCTGGAGTTGTTTCACGGAGGATCTGGCAATAGCTTCGCTGTCTTGTTTTCTTTTCCACGAATTACTTTTGTTGTAGTTAAATTGGTTGGTTGATAGACCGATATTCAGGTTAGTGTGCTTGGTCAGCACACAAACCTTATTATCTCAACCAACCAACCAACCAAAACAAAAGTAATTGAAAAGAAAGGAAAGCAAGACCGCGGATCTATTGCCAGATCCTCCGAGAAACAACCCCATTGGTACATAGATGGCAGATAATTCGGTTGAATACGTCAGCAATTTAAACTCATAAAATCTACCATTTCAGTTTCATAATTTTCCCACACGTAATTCAGTGAGCCTTCAACTTTTATGCCATTACATTCTTTTATTTAGCCTTGTTCGTTATTACACTTTCGGATTTACATCTTCATTCCGCATTTACTCTTCAAAAACTTACTTATTATCCTGTTAAAAGGATATGGTAAAAGTCCGAGATACACATAACACTTAAAAATTAAAAAAAGAGTAATTCTTAATTTAGCCATTATCGAATAACTATTTTAAAAGAACCAGAAGTAGTAAGCAAATATTTGCATTAGTCTTCAAAGTGTTCCCATTTTAGGGATTGTGAGTATAAAAATCCGTAAAATCGTCCAACAAAAGTCGCTCTTCTATATATCTTCCTTCCACCAATTAAAATTCAAATTCCGTTGCCATTTTCACATCCGTAAAAGAGGAAAAATTCTCAAACTAATAAACTCATTTTTTTATTAGTTCTTTTTTCACACATCCAGCACAAAGAGAAATAAGAGCTCAACGATGATAAGATGGAAGGGGGTGGGGTTCTGTTTCCTCGGCCATTACTGCATAGAACGTAAAAAGACGATTTTAACCTCGTTCTCAGGTTATTTATGATTTGGCGGGAAACCATTTAGAACGAAATTCGTGTCTGGTTTTTCCGAGTTTGAATGGTTCCGGTGGGCAAGATTAAAAAAAAGAGAGGTTTCGTATTGGAATTTCTGATTCTAAAAATGGTTTTTTAAAGTTTATAGCTCGCTGGTATAATGATTTTCGAGACAATCTCAGGGAATTATAGATTTTTTGACTCTTTTAGAACAGTGGCGAATGTTTTGTTTGAAGTGCTGCAATCTATTTGATCACGAAATATAAACACTAGAATTGCTTTTAGCGTTTAGTTTATATTTTAATTATCTTTATTTGTTTTCCTATTAGAATAAGTATGAAGTAATTTTTAATTGGAATTTATTTTTTAGATAATTAAGCGAAATCTTAGACGTTTGTTGAGTCAATACCAACTTTGATGGGATAAAAAAAACCTATAGAATATTGCTAAATCCACTTTATTAAAATAATATTACGGTATTTCTGTTTGCCTTACAATTGCGTGTAGAATAGATTAGTGCAATTAAAATTAACGCTAGCTCATATGAAGTATTAATTTTAATAATAGAAATTTTAAATGGTGAGGTGTGATAATTGAAAATAATAGCATGCAATTACATTTAAAAGAAAAAGTCAAGAAGGAAAATAGTTAAACTAGTTAAAAATAGAAAGTTAAGTTTTATTTGAATTTTACAAACAACTTTTATGCTTATGACTCTGTAATGGAATTTATCTACTTATATAATACCTTTGATCATCATGCTTCATATTTTATTATATTTGATATTCTTGTCGATGCATAATAAATAAACTGTCTGCTAGAATCTTATGTATTTTAATGTATAACATTTATTAAGCAAATAGCGAAGTGAAACCACCAAAACTTAGCTAGCTATGAAAAAAATACTACCAAAGATAACTAATTTTATTTTTTTTAATCTAAAATTTGTTATTTACAAAATTCCAAAAAACTTGCCACTAATATAGGAAAATAAACTATTTTCATCGGTCTCAATCAATGAATTTTCCATGACTTATATAATAATAAGTTGCAGTTGTTTAAAATGGGAAATTTAGCTAATTATTTTTATTAATAATAAATGACGTAGTTTGTTACTGCAGATACCAATAACTATTTATAACTATCTTATTATATTTTCATTATATCATTATTTATTTATAACTAAACATTTCTTTTATTTATTAGTATATTTATTTACTTGCTAGATTTATTTACTGTAAATTGCATTCAAATATTGTTTAGATTATAGACATTTAAATCATATTTTTCTCATTATCTTTTATTCGCATCTCTTGATTATCTCTTATTCGCATGTTTACTACGTAATTTAAGCGTTTTTTATTCCGATTAAGAAAAATCATCTCAGGTTCAAAATTAAAGATCTTAGTGGAACAAATTATTATGCGACATTTTTGTGTCAATGAACATATTTATAACTTCTTTAACGATAACAAGTTCAACATTTCTTATAAACTAGTTAAGTGAATTGTCATGGTTTAAAACTTCCGTTTTGAACATATCTAAAAGCAAACTAAAACCTTTAAAGCTCATTTTCTCGTTTTCCCCTTTTTTCTCTTTGAATGTTCATCCAGCAAGCACTCTTTAATCGTCGTTTACGACACTCTAACTTTGAATACATCCATTTACAATTTAAAATGAATTTTCTCTCATTTAAGAAATACAAACCCGTTTTTTGTTTACCTTTAAACTTTAAACCGGAGTAAAAAATATTTTTGCTTGTAAAATTGCTTTGAAAGCACCAATATCACTTATTAAGTAAAAGAATGTTTACTTTTCATGCCGGAGAAAATTTTGAGTACCGTCAAAGCGGGTATCTTTGGCCACGGAGGGTAACTTTGGCCACGCGTCGGAAAAAGATTTGTTTCTTAATTTCTCTTCATAAAATGATCTCATCTTAAATTGTTTTACATTTTTGGAAAGGTGGAAATATCGCCTTCCATTTCATGTAAAAAAAAATCTCATTCTAAATCTGGCAATACTACAAATGCTGTTTTCATTCTTACGAGCATAAAATGACAAAAATCTATCTCTTCCAACTTTTGTCTGGAACACTTACAAAAATATTGAAAATATTTAAATAAAACACTCTATTCGATTCTTTTATTAATGAGGAAGAATATTACACTATTTGTTTTATTCTAAGTTGACTACTTTTTATGCTGTATTTAAATATTTGTAATTGGGAAGCTTTTGTCGATGAATGCGGGTAACTTTGGCCATTGATGTAAATATTTCTTTATGGAACTTTGCACTTTAAAAAATGTATGTAAAAGTGTATTAGGTTTAACTATTTTTGAAAAAATTCTTACTTTTATGATTACTCACTTTTTAGATATTTTTTTTTAAATCTCATGATTTTAAACATTAAAAAGATAAAGATAGAATGCAAAATACGTATTCCACTCAAAATCGCAAATGTCGAAAGGTAAACATTTTCAAATTCCTAATTATAAATATATTATTTTTCACCTTTTATAATAAAATCGTTTGCTTTTTACAAATATATTTGTCATTAAATCTTGCTTCAAAAAAGTTCTTTTTTCCTTATTAAAATAGAAGTTTATTTTTCTTTCTTTTAAGCTACACAAACAATACTAGTATTCAACATGTAATGCCATTCCACGATGCACTGCAATGTAAATGTTAAGTTATATACCATTTTAAATAACTATATGTCTTATAACTTTGTTATTTTTGTGTTTAAAGTTTTAATATTGCTATTTAAATCGTTAACACAGCTTTTAAGGATGTTAAAAAGTATGTTTCTTATGTATTTCTTGGGTGGCCAAAGTTACCCGCCGGGCCCCTAACAGTGTCTTATTTTTTAAAATTAATACCAATTTTTTATTAATTTATAAAATGTAACAAAAATGCCTGAAAATTATTCCTAAATGTACAATACTTAGAATGCATAAGGATTTTTAAGTGTTTAAATCGTTTTTGAAGTTAAAATTTTCTTCTTTTGTGAAAAAAACTATGATTTTGGCCAAAGTTACCCGCACTGACGGTATCAAATATTATTTTATTAAATTTTATTGCATGAAAATGGTTCCAATAGTATTCGATATAATGTCACGAATCAGCTTAACACTAAAAGTACAAACCTACCCGGGATAGTACTTCGGTATGTAGTTCTGGGGTAAATTATAAGCCCAACATACTCAACTAACCATTTGGGTAATTGTCCAAACAACTCTTCATGTAAATCTCTTATTTAAAATGTAGTTCAGTATTGATAAAAGAATCGGAATTTCCTTCGATGCATGACTGTACAATGATGCACACAAAACAGGCAATTTATATTCAGATAACAAAAACTTTTATGCAAAATGCAAATATTTCAAGAATGAAACCAAAATTCGCAGATGTTTTCTATTGAACAACATTAGGAAACATATTGGTTTTACGAATCAGTACATTCCATATAGTTACAAAGACATGAATTTAACAGACCGAGTAACTAATAGTAAAAATAAAGTTAGGGGGTGCTTTTAATAGGAATATTAGTATTGGTGAAAATGAGTCTTGTTTTGGCGATTTAATTACGCCTTTGGCGCAAACACATATAATTTTACAACAATATAGGTTGAGTTTGAAAGTTATCATCACGATAATAAACATCGAAATTTTAAGATGAGTGCCGTCTTATTATTCAATCATAACACCCTGGGGTGGATCAAAAACATTGGAAGGAACAACTGGAAAGGCCACGCCTACGGTGACGTCACAACTACGTCATGCTTGTCTTCTACTCCACAAACAAACCACGTCCGTCCTTGTTAGATTCGTGTATATGGAAAGAGGGAATGTATTAAAAATTTGAATCAGAATAATTGTTGTTTATTGTTATCGTTACTCATTTTTATAGGATAAATTATTTGTACTCCCTGGAGGCACACGACAACAACAACAACAACATTTTTACTCCCAAATTTGTACTTTATACCAGTTCTTTTTTTAACCGACCAAGATTAATTCACAGTCAAACTTTTTTTTTAAACTTTAAGTACTCTGGCATGTTAAAGATTCCTGGAGGGCCCATTTGGCTTGGGTTCTCTGGGCTAAATTACATCTCGGCTTACTTCGAAAGGCTTATTGAAAATATCTACTTCCACAGAGAGCTCAGATTTATTCTAATCTGCGCGTCAAAATTGGTAGCGAGAGTCGCCTAGAGATGGTGCCTCAAAAAATGGCTCTCAGTTTCTGGGGGTTAGGTTAGGTTAGGTTTGAATTATCGTCGCACTAGAGCTACACGAGGGCTATTGGCGACGGGCGTCGTATTTTAGAACAACAGTCAGGTGACGAGCCAACACCTGAATAGGCACCCAACGCAACCGTTAAGGGCGACATCGTACGCAGCGTTAGGACTTTGAAGCATATATAACGTGCACTCCCTTACACGGGGTATTATTCGTCGGACATTTTTGGCTGCACGGGCCGTTTATAGGTCGGCAGCTATTTTGGCGATGCCCGGACCCGAACCTGGGATCTTCCGCATGCTGAGCGAGTGCTTAACCGACTGGGCTCCCCAGCCCCTCAGTTTCTGGGGGATTTGCTGAAAAATTCTTAACAGCCAATGTTACAGCCCCATTAGAGAGGGAAAAAAGGAAAAGTACTCAAAATATGCATATTTCAAGTCTAGTAGCATACGAAATTTTGAATGAAAATACAAATATTTCTCTAGCATCGATTCGTGAATCAATTTCACGTAGAAACCAAGTACCGATAGAAAGAAGAACAGATATATAAATATGTAATTAAATACGTCACGGGAAGCAAGCCAATGCTGCTAAAACAAAACTCATTTTATAAGTTTTGCCTAGAAAATATGCCAAGTCATTGCGTCACATTCACATGACTTGGGTGGTTATCTTCAATCATGTTGGCTACAATTTAGGTTTGCCACTTCTCTTTTTGCCGTTTTTCAGGGAACTTTATCAAGTACGTGGATTACCCGGCAAAATAGCCTTGAGGTAAAATTATGCTTTAAAATTCTTGTTTGGGTAAATACCAAATATGTATTATTTATACACTCAAACAGGGAGCAAAATACATGTATAATGCATTACTTTTCTTAGAAAACATGTTAAAGTGTGATATGCTTTGAAATTGGTGCTGGGGAACGGTACCCAAAAATTGGTCAAAATATCGATTTTCAGTTTTTAAATTATATTATTTACAATATCTTTCTGCACATTTACTAAAAGTTTCATAATGATATCCTCCGTAGAAAAAAAGTTATTAAATATTTTCTGGAGTCATTCCTATAAGTTTGAATATATATTTCGTCTGTTTTCAACCTTTTTCTTCTGTTTCGCGTTTTCCAATTCTTGTGTTTAATAACTCCCTCAGGCTTTTTTGCTAATTAAGGTAGAATTTTCAAATTTTTAACCTGCGTTTGTATATATATATATATATTGTGCACAAAATTTTGCATGGAATAAGGTTTCTATGCATAGTTGTTTTTTAAAACAAAATGTTGAATTCGATAATTTGTAATTGTTTTGTGATTTTTAATATAAATTGCATGTTACTTTTAAACTGTAGATCACATTTTAAAATCCATGCAGTTCTTGAGCAAATACTACTAAAAAATGTATAAAAGTTTGGTGGAGTTATTCTCAAAATTGAAAGAGGAGTAACGTTTTAAACAAGTTAAAAAATTTGAATATTTTTTAATAAATGGAAAACTGCTTGTAAATAATTGTTTTCATTGCTAGTAAATGTTTATTAAGAGAGCAAACATTATATGAAACCACTGTAATTCACAAGTTTATGTTATTATTTCTAGAAGTAATGTTTTGGGTAATGCGTCTCCTTCCTTAAGATATTTTAAATAAATAGTTAGATAGAAAGGATATTTTGCATAAAAATTAAGTTCAAACGGAATCTTCATTCTTCATCATGGAATCAGCTTCATTGATAGAATTCCTTCGGAAATGTAAAAGAGACACCCCCCCTCCCCCGCTTCATTTAAACTTTCTTAAGTCATGGCTTAGTATAAACTTGAGTATATTTAATTTATAGACGAGCTGGTGTTTTCGACGCTGACTGTGTGTAGAGACGTTGAACTTGTTTTTGAATTAGTCTTTGAATGTAGTGAAAAGATTAAAATGGGGTCAAAAATACGAAGAGGAGATTTCTATTTTCTGTTTTCGAGGGTGCCCTAACATAAAAGTGGTTTATGAACATTGGGGGCGGGGGGTAGGTACAGCAGGGGGAAAAAAAAAACGCTCCACCCCATGTTTCTCAGCTGCTATTGGACAAGGAACTTTGTGAAAGGTGTCATTTTTCAGGAAATAGCGTAAGGAACTGAGAACTGGCAACAAAAATTGTATAAGGGGTCGTCTACATATTAAAATGTGTACCAACTTTCAAAATTCCAATAGCAACACCCAATTTTTTTTACATAAAAATGTTTAGCACCTTCAAAATACCCTATGTGTAAAAAATAATTATTTACTTTGCATTATTTGCTAGGCTATAAGCATTCAAAGTTGAACGCCCATAATGTTAAAAAAGTTTCATAAACTTTTATTCATATCTCCACAAATAAAAAGAATTAAAGAAAGTTTTTTTTTTTCATTATATACTTCTTAATCTTCCAAAAACAAATCACACAAGTTTTTTCATAAATTTTTTAGTTTTAATAATTTTTTATTTAAATTTAAATAATAAAAAATAAAACATGAATAGCAACCCCAAATTTTTTTTTACATAAATCGATAAAGTAGATCAAGTAGAACCAAAATCCCAAATTTTTTAATTCAAAAACAATTATTTGCCGAGTTATTGTAAAAAAACTGAAAAAGACGAATTTTAGGGATCGTGTAAAAAATTACTTGGCGAATTCAATCCTAACTTGCATTATCGTTTGGTGATTGAAAAGCATTTGTTGATAAATGTTTATTCAAATTATTGATGTCTGAAAAAAATCTAAAAATCTTTTCTTATTTCAAGTGCATGCAATGTATTTTGTTTGTCGAATTAACTTTAAATTATATCGATTACTATGTTTTTAAATATGTGTTATTTCCAATACAATTTCAAGAAGTGAGTATAAAAAATAAATATGCTAAAATATAATTGGAATTCGGTTTTCAGTACATTTTATTGTTACCACATTGCTTATTTAAAATTATTAGTGCCCACTTTCCTTGATTTTAAATCATTGCCCAATCATTCTGAATAATTTTATTTTGCTTTCCTTAAATATCGTGTTAAGGTTGTAACCCTCGTTTTGAAATACGTGGCTTATATTACCGATAAAGGGCGACAAATTTTTAACAAACTTTTTGCAGCAATATTAATGAAACAAAAATTTGCATAAAAAATGTGAAACATTAATGCAATAATCATGTTAGTCAATGTGATTATAACTAATCGCATTTGAAAATCCGTTCGTTATAAATAACCGTATATGCGACTTAAATTAAAATGAAAACTTTTTGTCTTCTAGTCTTTATTTTATTTCTGAATTTATAATTTCAAAATAAAAAAAACATTAAAAAAATCACAATATTAGTGAAGAAAGTTAAATTCTAGCATCCGTTGGCGAGATTATGTTAACCCAGTTAGTTTGTTGTTTTGAAAAGACGCAACCCAAATATTACTGTTTTCACTTTAGAGATGTCCCCCTAAACGAGCTCAAAATTAATGCTTTCATAACTCAGCAAATAATGCAAAATAAATCATTCTTTTTTATACATGGGGTATTTTGAAGGTGCTGAACATTTTTGTGTAAAAAAAATTGGGTGTTGCTATTGGAATTTTCAAAGTTGGTACTCATTTTTATATGTAGACGACCCCTTTTGCAATTTTTGTTGCCAGTTCTAAATTCCTTACGCTATTTCCTGAAAAATGACATCTTTCATAAAGTTCCTTGACCAATAGCAGCCGAGAAACGAAGGGTGGAGCGTTTTTTTTTCCCCAGCTGTACATATACATTCCGGCTTGTGTGCTTGGTCTGAGACCCGATTAGGAAGCCTTCATCAAGAAAGACAGACACAGAGAGTATATTTTACTGTCCCAGAGAAACGAAGATACACCCAGGGCGAAGGCAGAAATCGATCCAGCACCCGCTACAGCACGCAGACTGCCAGTGTAATGGTCCAAACCCGGCCAACCGGGACCGCATTGGTCCGTACGTCTCTCTGTCTAAAACCAGTCTACAGCTAGAATTAAAAGAGCCGTAAACGTCAAGTTTAAATACATTAATAATTTTAAAATATCTTCCACAATTTGTTAAATAAATAGCAAAATAGTTTTTATTACCTTTAAATAAGCCTTTGGGGGACTGTATATAAGATGAAATTAGAACTTGTTAAACTCGATCTTATAAAAAGTGTGTAAATTAAAGCTCATGTGTTATTTCACACTCCTAGTTTTTTCTAAATTGTGCCGTGGGGATCAATCGCCAAGTGTTAACAAACTGCTGATCTCTAAATCTTCTGGGGTTGATTGTATAACCATTTCGCTCACATACCGTCCAGTATGTTTACATACCATTTGTGAAAATATACAAATTAAATCCATAATTTGAACCACAAATTTATGTCAGAACGTATCCAAGTAAAAACTTAAAAACTTAATTTTACTGAGCGTAACTATAATATTTTATATACAAAACCAAATATTCCCGTGCATCTTGTTATTATTAAAAAAAATATTTATTTTACACTGTCGTTGAAACTATATTGGCTTTAGATAATCAAATTATCGGATCTAGATAATATGCATTTAAAATAATACCTAGTATATGCTAATAAATATAGTGAATTACAAATATAATTCTAGTTTTACATTCAAAAAGGTGAATTAAATATAAAATAATAGACCAGAGATAACGTTTTTTAAATGTATTTTTTTTTCCAAATTTGACACGCATCCAGTTACATGAGCTTACAGCAAAGAGGAGTAATTTTCTACACATGATGATGGATGAGATTATTCTTAGTAGAATGCCCTCTTTTTTTTTTTATTTTTTCCAAAGTTACTAAAACTTTCGTGTGAAGTTTTTTTAGCGATTTCTTTACGCGCGTTCAACACTCAGTTTCTATAAAAACAAAAACAAGGAAGTGTTTTTCGAAGTAAATTATCTGCACGTCCTTTGTGACATGTGACATTTTTTAATGTTTTTAATTATCCAAATAGTAATTTTAATAAAGTGATTTTATTGAGTTCAATTAAATTGATGAAAAAAATCATTGTCAAAATGGAAATTTATGCAAGAACAAAACTACATTCCTATTAAAAAAAGTTTTACTATAATAATATTTTGGAATAAACTGGTATAATCATAATATATAGCGTCCCATATCGTATTTTGGTTCAATATTAGTGTCATTTACAGAGGCTGGTGTAGCTAGAAAACTTCTAACTATAGTTAATTTTTTTATGCATTCCTATATCTGACGGTATCGTATCAAAAAGGAAAATTTTAAGAACTTATACATTAGTGTTGAAAGAATAAGGAAGAAAATATCTCATTCAAAGACTCGACTTTGTCACTTAAAAAAAAGATTTTCTTTTGAGGGGAAGCGATAAAAGAAGAACTGTCTTATTGCCATATTGTAAGTAATTGAAAATGTTTTTCTATTTGGAAACTAAAAAATTCGAGTTTTGCTGAATCAATGTTGATTTAGAGCTTCCTGAGGGCTATTGGTATATGTTAAAGGTACAGGTTATTTTGAAAAGATAAAGCTGAGTTTTGAAAATATAAAACCAAAAAAGAGCCGAGTTTGAAACTCACGTTCATTGGAAGATTACAACGACCTTGAACTTGGGCATCAGGACTTAACTATTACATTAAGGTAGGCGAATACCCAAAATTCTAAAATTTTTACTATTACTTTAATCTTTTCCAAATTTGGCATATTGATTTCAAATATAATGAACAATGCTTTTTGGGCGATTTTTTTATTTAAATATAATTGATTTATTTTAAACGGTGTTTTTCAACAAAAAAAAGGGGTTACGCCAACACTTCTAGCATAAAAAGTTTTACATTAATGCACTTGAAAATTTTCACAGATGCTATTTCAATATATATCTGTGCTATGAACCTCTAACATCTGGTGTAAGTATACAAGTTTTTTTTTTTTTTTTTTTAAATGTCCAAGTGTAAGTTAACCGAAAAAATCATTTTTTTTTTGGTTAATTTATAACATTTTGCTCAATAACTTTTTTTCTTGTAATTTGTATGTAATAGAGGGTCATTGCATGTATCAGTTCAAAACGAAGAATTTAACACATAATAAATGTTCATAGGATGAAAATTCAATGGAGTAGACTTGTTGGCGTAAACCTCTTTTTTTAGTAGAAAAACTCTGTTTAATATAAATAAATTATATTTAAATAAAAACAAAAGCCTAAATAGTATTATACATTATATTTGAAATAACTATGCCAAATTTGGAAAGGATTAAAGCAATAGTAAAATTTTTTAGAATTTTGAGAAATTTTGGGTATTCGCCTACCTTAAGAGCAGAATAGTTCAATTTTTACGACGTTTTTTAATATGATTAAGACGGCGATGGAAGAGAAAACTTTCTGAAGGAATCCCCGTGTCATAACAACTGTACATCGGGTCAGACCAAGGCCACCTAGAAGAACAGGCCAGGACAGCTGCCGAACTTTGCCGGGTCACGTGACCAAAGGATCCCTCCTTTGGTCACCTGACTCGGCAAAGTTCTACAGCGTCACGTGACCAAAGGAGGGATCTTTGGTCACGTGACTCGGCAAAATTCGACAGCTGTCCTGGCCTGTTCTTCTAGGTGGCCTTGGTCAGACCTGCCATAACTTTTTTTAGTGTCATGGTTGGTTGGTTGGTAGACATATATTTTCAGGCTTGTGTGCTTGGTCGGAACCTGCTTATAAACCCTCGTAAAGTAAGACGGACAAAACACACACACATAAGTGACAGATGCCGCCATATATCGCAACCTCCGCAATTTAGACATGTCCCTGAAGGAGAGGGAAATAGTCTCCAGGAACCAGTACTAGTGGGAAACTCTGCAACGACCGCCCACAGGACTTTCGGACAAACAGATTTAACGAGCATGTTCTCCGCATATACTCGGTGGGTTTTCAGCGGTATCGGGACTCGATCGCGGGACCTTCCAATTCCGAGAGAAAGGCCTTAACCACTAGGCTACCCACGGCCCATTCGAAGTGTTTCAGTTAAATTTTATTATATTAGCATTGCTATTTCACACTGCAACACTACCCTATTATTTCCAAACCCAAACCTAACCTATCCACGCAACCGAATATCGAAATTTGAAACTATATCATGGGGAGAGAGGGTTCGTTGCCAGATATCAAATTGTGACAGCTGCCCCTCCAACCTGTACCCAGTGAGGTCACACGGCGGGTGATAATGACTTTGACGTATCAATTTGGAAGGCCCCCTAACTGCGTAGATCTGGTAACTATCCATAGCAGAGGGAGTATAGATATAATTCATTTAGAAGATTCAAATGGTAGGAACGGGCTGGTTTGTGTCTCTTGTTCTCAGATTACAATGGATTTTTTTTTTTGTCAACTGAGCCTGCAGACAATCATTTTGCAAAAATGCCGCTCAGGGTTCCTATGGTAAACGCTGGAGTATCCTTTCTTCTTCCCCGCGTTGCGTTTCTTCTTCCTGACGCCCCCCGTTCGGCTGCTACAGCCAGTTTCAGACTTGGTTGGTTGGTTGATATACATATATTTTCAGGCTTGTGTGTTTGCTCAGAGAGCCGCTTATAAACCTTCGTCAAGTAAGACAGTCACAACACACACACTTACACTCACATGCACACATATACGTGACAGATGCTGCCATCTATCACGCGCCACCTCCACAATTTAAACATGTCCCTGAAGGGGAAGGAAATTTTCTCCAGGAACCTGTACCCGGGGGAAACTGCTCAATGACCGACCACAGGACTTTCGGACCCAACAGATTTAACGAGCACGTACTCCGCATATACTCGGTAGGTCTTCAGTGGCACCGGGACTCGATCTCTCAACCTTCCGATCTCGAGACAAAGATCTTGACCACTAGGCTCCCTACAGCCCAGTTTCAGACTTCTGACTGGACATGACTGTTTGCGTGCCCATCTTTTCCGTTTCAACATTATTTCGTGTCCTATGTGTTCTCGTTGTGATTCTGGACAAATTGTGGTGGCATGAACAAGAGTAGTTTTTGTACAGTCGATTCCTTCAACCACCAATATTTGTACTTCTATATCTGTAACCTAAAATTGTGTATTTAAACTCTGTACATTCTACAAGGGTTGTGAGGCGCCCTGTGGTCAGAGTAGCGATCTACGGATCGGAAGGTCTCGCGATCAAAACCTGGTCGCTGAAAACTCACCGAGTATATGCGGAGTACGTGCTCGTTAAATCTGTTGGGTCCGAAAGTCCTGTGGGCGGTCATGGCGCAGTTTCCCACGGGTACAGGTTCCTGGAGACTATTTCCCTCCCCTTCAGGGACAAGTCTAAATTGTGGAGGTGGCGCGTGATAGATGGCAGCATCTGTCACGTATATGTGTGCATGTGAGTGTGTGTATGTTGTGACTGTCTTACTGGACGAAGGTTTATAAGCGGCTCTCTGAGCAAGCACACAAGCCTGATAATATATGTATATCAACCAACCCAACCATCATTCTACAACAGTTGCTATTCTTACCATGTAACCTTTCAGTATATTTTTATTTGTTTATGAACGCAAGAAGCCTAATGGCCAAGTGGCCAACCACAACCCCATTTGTAATTTGTATAATAAAACAATGGATTTTTAGAACTAGGAGGAGCGATGTTTGTTTGTGGTAGGTTCGATTAGTTTAAATTAGCGTCTGACTAGAACTACACGAGGGCTAATTTGTTTACAGTAGTATAACAATTAAAGTATCGGTGACATCACTCTAGGCATGGCCGTTGCAATTTGGACGTTGTATCTTGGACGCTGTCGGGTGGTTTATTTGTGGGGGACAAGATGAGACTGGACGTAGCTATGACGTAATTATAGGAATGTTCCTTCGATTTCTCTGTTGATGTTTCACTGAAGCTGAATTTGACTAACCTCTTATTTTTTTTACCCAGAAAAACATCCTTTAATATAGTCCACGCTCTCTTATCTACCGCCGGTATTCCGTCGTCAGATTTTAGACGATAAAGTTCTTGGTTTTTATCTGTTCATGAACTAGAACATCTGATTTAAAGTATCTCCCTACCTTGAAAGCGCCAAATTATGGCATTCTTTTTTTACTTTTTCAGAAGTAAACCATATTATTTACGTTTAAAAAACTGTTTTTTTTTTACAAAACTGTTGAGAAACTGTTGAGTATTTCAACAAAATGAACATTTCCCCTCTTTTCCATAGCGTGAATCAATCACGGGCACTAAATTTAAAAAAATTAAGCAATCGTAACAAACATCTCAAATAAGGACTTAATTTGGAATAAATCAAAAAATTTAATTAAAATTCTGATTAATTACTTAAAAAATGTATTCAAGAATTGGCAACCGAAACATGGCACAGCTGTTTCCAGGAGATACCTCCTTGCAAGCCATCACCATAATCGCTAACGAGTGACAGCAAGCCCCCTATCGGCCGTGATTGGAATTTACATGAATTAGGCTAAATACTGCAGAGGGGAGCGAATCAGCCCTAACCGCAAAATGATGGACCGAAATTAGTTTCGTATTGTCTCCAGGTCTACGGGAGGTGGGAACGCGTTGCAGTTTACATACGTTGGGGGCCCTTTATGCTGGGATGGATGGCGCTGACTGAAATTTGGGGCGTCAGTGTCTGATTGACTGGCCGCATTGCATTATAATGATAGGCACACTGTGATTGTCAATATTGCACAACTGTTAGTCTTTGTAATAATTTGTATTCTTGTTACGTTTGTCATTAACATGAATTCTCAAAAGAATTAATATACTTAATCGCAGTTATTTTTTGTCAGAGTTAAAAACGGAAATATCTAAGATGCCAACACCCAAATTTCTTTATTCATTTAAACAAATAAAAAGAAAAGTTGGCTAAACATTCAAAAATGCAATCCACGTTTTCCAATCATCCAAAGTATCCTTTTATCCGATCGCCTTGATCAATGAATTTGTTTCAATCATGAACTATAACGTGTGATGTAACTGCCATCAATGGCATGAGGATTTTTGAGAGATCTCAACCGTGACTATTTTGTTGCCACTCAATCAATATCGCAAGTAAAAATAAAAAATTAGTTTCGTATTGTCTCCAGGTCTACGGGCGGTGGGAACACGTTGCAGTTTACATACGTTGGGGGGCTCTTATGCTGGGATGGATGGCACTAACTGAAATTTGGGGCGTCTGAGTCTGATTGACTGGCCGCATTGCATTATAATGATAGGCACACTGTGATTGTCAATATTGCATAACTGTTAGTCTTTGTAATACTTTGTGTATACTTATTACATCTGAAGGGTTTAGGGGAATAACCACTTGATTTATTAGGAGTATTCCCGTTATTGTGTCTGCTTGGAGGACATTGGCGACAGGTAGCCGTTTTTTTTTCGATTCTTCATTCGCTTTACAAACGTGTGACCCGTGTCCACTGTTCTCTGGCGTGAATCAGGCTTGCCGCGAAAGAAAAACAAAGCGACTAACCGGTTTATTTACAACAGTTTAAGTGATTTGTCGCTATCATCACCAAAGAGGCCTATTGAAGATAGCATTCTACGAAATCAAGTGGTTTTTCCCCATTACTCTTCATCTGTCATGAACACGAATTCGAAGCTATCAAAGGAATTAATAGATTTCAATCGTGGTTATTTTCTGCCATGCTTATGAACGGAAATATCTAGGATGTCAATACCCAAATTCTTTATTCTGGAATAAATAAAAAGAAAATTTAAAAGTGCATTATACGCTCTCATATACTACGCGCCGCTCATCCGAAGTCATATTTTATAACCAAGTACCTTGATTAGTGTATTTTTTAACAAGAACTAGAACGTCTGATGCAACTACAATCAGTGATTGGAGGCTTTTTAACGAGCTCTTTACATGACGATTTAGTCGTCACTCAAACAATCATTAGTTTCCATTAGTTTCATAGTGTCTTCAGGTCTACGGGAGATGGGATCGTGTCGAAGTTTACATATATGTCTGGTGCCCTTATGGACGGCTGTGAAGGGCTAACTGAAATTTAGGGCGTTGGTGTCTGATTGGATGATCTCATTTTATTGTATTAATAAGCTTGTTGTCTATGCCAACATTGTACGTAGCTGGATATGTCTATATGTCTTTGTAATACATATTACGACTGTTATACTACAAATTGGGAGCTATCAAAAAAAAGTTGACTTGAATCGCAGTTATTCCTGTTAGATTTACGAGCGGAAATACTTACTAAGTTGGTACTCTAAATTCTTTATTCTTTAAACAAGTGAAAAGAAAAGTCGGCTAAAAATTAAAAATTGCATATACCACGCTGGCACGCCAAAGCTTATTTGAACATTTCATTTTCTCTCTAAGTAAGCTCACCAATGCACAATTACAACTTGTAAAAGGAACAAAATAATTGTACCGTGAAAGTCACCGCAATAATTTGGATTATTATTAACGGTTCATCTGAAATATATGCGCAAACCTTTGAGATTCAGTTTTGTTTCGTATCTTATGGCCTTCGGACGAAATATGTTTTGTAGGTTTTTGGGTTTACTTAAAAGATTTTTTTGGGTTGTGGGAGGGCAAAGCTGAAGTGTTCATTTCTGTGGGGTATTGTTACGGTATTTTGAAAGAAAAAATTAGACTGTTATCTATTTAGTTATACTTTAAATGTACCTGACATTATTCGAACAATCTCATTTATACTTCAAAACGTGAATAATCATTCAAAAATTCCTATACAAAATAGCAATGACCCTTGAATGGCTTGTAGAAGTAAATTGTATTCATCGATTGGTATGACAATATCGTATAATAACGTAATTATAGAAAATAAAATCACACTTAACAAACACAGCTTAAACAAACACGATTACTGGACGTCTTTAATTAGGGCATTTACCGCAACAACCCTGATCGACAGGCACAACAATTATTTCCCAGTAAAGACACTAAAAGCAAACTGACGTGGCCGCAAATCGGGTTAATCGGGCTACTGGAAAATACACTGCGAACGGACTGTACCAGTAACTGCCCCCGTAACAGCTCGTTAATGCTCGATTCCCATAGAGTAAAGAAGAAGATCGAAATGATTTTCGAAAAACAAGGCGATGCCGCCAGAAAGTCGCCAAGTAAATCTTGTCAGCACAAACAAACCGCTCAGTCAAAGTTAGTTTAATGTTTTTCTTTCCTTCTCTAATGGGGATGCAACATTGGCGGCCAAAGCCTTTGCAGAATAGGCATACTTGAGAGAAATTTTTTGTGGCAAGATCTAGGCGACTCTCGCTACCAATATTGACGCGCAGATTACAATGAATCTGAGCTCTCTGTGGATGTTAAAGTATGCCGAGATTTTAATTTAGCCGAGAGAACCCAAGCCAAATGTGCCCTTGATGGATCTTTAGCATGCCCTAAATGAGTTAGTTCAATGTAAAACGCAGCATTTTATTATTTAAAAAGCATTGATTAAAGATATAAAAAAAAATGTTTGCGATTATCTCAAATAGATCTCAATTCACACAAGATGGTTTTAATATTTTTCTTCACAGAAAAGATTAAGTTAAAAAATGTAAGACAAATAAAGTAAGAAAAAGGTAAGAGAAGAAAAGTATGAAAAAGAAGTTGAGAAAATACATTATATTTATAGTTTTTATTGGAGAGTTACCGACACGGCAACACAGGTTAGGGATCTAGTCTTTGGAGCTTCTGAATTCCGGCTCGTATCCCAGTAAGGCATGGATGTTTGTGTCTGCCAATAAATGTTGTTGCTTGTCTATGTGTTTGTGTCGTCCATTCTATGTGTGTCTCCTGTGTCTGTGTCACTTCTGGCGAGTGGTGTAACGGGCTATAAAGCCTATGCTCCTTTCTTCTAGAAGGCGTATTCCATGTTATGTTATGTATGTTTTATTAGATAGTCAAAAATATTGCCAAGTTGATATAGTGTAAGCCTACTTAAACTCAACTGTAGAGTAGCGCCTAATACTTCGCTGAGAGCAATAGTTTGGGCTTACTTCAAAGCAATCGATGGCTTCACATGAAAAAACGGTTTTTGTATTGATTTCTGTCCTGCAGCATTTCCATCTTTTTCTTAACTCCATGTCGATTCCCGTCTGTCCATTTCGGAGTGTAAATGGGCCAAAGAACACAGCGTCCCAAACTCTCAGACGCCATTTTGTTGTCTTGGGGTTGCCGAGATTTGAAGTTTAAACTGTGCCAAGTGCAAGAATGGAAGTGTTGAGGTTAGGGTTAGGTTTTGAATTATCGTCGCACTAGAGCTATACGAGGGCTATTGGCGACGGGCGTCGTATTTTAGAACCACAGTCAGGTGACGAGCCACACCTGAATATGCACCCAACGCAACCGTTAAGGGCGACATCGTACGCAGCGTTAGCACTTTAAAGGATATTTAACGTGAGCTCCCTTACACGGGGTATTATTCGTCGGACATTTTTGGCTGCACGATTGCTATTAGATTTTTCAGAATATCGACAAGTAACCTTGCTCTTTGAATATCACTTAAGAGCGGGTCTAATCTGTTTTTAATCATGCCAACTTGAAAAACAAAAAATATAGCAAACATATCGAAATAAAAAGTTAAACTCATTTTATGCATGCAAGATGTCATACAGTGGTAATGAAGTATTATTTCTGTAGATAAAAAAAACTTAAAATTAATGACATTTTAGTTCAACGTAATTTCAAATGTTACCTTCTATTCTCGCATATATTACTTTCGAAACAATGACATATACTTCTACCATTTTGATATGGTATTACGAAAATGCAACATAAGAAATGTAAATGAAACATACCAATTTTGAAAATAGGATTTATATCACAAAAAATTGATGCTCCCTGAGTGAAATGGACGCTTAAACCCATCTGATTAATAGGGTTTAAAGCAACACACATAACTTTTTTTAATTAATTTATTTATTATTTTTTTTTAATTTATGATTTTGTAACTTATAGTTTTTTATTTTAAAATTTAAAATATTGAGAACAATAATCTATAATCATCTGCAACCAAAATATTTATTTAAAAGAAATCAGAAAATAATTTGTAATTTAAAAAATGTAATTTATGTCTCGTAAAGTAAAAACAGTTTTACAGTCGATTCGCATAACCGTTTGAGGTTAAAATGAATCAATCATATTATTCCAATTTCAAAACTTCCCATTATTTTCGAATTGCCGCCAAATCTAGAAACCCCGGTCCCATTAACTAGAAACGGCCTCAAAGGGACAATAAATTGAACAATTATAACGCCCACCTCGTTCATCTGAGTTATCTTTTATTGGTCACTTAATAGCTTTACCATGGTGTTCAGCCCTTGTTGTTTAATTGCTAATTGTCACCATATAGTGGTTGTCTGTTCGAGTATTGCTCACAAATTATGCTTCATGGGTGCTTTGAGAAGATTTACGAAAATTTCAATGCCTAAAATATGACTAAGCTAATAATACTCTGATATTTAAGATAGCCCGGAACAAATCTTTAGTGATATTAATGTAAAGTAAACCATCTAAAAATTTATGTTTAAAAAGTAATTTTAAAATTTCATTACAAACCGTCAGTTACAACATAGGGACAGTAGAGTCCATCGCTTCACATTTTTCAGATTTTAGGATGATAATCACAAATTTCAAAATTTCTAAAACTAATATAAGGGGTGGTTATAAAATAACACTCGCTATTCGGAGGGGTCTGTAGCTTGAATGAATAATTCGAATGCTTCAAAAATTTAGACATTTACTAATCAAGAACGGGGAAAATAATGAAATCATAAAAAAGACAGAATCCAAAAAAATAATCATAAAAAACAAACTCGTCTCCTGTTCAGGGTTCTAAATTACGAGGCGTCCTCAATTATGGCAAATTACGGCCAACACAGCTAATAACGCCTCGTAATTTAAAACCCTGGTCAAGAGACAAATTTCTTTTTTTTTCCGAAAAAGAATGGAAACATAGCACGAAACTCGTCGATTTGACGAAGGTTCTAAATTACGAGGCATAGTCAATTATGGCCAATCACGGCCAACACATCCAATTGCGCCTCGTAATTTAGAACCCTGGTGAAGTGACGAGTTTGTTTTTTAAGATTCCATTTTTTTTCCTTCTTCTTGATGAGTGAGTGTCTCAATATTAGGTGCATTCGGATTATTCATTCTAGCTACAGACCACTCCGAATAGCGAGCGTTATTTTATAACCACCCTGTATATGATCGATTTTTGATGGAAGTCTAAAATTAGTTATCGCAAAAGCACAAATGTTATACCCTTCCTTAATCATGAAATCAGAAGTTCCATAGGTATTGCTCTAATAAAGCTTTGAAAACTAAAACTAATAACTTTCTCCTGAAAAATCTTTTTGAAACAAAATATCCGAGTTCAAGAATTTTTATTGATAATGATTGAATGGATTTTATTTTCGAAACTAGTTTTTGAAAATGTCCCAAAATAAAAGTTTGATGGAGTGTTTTCTTGTCATTAATCTAAGTTAACGAAAATATAGTTATCATTACTTTAAGCCTTGAAAGAAGTACCGAAGACCAGAGCCAAAGTGCCTAAAAGTAGTTTTAATTTTAAAAAATATCTTAAGGTTTATTCAGTACTGCTCTATCATTTAACTAAAATAAAAAGAAATTAAAACAAAATGTTTGTGTAATATCTTTTGTTGACGAACGAATCTCGATAAATTTAAAAGGTATAAATATTGAATGTAAATGGAAAACCACTTCTGATTATGCTGGTTGGTGGGTATATTTTCAGGCTTGTGTACTTGGTCAGAGACCCTCTAATAAACCTTCGTCAAGTAAGACAGACACAACACGCACATACGCGACAGATTCTATCATCTCTCGCGTGCCACCTCCACAATTTAGACATATCCCTAAATGGGAGAGAGAAATACTCTCCATGGACCTGTGCCAATGGTTAACTGCGCAATGACCGCCCACTGAACTTTCGGACCCAACAGATTTAACAACCACGTAATCCACCTATACTCGACAAAAACAAACATCCATGCCTCAACGGGATTCGAACCCGGACCCAGAAGCTCCAAAGGCTAACACCTTAACCATTGCGTCTCCGGGTCGGCTGATTATGCTTGTATTAACTATTTATTTGGAAATAATGTAGTGTTAACAATTATATTTATAAAACGATATGGAAATAAAAATGCCAGACGAGGAATTGATTTTAGTGGGAAAGATTCCTATTTTTGACAATTAATTGCTAGCGATTATGTAAGCTACAAAATTACTAAAAGAAAATATTTAAAAGCGTTGTTTTTTGTAGCTCCGCATCACAGACGTGCATAGGTTTGACACTATAGCCCATTTCACAACCAGTGGTAACAGGAATATTCGCTGTACTTACAGCGAATTGTACAGTTTGCTTTAAAAACTATTTTAAAATAATTTTTTATCTACAAGTAAGCGAGAAGGCCTCTTTTTTGTTGCATTTATAGCATAAAAAATTGTATTTTTAGAGTTTAAGGCGTGTCCCTAAGTAGCTATTAAACATAATTTTCTTTAAAAAATGTCTTTGAAAAACATACTTTTTGCCATATATTTGAATGAAAAGTATATTTAGATTAAGAATATAGGTGTAGGACTTTGCTCGGGTCTTAAGGGGTTAATATAACATAAATATAACAAGGTAGGCATACAATGTAGATATATACTGTTCCCTCAAAACCATTTCCCAATTACCACGACAGTTGCTTGGTTTGGGGCGAACGAGAGATTTGGCTCAGAGAGAAAGTCCGAAATCCGAGAAAATCCGTGCTGAGTGCGACACAAAGTAGCCTGCCTCAGGATAGAAGAAAAGCATTGGTAAACCCAAGAAGGTCACAAATGTGACTGCAGATATCCCAAATCACGTTATTCAGTTGCGATGGTTTGGCTCTTTTTTTTACAGCAGATACTGAGTCGCCCTGTCGGGGGCCGTGAACAGCCTAGTGGTTAAGGCATCGTTCTCGGAGTCCGTAGGTCTCGCGATCGAGTCCCGATACCACTGTAGCCCCGCCGAGTATATGCGGAGTACGTGCTCGTTAAATATGTGGTTCCGAAAGTCCTGTGGGCGGTCATGGCGAAGTTTTCCACGTGTACAAGTCTCTGGAGAGTATCTAACTCCCCTTCAGGGGCATGTCTAAATTGTGGACGTGGCGATAGATGGTAGCATTTGTCAGTCATGTGTGTGTGTGTGTTGTGTTGTGTCGGTCTTACTTGTTGAGGACTTATAAGCGGCTCTCTGACCAAGCACACAAACCTGAATATATATGTGTACAAACCAACCAACCCAGCCGGTATGGTGGTTTCGATCCTCACTTGCCATGCAAGTGGCCCCGCGGGTTCTAATCCCGGATAAGGCATGGGTATATTTGTACTGCCCTAAGTACACTTGGAGATGTGCTTGTTAAATCTGTGGATCCGAATTTCCTGTGGAAGGTAAAAGCGTAGTACCATGGTTGCATGTTTTCTGGAGAAAATTTTCCCTCCCATTCAACGAATTGCCAAATTTGTGGATTGGTTAAGTTAGGTTTGAATTATCGTCGCACTAGAGCTACACGAGGGCTACTGGCGATGGGCGTCGTATTTTAGAACCACAGTCAAGTGACGATGCGGCCCCTGAATAAGCACCCAACAACCAAAAGAACCGTTAAGGGCGACATCGTAAGCAGCGTTAGGACTTTGAAGGATATTTTACGTGCACTCCCTGACACGGGGTATTATTCGTCGGACATTTTTTGGCTGCACGGGCTGTTTATAGGTCGGCAGATATTTTGGCGATGCCTGGACTCGAACCAGAGACCTTTCGCATGCTAGGCGAGTGCCTAACCAACTGGGCTCCCCAGCCCCTAAATTGTGAATTGGCACCATGTCGGAGCAAAAGTCAGAGTTCCAACCCTCATGGGTACTCAAAACCTTGTGCCAATGGAAGCTCTTCATCCATTCTGAATCAAAAACAGCCGATACTGAAAATAGGGTGAAAGATTTGGTTTATTTTATACAAGGGGATCTAAAATAATGATGCCCGCTTAATGCTGTGTTGTATCAGAAGTCATCATTATTTTTGGATGACCCTGAAGGATGGATAAATGCATATACTCTTCCACTAACCGCAAGATTTATAAATATGACTACAAATAAAACGCAATAGAAATTGAATTAACGGTAATTTACATCATCTGTGTTTGGCTTAATACTGTTTAACTCCCATAGCGTTGAAATTGAAAAGTGTAGTGGTTGACGAAAATATTATAACCACGAAATACCTCATTCCAAGCTGCTTCGCATGCTGCTCTGCGAATTCCAACTGCTTCGGCTTATATACTTTGAGATTTGTTCTGATGAAGATAGCTGGTAGTGACACATTAGTAAATCAGCGCCACCTAGCGTGGATGTTTTTTGAGGTGGTGTGTGCGTGTAAGGTGTTACGCTCACCATCAAAATCATGTTTATGATGTATTATCAAAACTATATTTTCGTTTGATTGGTTGAAATGGATTTCGTAATCATAATTATAGAAGTAAAATAAAACATTTTTTTTTTGCCAGCAAAGGAGACACGTCGCCAAAAATAAAAACTTCAATCGCTATATAGCTATTTATGTTGGATCCACTCACACGTTTAGTTTCACTACAAAATACTCAGTTTATATCACCGAAGTCGTTGTCGCAAAGCCACTGCTGGCGATAATGACGACCAATTTTCTTGTATCAAGTCGGTTTCTTGTCTTTTAGAATATTGGGAGGTTTTGTGTCTCCTAGAGATAGAAAGTTTTCTAGGAAAGAGGATTAGGAAAAAAAACAACTGTAAGAGATTGTGGTTGTGTATTCCGGATTTATGGTGTTCCCAAAATTCTATATTTGGTTGGGATTGTTATAATGCAGAAAGTAAAATTGTGACTAAAGTAGTTCTTTTTTTCCCCATATTATTTATCTATACTTATTTCGAATAATATCGCTGATTTCATAAGCTTAAGTAAATGCCTTGTATCGAAACGTTCGATTGAGAATTTAGTTTGTATTGGAATAAAATGTAACACAAGCCATGCCAAAAAGTGGCTTTGTAAATAATACGTATTTCAAATATTTTTCATTGCATTTTATATTTCGAATATTTTTTTTATCGTACTTCATATTTCGAATATTTTTTATATTGTATTTTATATTTAGAATATTCTTTTATCGTATTTTGTATTTCGCTGCTACTATTTTTATGTGGTGAAAATGAACTACTTATCTTCAGAAACTTTTGTTTGGGTATTGGATTTGGGTAAATATGGAATTATAAAACGTAACTTTGCTCTTAACCCTTTCAGTCCCAAAAATTTACTAAACTACAGAAACTTCTGATATTCACAAAATAAGCTTATTTTAGGTCAAATATACGAGTTCCATAAGAAAAAAAAATCATTTAAATTTTTTATACGGTTTTTGAAATAAAGCCGAAAATTTTTATTTGTGGAAAACAACAAAATAAAAAATATATATATTACCTAAAAACACTTCGAGTTATATATTTTAAGGTACCTGACCATATTATTAAAAAAAATAGTAATTATTTTAACTGAAATAGTTTAAATTGTGTTTTAAATATGAGGAACTGAAGTGAACTTATGAAAAATCTGGTGAAACGCTTGTTGGCTATTTCCTGAATTAAAAAAAAATAGTACTTCTGACTTCTATTGAGATTAATTCAAAATATTGTTTAATAAACAAAGTGTGAAGAATCGAACGATGTGTGTTTGGATGTCATAACGGGACATAAACATTTTGAAAAAAATATTGAAGGTGATGATGCCAAATGGCATCACTGGGACTGAAAGGGTTAAGGGGGGATCTTAGTTAACAAAAACCAAAAAATCGAATTTTTGAAACCAGTATTTTCTGATAGATGGAATCCCAATCTATCGAATAAGACCAATTTTGCATCGATCGGTTAATTATTTCTTATAAAAAATTAAAATTATAAAAATAAACAAATGTGCCCCGCCTCCTTTGAATTACTAATTGTATGCTTGTATTATTTATGTATTACATTATAAAATATGAATTTTTTGTGTTGATATTTGAAAACTATTCACTGGCTCAATGTAAAAAAAAATTTCTGACGATTTACATGAAATTCGGTTAACAAGAAATGTTTCGATGGTCATTTTGAGTTCGTGTTAACGGGATCGACTGCATTTGTTTTTCGCGTTTTTCTCAAAACTATAATTTTCAACATTCAGGTACACTTTTCTCCAAATCTATTGAATATTTTTTAATAATTTTTTTTGTGTGTTATAAAACCATTTTAGATCTATTCAAGTCACCTAATTTAGTCTTACAAATTTTAAAAAATATTTTATTATTTTACACTTTTCTTCGTTGAAAATCAGAATTTTTATGAATGTAGAATATAATGCTTTTAAAATAAAATTTAAAAATTATTTTAGGCCAAAAAAATAGGTGACTTAGTTGGATCTAAAATGGTTTTATAACACACAAAAGAAATTATTAAGAAATATTTAATAGATTTGTAGAAAAGTGTACCGAAAAAAACTTGTAAAAAATTCGTAATTGTATATTTCAAAAGATGTCTTTTTTCAAAAATACTAATTTTAAAAAAATAATATTCTTAGGTGTAAATATAATAATAAAAGTAAAATTTATAATTTGGTACAATTTTTTTTATTGTACCATAATTTTTAAATGATTTAGAGCCTTTCGAAATCAATACTAAGAATTGGTCATTTTTGCTGTCGCTAACTATGATCCCCCCAGGAAGCGTTTTTACACAGTACGTATTTCCCACAACATTTGGTATATAATATTGTAGTTTCGTACATTTCAAGCTATTAAGATTGGTTTTAATGCAAAATGCCTTTAAAATTAACTACTAAAATAACTTTTTAAAAAGTTTGAAAAAAATATTTAAATATTTTTTATGAACTCTAATATCGTATTGATGCTCGTTCAGCTTTACTTTTTTTATATAGAAATAAATGACTGATACCAGTAATCAAAGGCTGAAAACTGATATTTGGATCTTCTTCTATCGGACCAGGTCAATTTAGGAACTAAGTAACGTGTTAATTGTTTGTGGGGAGGTTTTAAAAAATGTCCCGAAATTGGGATGCCAGGTTGCAAGAGGCTATAGATCTGTCTGAGAAGCGATTCACCAACAAATATGTTGGATAAGGAATCGTTCTTACTCGTTGGGCTAAAAAAGAACGAATCAAAGGGCTAAAAAAGAACGAATCAAAGGGCTAAAAAAGAACGAATCAAAATAATTGTTCTTTTGAATGATTCATTTAAAAGAACAGGAATGTTTAGGATTAATAATTAATGAACGGGGCTGATCCATGTTTATATTTCCATTGCGATTTTTAAATAATTTCATTGGTAAAATTTACGTAAAAAGAGTCGGGCGTAGTGGTTCTTGATGCACGCAAATGATCACAAATTCACGTCGTTTGGGAAGTTAAATACTGGTTTTGGAGAGTTTCGTAGGGCGGAGCTTAAACCGATCGCATCGCAGAACAAACGTGAGCGAATTACAAGCGTTTTAGTTTAATTTCACCCATAATATTGTCACTGGAATCATCGTCGGACATTTTTGGCTGCACGGGCCGTTTATAGGTCGGCAGCTATTTTGTCGATGCCCGGACCCGAACCTCGGACCTTCCACATGCTAAGCGAGTGCTTAACCGACTGGGCTCCCCAGCCCTGTATTATAAAGGAAAACATATAGGAAAATCATCGGCCACTTCATACATATATCATTCTTACAACACATCATTTTCACAATACACCATTTTCTAAAATCCCCAAAGGTGAAAGAAAATGATTTTCACAATTAACTTCGACACGTGTGAAATTAATAAACATGAACCAACATAAAACTATTTAACGCTAATTAAAATTCTACCGCTGGCAATTAAAACTGTTTCAAAACATGGTTAACTAATATTGACTGATTTCCTTGAGGACGTGCATTGAAAAAGATGCATTTTTATAGCTGTTTTTGAAAATGAAGACATCGTTTTTGTCATTATTTGCCTTTTATTTTTATTTTCATTAATATTCATGCCTATGAACCTTTGTTTTTTGAACGAATCAATATCCAAAAAATTCCAATTGTGTTTTTGAAATTTGACCACAAAACTGCGGCAAAATACTGGAACTGACGAATACACGTTACCCAAAAAAATTTAATCTAAGAAATCTTTAGTCATTAGTATATTTCTGTAATTACAGTAGAACCCCGATAAAGTGAACTTGGGATATAGTGAACCCTCTCTTATAGTGATCCTTTTTAGTGGACCCTTTCGAACTCCTTTTTAACTAATGTTATTTTATAAAGATATAGTGAACTACTTAGAAAATGGAAGTGTGCTTAGAGTGAACTTAAATTTCCTTTAATTAATATTTTTTTCTCCCTATTTTAAGTTATACTATAAGTGGCAAGTAGCAGTGAGATAGCAATCTTTAACAATGTGTCATATTTTAACCTATCCTTCCCCTCTTATTGTACTCAAACTAGATCAGTTTAAAAGTAAACATAACTTTTCTTTTCCCTCCTCCGGGTTCCAGGAACCCCGCTTTCTTTTCGAACAATTATTCATATCCCCACCCCACTCATACTCTCCTGGATAAATTGTACACTTCTTAATGAAGCATTTAAATAAAAAAAATTAGCAACAAGCATAATATCTGCAAAGTTTATACAACCCAACATCTAAATTCAAACCAACCAAATTCAAGGTCCGCCTTTAAATTTATGGGTATTCATGTGCCGTAAATATCCAGCGCCACAAAATGTCATTTAATTGCCCAGAGCTCGCGCTGGACATTTCTTAACGGCTTTACATTCATCTTTTACGATCTTTTGTACGGCGACCAGCAATTTATGTTGGACAGCAATATATAATTCGAATTGGATATCGAAGGTCATTCCTGGGGTTGTAGGCTAAAGCATTCAATGGACTGTAGAAATCAATACGAATGGGTTTAAACGATATGAAAGAAAAATCTACTGTAGTCTGGTTTAGTTTGAATTATCTTTGCACTAGAGATACACGATTGCTATTGGCGACGAACGTCGTATTTTAGAACCCCAGTCAAGTGGCGAGCGGACACCTGAGTAGGCACACAAAGCAACTATGTGTTTGTGGCGTCCTTCTTTGTGTGTCTCTTGTGACTGTCTCTTCTGACGAGCGGGGTAATGGGCTATATAGCCTACGGCCTTCCCTTCCAGATTGCGCAATCACTGTCATTTATCAGGCACACAAAGCAACCGTTAAGGGCGGCATCGTACCTAGCGTAAGGACTTTGAAGGATATTTGACGTGCACTCCTTCCACACAGGGCATTATTCGTTGGACATTTTTGGCTGGCAACGGGCCGTTTATAGGTCGGCAGTTACTTTGGTGATGCCCGTACCCGAACCTGGGACCTTCCTCATGCTAGGCGAATGCCTATCCGACTGTGCTCCCTAGCCCCATACTGTGTTCTGGTAAACTGCAGTTAATACAACAGTGGACCACTTAAGCTCTAAAATCAATCTTTTTCAGTAAGTTTTCTGTTAGATTAAAATTATTGAGTTTTCAACAATGGTCGGAGGTATTAGGCTAGTTACTACAGTTCACCTGTCAACGACAAAAATACACTCAATTCCCTTACTGTTTTCATAAATAACTTTACTTGGAATGCGACCTCTAGAAGGTAGGAGCATAGGCTTTTATAGCCCGCTATACCACTCGCCAGAAGTGACGCACAGATACAAGAGACACACACATAGAATGGGCGACACAAACACATAACCAAATAAAAACATTTATTGACGAACGCAAACATCCATGCCTTACCGGGATTCGAACCCTAACCCAGAAGCTCCCAAGGCTAGCTCCCTAACCATTGTGCTACCAGGTCGGCTGTTTTCATAAATAAACTTTTAAAACTATATATTTATTTTTTACGATAGCTATGTGACGTAGAGGTACAGTGTTCCCTAATCCTAACCCCCACAATTTTGGTTTCAAGTCGCCTAAATATGCAAATTTTCTGAATTGAGAATTCATAATCTGATGTGTCAAATGATTATGCGGCATCAGGAATAATATCCTTAAAATATCTTGTGAAGTGGGTAACTTTGGTGAAATTAAAACTTGGCATACTTTAACTGCCCCAGCAAGGTGGTCTTTGAAGTAATCTGAGAGTTCTATTAGTGGAAGCCGCCTGAACAGATCCTCGAAAACATTTCTCTAAGTTTCTGGTAATTTTCAGAATATGGAAAAGTCTTTTTGTCCATTTCATTCCGTGTAAAAGAGGATAGACTTGAAGTTTATATAATTGTCAACCAATAAATAGCAGAATTGAAAATATATATCTTCACTTAAGTTCCCACATGTGCTATCTCACATTGCACAACTGATCAGATTTACTATACGGTAACCTTTGGCGAACTTCTAAAATCGCGCCAAAAGTCCGTATTCTGGTGACTTTTGACGTCACGTTCTCTATACTGCGCTAATAAATAATGGTCAGTCAAAGAATTCGAATCATCAGTGGAAGTCAGACAGGTTGCCGAAAAAAAAATATTTATCGCCAAATCAGAAAAATCTTGTCAAGGGTTACCGTACAGTAAATTTGATTAGTTGTGCAAAGTGAGATAGCACATGTGGGAACTTACGTGAAGATATAATTTTAGTAGTTTTCCATATGTCAGGCTCAAATATCGTCAAATGTGACAAAACAGTCATCGGAATGAAAGACAAAAGAATTCAGTTATTAACTAATATCAATTATAAGTTTAATCAAAACATGCTGAACTGAAAACAACTAGGCGAGACATTTTTTATATCATTTTTATACAACAGTTATGAGAGAAAAAATTTAATGTACACAAAGAGTAGCACATGGATCCAGATGAACTTTCCAGTAACGATTGTAAGAAATTCAGCAAAATCATTCGAAGACATTTGCCACTGAAGGGGGTAGGGTAGCTGCATATATATTGAGGCTTGTGTGCTTGATCAGAGACCCGCATATGAATCCCAGAACAAGACAGACACAGAAAGAATTTTTACTGTCACAGAGAAAGTAAAATACTACCATGGAGTAGGCGGGAATCGAAATCGCACCCGTTACAGCGCGCAGACTGCTAGCTTAATGGTCCAAACCACCCGGCCACTGAAAATTACTGTATATTTGACAGCATTAAAATACATAGTTTAATTACATACCCTACTACCTTTATACTGCACAAAATTTCTTCCATATTTATAACGATTTCTGCTGTATTCGATACCAGCTGCTACTGTATGTACAACTATACAGCACTGATTTCAGTTTATTTTTATATGACGAAACAAAACAAGTTTTTTATTCTATTTCCAGTTTTACCTCAGTTTTTACTTTAGAAAAGAATTTTACTCAAACAAATAGCCTACAGAAATAATATATTTCATGTTTTCTTAGTCAAATACAGTTTAAGTTTATTGTAAATTTTCGAAAATACGGAACGAAGTGTGTAACTCAAAGAGTAAAGTCAACTTGTTTTAGAAATTGATTTATATTGAACAACAATTCAAAAGGAATGTATCCCAAATAAATTTTTGGAAACTTTAAATAAATTGAGCGTATTTGCTTGAAAATGTTTTCAAATGTAGAGAGTATTTTGTTGAAGCACGATCTTTGTAATGACATTTAAATGAACAAACAAATATTTCCAGAACTCTTTTATTCCTTATAATAAGCGTTTTGAATAAATTTTCAATTATTTCTAATACATCGACATTATTTAAGTGCAGTAAATATTTTTTAATAATATGTTTTATTTTTTATGATTTACTGGATAAATCAAACATGTATATGAAACATACACAATTTATATTATTTCCCTTACATAAATAACTACATGATAGTAAGTTCTATTGGATTACAGCAATGCGTTGATTACTTGGAGAAATATTTTGACTGATTTTCTTTCTGTAACGAATTCACAAAAATAATATTTTATATTGCACATATTTTCTGTATAAGACAGAGTACGTTGAAATTATGCACAGTATAGGAACCGGAGCAGAAAAGAGTACATTTCAGCAGCTTGAAAAACAGCAATTTTTGTAGTAAAATTACATTAATAGTTTGCTTCCAACTGTTTTTTTTTACAGTGTGGACTAGAAAAAAACCCTTTCGGTTGAATGTTAAATACCCTGTTTATTTCAACGAAAGCACTTGTTTTGAATATCATATTCTTCAAAGTACAAATAAGATATATTGTCTAGTTCGTACAGTTGAGACTTTTGAAACTATAAAATTCAATTGGACAAAATAGACAAGAAACAGAACCCCATATCTTAGTTTTTCTTTGGGAAACGTGATTTTTGCACCTAGACCCTTCCATTAAAATACTTTTTCCATTCACAATTCTGCATCAAGTACAAAGTCACGTACAGAATATTTTTTAAACAATTTTAAATACAGGCATCCTTGCTAAGTTTTTGCAGGATCCATATAAAGCTTTACGAATCATTATATTTAGAAGTTAAGCTTCAAGTTTCGAAAACTACCGTCATGCATTTGCTTTCTCAGCTGTACTGCTATTTATTTACCGAAATAGTTTATTGCTCCCTAAAATGTAAATATTTTAGTAAACTTAAAAGCGAATTTAACTCGTTAAAATTCGACCCAAAATTTTAACGAGCACGTTTGGACAATGTACTAGAAAACACAAACATGGTATTCGCCTTATGGATTCAGGCCCCAGGTCAAGATCTCCTCTTAAACATCATGAAATAGATGTCTGCTTCTTTTGAGTTGAGTTTTCAAATTCCCGTAGAACGTAGAGACGGTATCTTTTTTAAGTTGAAATTGCGTAATATCATATGAAGTCCTAAGTGGAAGCACATGCTAAGTGACATTTTTGAAAAAATTTAGATTTTGGTGTCAACAAATATATTATTAACTTCTTTAACTACAACAAGTTCCCCGTTATCCGCAAACTTTAGGTTTTTTTACGGTTTGCACGTACCATTTTTAATAGAATTGAGTGAACTACAAACTTTAAAGGTAATTTTCTCAATTTCACCATTTTTTTTTCACTTAGCACGTTCTTCCACTAAGCTCTCCATATGTATTTCGATTCCAAAAAGGTTTGTTTTTAAATAATTTCAAAGTTGGGTTTGTGATTTTTATTATTCTATTTCATTTTGTCTGGTCATTCACTAACGGATGATTAACACCATATTTACGAATAAATATATTTCATATTTCATTTACATTTAAAAATTTAGGTAAAATCAGGTAAAGAATAAAACTTTAATAGTACAAACAAATTAAATTCTCTATAGACAATGAATTCTCCAAACGGCCATAACTTTGTTTATACAATACTTGCCCTTTTAACAAAATTAAAAAGTTAACTTGAATTTAAATATATTTGTTTAGGTATTAATGATTTCGACTCGTCGTTGGTTTTTATCTAAATTAAAAAATAGCATTCAAATTTAAATGAAACAAAAAGCAAAACATATATATATATACTTTAAAGAAAGTATTGATGAATCAACTTCTATCAATTTGCTGCATTTTAAGGATTTGAAGATCTAGCAGTCATTAAAATTCAAAAAGTCGTGTCCTTTCAATAATATTAAATATTACAAATTTGAAATGAATAGTTACTTTTATGAAAGCTGATTTTTCATATGCTTAACAAAATAATGACTATGTGTATTGTTAAAAAAGTTAATTGTGCTTTCATCCTTGTGTAACGTATCTTGCGTACCATGTTAACTTAATCAGTGAAAACGTATTTGTAAGGACATTCCTTGATATATTCTTACCCTCAAAAGTATTAGCTTTCTTTTGTCTGTTTCCTTAAACTCGTTTATTATTTAATTTATTCTCTAAATGTTGTTCTCGATGACGTCATTCAGTGTCATTGACTCTTGTTCGAAATATATAGAGAGTATTTAACTGTTCGAGGGATAAGCAAAATGTTTATGGTGTAAAATTGATTACTGAGTAAAAAATTAAATTTTTTACTAAAAATTGAATGTTTCAATAATTAAAAAACTTCTTTTATGAAGTAGATGATAATAAATGTCTCCTGCAAACTTTAAATTTTAAAATTTAGTTAAATTTTAAAAAAAAAAATTTAATCAGGTATGTTCCAGGAAAACCTGAAATTTAGATGACGTAAAAATGCATCTGTATCCTTCAGGTGGTTTTAATACCAAACGTTTGTGAGTGCTACATGGTAAAAAGCTGCACTTTAAATAGAATTCAGCGTACTAAACCTTTTAAATTTTATACGATTAGGAAAGCTCATTAGATTAATACAGATGTGTTTCTAGAAAACCTGAAATTCACATGATGTGTTATGCATCTCTATTCTTCACAGTGTTTTATTAATAAATTTTTGTTTCCGAGTCACGGGGGAAAAGCTGTACTTTAAATAGAATTTCGCATACCAAACCTTTTTATTTTATGCGATTAAGAAAACTCAGTTACATTAGAAATAATACATAAATCACTACATGTTCCTTATTAAAATCTGGATTATCACAAAATGCGATTCTTCTTTTAAGGTTTTCTACCCACGGAAAACTTTTAGAAGATCTACATTACCCAGGTCGATAATTTAATTTAGTTCGGTTGGTTGGTAGAGATATATATTTAGGCTTGCGTGCTTCGTCAGAGACCCGCTAATAAATTATCTTCGTCAAGTAAGATAGTCACAACACACACCACACCCGCGACAGATGCTGCCATCTATCGTGCTCCACCTCCACAATTTAGACATGCTCCTGAAGGGGAGGGAAATACTCTCCAGGGACCTGTACCCGGGGGAAACTGCGCAATGACCGCCCACATGACTTTCGGTCCCAACATATTTAACAAGCACTTACTCTGCATGTACTCAACAAACACAAACATCCATGCCTTATCGGGATTCGAACCCGAACCCACCAGCTCCAAAGGCTAGCTCCCTAACCATTACGCCGCCGCGCCGGGTCGGCAAAACTTATAGAAGATCTACATTACCCAGGTCGATAACTTAATTTATTTTCTGTTCCGTTTTGTGTCGGTATCACATTCAATCTGTTTCGTATTTCATGTGACACAGATTTTTCTGCGATATCCGTTTAAGATTATGATTTACATTTTAATACATTTTCTAGATAGAAACAATGTTTGCGGATCAGATTAAAAGTAATTTCTTTTGAAAAATTCTCCATTGAATGTCATTCAAGTTGTGTCATTGTTTCAAAAAACTATGCAACAGTTTTTTAATACATGTCACGGTATTCAGGGAGGAAAAATCATTAAAATAATAAGAAAATCACGTTTGTTTCAACAGAAATTTAAAACATTCAATTGCCTAAATATGAAGTAAAAGGTAATGAAATTTCGTGATGGGATTGAAAGTTAGATATGGATATTTTGTGTTTTCTACACACTTGAGAGGGGGGGGGGGGGGGTGCTGATTTTAAAAAAAAAGATAAGTTAATTAACAATTTTACATTTATGCGGCATTCTGGCAGTTAAAACCCCTTTACAGTTTGAACTCAAATATGTGTCAACTGAATACTGAATTATGTTTAAGCATTTCACCACACAGCCGTTGCAGCAACTGGAAGCCATTATTATCGTTTTTAGACCCGAACAAAAATCCTACACGTGCATTCTTATATAATCTAAACATATTTTTTATACAAACATAAGCTAACAAGTAACAATTGTGTTTTGTAATGTAATTTTTTAAAAAACTATGTTTTATAGTTACCGAGAGACACCTCTAAAAATACATATTTTTGTGTGCTTTAAATGCAAAAAATTCTGTATCACTTATTTGTAGTTAAAAGCTTATTTTAACCTTTTTTATAATGCAAAATTCCTTTAAAATTAACTACTAAATGAACTTTTTGAAAAGTTTGAAAAAAAATTTAATAATTTTTTTAAGAACTCTAATACCATATTGACCCTCGTTCGACTTCATTTTTTATAGAAATAAATGACTATTACATTTAATCAATGGCTGAAAACTGATATTTGGATCTTCTTCTACCGGACAAGGTCAATTTCAGAACTAATTAACTTGTTAATTGCTTGTGGGAAGATTTTAAAAAATTTTCCCCCAAATGGCTACGCCAATTCGCAAGAGGTTATAGTGAAACCGAGCAGGAATTTTTTTTTACAGTGTAGAAAATATGACACACTTACAATGATAATTCAAATTTTATGCCTTTCAAATCCTAATTGTAATGTTTCTAGTACACTTTAACTCCACATAATTTGTTTTAATAATATTAAATCTTTATAAATATTCTAGTATTACAATAAATATTCAACCACCCAGACACAAAGCGAAAAGCTAGCGCAATTGAATTCGAACCCGATTCTATAACAGGAACTTAATAAATGAAATTCTTCATATTGTGTTCAGGAAGGCGAATATAAGTCATAAACAGTTACAATGTTTAATCATATAAAAGATGCCAGGAATGCTTTCAACAATTGCAAATTGCACTTGAATAGAAACTCCGCAAACACGAAATGCTTTAATTTTTGAACTAGACCTTTTATGTCTTAAGTGCAGAAATATATAATGCGGATGGATGCAATTTGGCTTTGATGTCAATATATATTTGCTATAAGGAATTATTCAGCGTTGTGTGGTTAGTTTGTATTTCCTAGTAAGTTATAAGTAGTAGCTGACGAATGTGATTTAACGTCAACTGGATTTAGATTATCAAAAAAAAAAAATTTAATGGATTTTTCAGAAATTTCATTACGATGTGTCAGTTGTTTTAATTATCTGTAGTTCGTCAGCTTAATTTATTTACAAGATACATATACTATAACACTTATGATCATAAAATAATTATCTGCATAAATGCACATTTTTGCTCTTAATTAATTAAAATATAGTGTTCGGCGAAGAACACGTAAAATGCCCAGGAAAGGCAAAGTATATTACAACCTAAAAATACTTTTAAGTTTCTTTAGAACAAAGTTGAGTTTTTTTAATACACGCATTTATAATTTGAACATCACCTTGTACTATATTTATTATCATAATATAGAGTTTGGAAGTACAACTAAAGTCGTACCTTGAAAACGCTATTCACAATCAATGAAAATCAGACGACATCTAATTTCAAAAAAATATTATTGAAGGACGCGCATAACTTATTACTTAAGAAAAGGTAGTTTAAGGCAGATCAGTACTATGTAATTTTCCAAAAATCTATTTTTTTTTCTATTTTAGCATTTGTGTAAAATAAGTTTCAATAGCTTTCCAACGATGCCTTTTGTATGTCATTCAGACAATTTTAACCTAGTTAAAATTTAATTTGGATATAGATAAGCAGTATTTTCAAAACGTAAGTTTTCAACTTTAAATCTCTTTTTTTTTCTTCTCAGAATGGCGTTTTTTTTCAGGTTTAGGTACCTTTTTCTTGAAAACTATCTCATGTATAAACCTAAAATTTTTACAGGATAATTGTTTCAGTGTGTTTTGCTTACGGAAATGAGCATTGCTCAAAATTTGAAGAGGAAAAAATATGAATAATTTTTTGATGTAAAAATTATATATTTAAAATAGTAAAACATTACCTGAAACAACATATTTTTTTAATTACTTTATATATTGATGAAATCTCATTTTACTGTATTGTTTAAAGTGCATACAATGCACAGAATTTTTGTTGTATTGTTTAGTATGTTAGTTTCAAAGAATAAGTTAGTAGTTGTTTAGTATGTTAGTTTCACATGAATAAGGTCAATTTAGAAATTGCCGTATACAAGATACCAACCAGACTTAATATTTTGTGACAAATGGTACTGTAACACTGCGATCCAAAAGTTTAGACACTTTTTTTTTTTAGCTGTAATTAGAAGAAATTGGGTAGTGAATTTCAAAACATCCCCATAATTTAAAAATAGTATGGTATGGTAACTTATATATTCCAGCTTGTTTGCTTATTCAGAGAACCGCTTATAAGCTTTCGTCAAGTGGGACAGACACAAAAAGAATTTTTACAGTCACAAAGAAGGGAATAACACAGAGAACAAAATAACAACATTTATTGACGGTCACCAACATCCATGCCAGGCGAAGATTCAAAACCGACCCCAGCAGCTCAAAAGGCTAGCGTCCTAACGATTGCGCCAATGGAGCGGCTTTTGAAAATAGTTCGAGTACGAATGAATTGTAAATCAACGATCAAAACTTCAAGTTACAATTTTAGTTATGGTCAACAACCCCATTACCTAGGGCCCGGATGGCCGAGTGTTTTGTACCATTACGCGAGCAGTCTGCGCACTGAAACGGGTACGAGTTCAATTCCCGCCTCCGCCCTCGGTGTACTTTCCTTTCCCTGTGACAGTAAAAATTATTTCTGTGGCTGTCTTAATTGGCGAAGGCTTATATAAGCAGGTCTCTGATCAAACACACAAGCCTTAATATATATGTACCTACTAGGGTGGGCCGAAAAAAACTTTTTATTTTATTTCGGATCGCTATAGTGCGGAAAAGTTGCCATTGGTAAAGACATGAAAAATGCATTAATTTTTATTATTTTATTAATTAATCTTCCGTTCGCGCAATGCCATCAAAGTTGGCAAAAATTGTCAAAAACCGTAATTTTTCATAATTTTTTAAAACCCGATATATGATTTTAGTTGCTTTCCTATATCATGTTGTATGATTAAAATTTACAAAAAGTTAAAACTTTGAAATTTAGCAAAAAATACGAATTTTCCTAATTTTATACTACGTTGAGTGGTCGGAAGATCTGACACAAATGTATAATAACTTATTGTACTATACATTATAGCATTTATTATTAATAAGTGCTATAATATTTGGATTTTACATACTTTTAGTAGTTAATTCATGATATAAGAACGTAATTAAAAACATATGCCTTGTTTTAAAAAAAATTTGGGACTGAAAGGGATAAAAAATTACGGTTTTTAACAATTTTTTGAAAACTTTGATGGCATTGCGCGAACGGATGATATGGTAATAAAAAAATAATAGTTAGTGCATTTTTTATGTCTTTACTCGGATGGCAACTTTTCCGCACTATAGCGATCCGAAATAAAATAAAAAGTTTTTTTCGGTGTCTGTTCTTAATTGACGAAGGGTTATATTAAGCGGGTCTCTGATCAAACACACAATCCTTAATATATATGTACCTACCCCTACTTAATTTAATAGAATAAAGACTAGATTTCTTTGAGGGATAAGTTTTATCATAATTAGGTACATTTTTAGTGATTTCGTTAACTTTGAGCCTTTATATTTAATTCCAAAAACCAATTAAATTTATTTCTATTCTTTAAAAAGTATAGAAATTATTGGTTTGTTCAGAAGATTTGAATTTTGCTGGCATAAATATTAAAATAAATTAAATTTTGTTTGGAATTAGGTGCCAAATTTCTTTTTAAGCAACTAGCATGGAAAATTGCATTAACTATAGTTTTTATTTATTCCTTGAATTGTTAGTGTAATAAGCTAAACTTTCATATAAAAACATTTTTCAATCATTATTAGTTTACTATTTTCTGAAAATTCATTACCTAAATTTAAAAAGAAGAATGATTTAGCCAGTATATATTTTTTAAAAAACTGTTTCACTTTATTTTCAGCATCGTTTGAAATATTTTGATTGCAAGATGTATTTTTAAGAAATCATAATTATTCGTATTCAAATAATTTGGAAGAATTTCCTTTGTAAAAATGCCATGTAGCTTGCGAACAAGATTAAATTGCAAATAGCAGGATTTAAACACTAATTTATAAAGAAGTATTTTGAAAAAAATATCAACTAATTTAGCTTTTTAACTAAGTTTCAAAGTTTGGTTAGTATAGTTCAATAAACAAGAAAAATTATCGTAGCAAAATTTCAGCAAAACACATTACGGTTGAGGAAATTATTAACACGAAAAATAATTATTCTTAATTCTTTAGCTTTAGTAAAAAATGCCCATATTCAATATGATGGCTAAGGAAAAATTTACTCTTTACTATTAAGTTTTGAAGTAAGGTTTGCACATCTTAGGAAATGTTGTTCCCAAAGTAAAAATTAAACATGCTTCATTTATTAGTTTAACCATTTGGTAAAGTAATAAGAGGGAGAACTTTTATAAGCAATTTAAAATAGAAGAAATTTTGTGGCGGGTAAAGCCTGAGAATCGTAATCCTCTAAGGTAAAAGCTTTTTGCTCTAATTGTAAAATTGTTTTCACTGAAATAAATTAAATTAAGGTTTTAAGAAAAATCAATTACGATCTTTCATTTTATTTAAAACTTTAATTTTAATATTAAGTATTTTTTAAAACTTTAAAAAACTCCTTTCTCAAACTAAAAGTTGAAAAGATATGAAATTATATAATTTACAAATTTAATAAACTTATAACATTTGCAAATTTGGTAAAATTATTATTAAATTTAAAAATTTAAAAAAATGCGTAATTTAATGAAGTTTTAAAATTTACATATTTGGTGAAATTCTAAAATTTACGCAATAAAAGTGATTATAAAATTTATAAAAAAGAATAAAATTAAATTTTTTTTATCTAAATACGTTAAAAAAAACTATATGTATTGATTTAAAAACTCGCAATCACTAGACTGATATACACGCGCGTAGGCTTCATGTATTTTAAGGTAAACAATTTGGTTAGCTCATTTTTTTAAAAAAAATGTTTTTAAAGGGAAGCACATAGCATGCTTCATTTATTATTTGTTAAACTGTTCGTTAGAATTTGAGCCAGGGTGGAAATTTTTAATACGTTTAATAAACGAGTTTATATTTTAGAAGCTGTAAAGAGCTATGGGACCCCTAAAGGATTTTTCAAGATAATTATTTATTGTGTCGAGGAATAAACGGTGTCTAGAATGGTATTGATTTCAACTAATTATAAAAAATCTTCTTTCAAGACATACAATTGGAAATGGTATGTATGCGGGATTTTCTTAAGTTATAATTTCAACATATTTATTTTTAATTTAATCTTTACATCATACAGGATTTCATGACTTTGAGATAAAATAAAGACAATGACAACAGTAAAACTGCAATGGAAAAAAAGTAGCAAACAAGTTCCAAGGAATAAGAGTGGACGAGAAGATTGTCATCTCATATATGTCCATGATGTCTCTTGCCGTCCAGTATAGTGTGAGGAAGTCTCTTTTTTCTTGTGCAGCTCTATCTATACCTCTCCCGAACTTAAGTTTGCAGTATACAAATGTTCTACGAGAAAGAGGGTAAATAGTTCTCATTTTTGAGGGCGAGAATCGAATACAAAAAGGTATTTAACATTCAATAAACAAATTTATTTGTTATTTCGAGACAATAATTTATTATTTTTATTAGTTTATCTTCAGTTAGAGTGTTGTTTTAATTATTTTTTTCCTTCGATTTTGACGTAACAGGGCGCATGGATATCAGGGTCAAATTATCAACCAATCGGAGCAGGCGAAGCTTCGGCGCCAGCCGCGTTATTTACGCAAATTCCTCCGCGTAGTACATTTCTCTGCTGCAAACTTAAGGTCGGTTTTGGTATAGTCCCCTAAAATCCAGGAGATGGTCAGAGTTTACAAACCCAGAGTTGCAAATTGGACTTGTATTGGTATCCATGATACTGACCTCAAGTATTTTCTGAAGTAGAAATGGCTGGTGGAGGCCCGTTATTTGAAGGCGTTTTGAAAACGAACTTTAGCTTAGTAGGTTTTGTTTTCGCTGCAGCCATCTTAGAGGCAAGTCAGCACCATGAATTTTAAACAATCATTTTTTTTTAGTATTTGTGTAAAATAAGTTTCAAGAGCTTCCCAACGATGCGCTTTGCATGTCATTCAGACAACTTTAACCTAGTTAAAATTTAATTTGGATCTTGATCAGCAGTATTTTATAATGTAAGTTTTCAACTTAAATTTAATTTTTCTCAGAATGGTGTGTTTTCAGGTTTAGGTACCTTTTTCTTGAAAACTGTTTCACGTTGTAACGTCGTGTTGAGAATTGGTCGTAATCAGGTAGCGTTTCTTGTTTAATATGGTAATCAAAGATACAGTTACTATTTACAGAATCAAAACATTTTTACAAGAGTTCGGGAAAGGACTTGACACTCCATCACTCGCCTGATGTTCCAGAGTCAAGTCCTTCTCTCTAATGAAGTCCATTTCCCCCAGGAAGTGGATCCCCACGTCCATTTTCCCCATCTCTGACATACCTCGAAGAGGTTGACTTCCTTACGGCACAATGTGTAAACCTAAAATTTTTGCAGGATAATGAATTCATGATGTTTTGCTTACTGAACTGAGCATTTCCCAAAATTTGAAATAGAAAATAAAAATATGAATAATTTTGTGAAGTAAAAATTAAATTTCAAAAAAACATTACTTCAAACGATATATAAAAAAAACTGCTTTATACATTGATAAAAATCTCAATTTGTTCAAATTGCTTGTAATGCAAGGAATTTTTTTTCGCGTTGTTTTGTATGTTAGTTTCAAAAAAAAAAAAAAAAAGGAATGTGAAAAAGGTCAACTTAGCATTAGCCGTATACAAAATACCAACCTGCCTTGATTAAGTAATCACTAGTACGCGTTATGCATATGGAGATGGTGCATTTTAAATATATGGTGGCTTAAAAAAACATGACGAAGAGTAATACGTCACCATATAAGGTTGCGTCAGGTTCGCATACTGTCACTTGACAGTGATGCAAAATTACGTTACCAATCTTTAAAAGTCTTCATGTAAATCTAGGGGGCCGTTTATACTATTAAAATAAAAAAAATTATTGAACTTGTAGTGAATATTATAATTTTAGCTATTTTAAAATGTATGTAAAATAATCCATGTGTATTTAAAATGTAGTTGTTATTATTTTTTTTTAACTTCATGTACAAAATATATTTTTAGATATAAAAACGTTTAAAAAAACAGCGGTATACACTCAAATGTTGACAGACTTGCAAAATTATTTTGACCAAATTAATGCAATTCAAAATGTGAACGAAACAAATTACGAATAAACAAATTTACTTCTTCAAAATAATAATAATAATAATATCAGTAATAAATACGCACTTTCATTGCAAATACATTATCGTAGGGGAAAAATTCGTTTTTATCGTATTGATTGAAATAATTAAGTATTTTTAAATTGATAAAAAAATGGAATACCTTCTCTTTGCGTAATTGTTTTGAAAGTTTTAATTTAAATCATGGAAACCAAAACGTTCCAAACTCTGAATACTAATCATTTATATTATTTACGGTTTGTAAAAATCTATGGTTTAAAAAAAATTAAAAATGAAAGTTTTGCGAAATCCCAGATTAAAAACATCATTAATTTTCTGGTGTTTACAAACAAATTAAACGGTAGGAAAACTATTTAAGATATTAAACACAATCCAATAATAATTCCAATCCCAATTCTACCACAACCCTCCGCAGCGCCATCTATGGACACCGAAACTCAACTTCACCCCTATCGCCTCCGAAATTCCCTACCGCTTCTGTCGGAGGGAAAAGTGTGAGGGAACGTGGGGATTCTTTCACGCTCTCCTCATATCAATAGACTAGCACATTGATTGTCGTGAGAATGACGGAAAACATCAATGAATATTTTGCGTCGGGATGGCTGAGAATGACTGTGGTAATCTGACTTGACATTCGGAGTAAGTTTCTCACGGAGATAGGTAAGTGAGTTTTATCAGATAGTATTTTTATATGTATTTTGGAGGGTGTTGTTATGCTGTTTAGGTGTCTTGGAAGTAAACATTTATAAATTGTTGTTAATTCCACACTATTTAAATTCATGGAAAACAAGCGCATTTATTTTATATATAACATAAGCTTTTCTAGTAATACTTTGGTTTTCACAACAAAAATATTATATACTAAGTAATTGCATTGAATATTATATACTGGTTAGTCTATTGTATCATTTTACGATGGAAATATAAGTTTATTTTTTAAAAATTAATGTGCTGAATGTTTAAATTGAAATATCCTACGGTGTAAAAGATATTTTCAATATTTCCCAATTGCTAATAACTCAGAAGATTGATTAGTTAGATATTTTTTTACTGAACTATGTGCAAATTTTATTTCAGAGAAAACATTCATGAAGCTTTTTTAAAATTTTCTACAGGTATTTATTTAATTAAAAATGTATTTAAATTATTAAACAGTTATAATAGCAACATACTGTTTATAAAATCCTCTTACATATTTTGAAGGGTTTTCCGTAGTTTTCTCTGTATAACTAAAAAATTCTACACCAACAACATTCAGACATTTAATATAAACGCTAAACAGTTATTATATAAATTTCGACTTTTATATTGATACCTACTCTCCGGTATAAAAATAACTATATTTTTTAAAAAAATTTCAAACAAAAATTTAAAAAATGGAAGAAATATTTTAACATTATTTAAAACTTCAAATCATTTTTAATGTTTTACTTTCAAATTTAACTTTTAGAGGGCAATTGATATTTTAAGCTTATTTATCTTAAAGGATTATTTTTTTTTTTGTCAAAAAGAATTTCGCTTAAGCAATGTAGAAAATATTTGCTTAACTAAAGAAAATTGAAACTAAAATTGCATGTAATGTATTTAATTATTTTTATAACACACATTTTTGTGTAATTTTTTTCATTATTTCATAGTACTTTCCAAACCTAATATCTATCATGCTAATAATTGATTTAGTACCAGATAATAAATGAACGTGTTGAGAAGAAATAAATTTCAATTGGGATTCTTTATCACAAATTTAAAAGGAAAAAAATATACAAACACATTATAAATACACAAACAATTGGTTAATCATGTAACATAATATCTAGTAATAAAATGTTGGAACAGGAAACAAATGTATTATGAAATTAACTTAATATATTATAGTAATGTAATAATATAGTATTGATTCAAAATATAATTTATTAATATATTTTTATATGGTTCCAATGTTAAATAGGAATATGTTATGTTGTGGTAATTAAAATTATGTAATATCAGTTCAATTTATTAAAATCATAATTAAATAGATCATATAAAAGTATTTATACTAAACCTTTAATGCCATACATTAATCATAAATCGAGCATAAAATTATTCCCTCGATAATTGTTTTTCGCTTGTTGACATTGTGCTGTGTTGTTAGGGGGGTTCGTAGCCTAATCTTATTGTTTTCCATATTGGATTTGTATCAGCGAAGCTTCTATTGCTAAGCGATTCACGAGGGTTTTCTACTAAATGAAGTTATTCGTACTGAAATTATGAGGGGAGTCCAGTCGAGGAGTTCGCCATGCATGCGTTAAGTCCCAGGTTTGGATCTGGGTACCACCAAATTAACTGCTGACCTACGAACGGCCTGTTCAGCCAAAGATATCAAAATATCAAATAATACCTCGTGTAGAGGGGGTACACATTAAACATGCTCCAAGTCCCAACGCTGCATACGACGTCACCCTTAACGGTTAGTCCCGGTCCGGTTTGACGGTAACGATGGAGTGGGGAGATGAGAATTGCAGGTTATTGAGGTAGAAGCTTTTTCCGCTTTTTCACTAAGCAACCATGCCAACGCATCGACGTACTTGGTTACCGGAACGGCATCACGGGTTGTTCGTTTTCCCTGTTCGACCGTGCCCTTTTTTGTTTGTTTTGATTTTTTTTTTCTTTTTCCAATATTAATAATAAGATTAAGATAACTTATTATAGTATTAACCTAATCTTGATTTTAATAGAGACAACAAAGGCATATGGGATGGCGAATGGGCGAAAGGAAAGTTAGCAGAAATAAAAGAACAGATACAGAAATTCAAAATAGAATTTGATGTAAAAAAAAATTAAATGTAGTTTGGCTCATCCGGAAAGTATTCGAAAAAATGTCTCCTCATCTTTCTTTAACTTCTCAAATCACGTGTAGAAAGCTCCTTATACGTATCGCATCTTTTTCTTTATTGTGCATCCCATCCTTTTTTGTGTATCTCTCTCTTTTTTCTTCTCAAATAAAATAAATACATCAGTATTTATTATGTATCGTTCGATCTAGCCATTCTAGCTCCTCCTTGGCCCTTGCAAAACAACAACAACAAATGAATGAAAATGAAACGCTGAACCGTTCATAATTTGCAGTGAAAAAAACCCATACCCCTTTACACGGCACGGTTCGTTTTTCCTCCTCTCTATATACGTCCGGTTTTCTTACCGTCGCCGTGCCCTTCAGTGAAAAAAGCGCCTTTCGTTGGGTGCCTACTCAGGTGTCGGCACGTCACATGACTGTGTTTCTGAATTATGAAGCTCGTCACCAATAGCTCTAGGGTAGTTCTAGTGACGATAGGTCGAACTTATCAAATCCAAAATTTGGCTGATAGAAGCTTGAAATTGTTGACTTTTAAAACATTCCGCTTGTAAATTAAACTCTCTGAAAGTTTCTCATTGAATGGATTTTACAATCCACACTCGTTAAACCAAAATAAATTACACGTAATCTGTAATACCAATAATATATGATAGATGATTCAAGCTTAACTACAACACCCGCTAAACCGTAAGAAATTATTTATATATTTTCTCTTTAAGATAGAATGTCTGATACGATCGATGGTTCAAGGCTAACTATCAGAAGACGCTAGCTAATCGGAAAGATGTGTGATGAAACTAAAATTGGAATGTAGAAGCTGGAAAATTTTGCCTTTAGAATATTTCGCTTAACCCACCGTGGAATAAGCAGGCTGTAGTGTAAACTTGTTTTGACTTCATGAGAATTAATTAAAAAAGTTTAATGGACATTTATTTGATAATTTTTTAAAAAGTTATGTTTATGTAGTAGATGGTCATAAATTGCCTCTAAGTGCTTTAAATTTTTAAAATTTATTAAAAGTATTACATTTATAAAAAAAAATTTACAAATTATATGCGTTGCTGCGAAACCGGACATTCAGGTGACAGTTTTATATGTCTGTGTACATAAAAGTGAGGCCCAGTGGTGTAGTGGTAGTGCTTCGCGTTGCCACGCCACAGGTCCGGGGATCGAATTGGGCGTGGTTGAAACATCCTTTCATACCTTAAGTAGGTCGATAAAATGGGTACCAAGCATGCTTGGGAACTAAACAATGGGGGTTCCGAGTGAGGTTGACCACCTTACCGGGACATATGCCTAGCACCCCAGAGCAAACAAAAGTTAAAAAAAAAGGAGTCCTGTCCTCAAGTGCAAGAAGTGCTTTTTCGACACTGTATAGGAGTGAATATCAACCTGAGTTAAATCAAAATCACTCGTTTGGAGTGATCGCAGGCTTAACTAACAAATACAAAGGATCCACTAGGGGGGGTGCATTTTTTTTACTCAGGGAAAGTGAAAGACTACGACTGTAGTAAAAAATCCTCGTTTGTTTTAAGAATCTAGGTCACGAAAGCTGAAATGGGCACGGCAGGCCATGGCCCACTAATGGGTTGTTGTACCGAAGAGTTTTATACATAAAAGTGTTTTAAATTAAGCCCACTGAGTTTGCAATTGAATTGTGCCGCACAGACTAACCGAAATTACTTATTTATAATTTCTCTTTGAGATAGAATGTATGATACAAGTGCGATCGATGATTCGAGGCTAACTACCAGAAGATGCTAGGGAGTCAACAAAAATGTACCTTCGAACTACCTTCGCTCTCAATCATAATTTTGGTTGGTTAGTTGGTTGGTTGGTAGACATATATTTTCAGGCTTGTGTGCTTGATCGCAAGAACCCGCTTATAAACCATCGTCAAGTAGGACAACACAAGACACACACAAACACATATGACTGATGTTGCCATCTGTCGCCACCTCCGCAATTTAGACACGTCCCTGAAGGGGAGGGAAATTTTCTCCAGGGACCTGTGCCCATGGGAAACTGCGCAATGACCGCCCACAGGACTTTCGGATCCAACAGATTTAACGAGCACGTACTCCACATATACTCGACAAACACAAGCATCCATGCCTGAACGGGAATCGAACCCGGACCCAGCAGCTCCAGTGGCCAATGCCTTAACCACTACGCCGCTGGATCGGCCTTAAATTTGGAGTGAGCTCATAATCATAACCAGGGAATCGGTACTTGTTTTTTGAGAGTTATTCTGACACCTGAAAGGTTAAAATACAATAGGGTAGACTGACCAGTGAATGAACAGTTGGTAAATACATTTAAAAAGTAATGATTAAAAATCATTCCTTTGGATGGATTGGCAACACAGACTTCCTCTCGTCTAGTAGGAAGCTATCTGACATCTGATTGGTTGCCCTGGTCATTAATTAAAATCCAACATGTTTATTGAATGGACATTTTTGTGTTCATTCACTGGTAAAAGTACTGTTCATTCACTTGGCTTTTGCACCACTTTTCATTTGGACCCACCAAAAATGACCAAATCAATGCAATATAAAGTCACCTCCTTTTTCTTTAGAATTTACATAATGACAAATGTGTTCACATTGTCATAAGCCCACAAGCTTTTTTTTCTTAAAATGTATGAATTTCTTAAAACAAATTGTGCTTAAGCGTTCATTCACTGGTTAGTCTACCCTCATCCGTTTCTACCCAATCCAAAGATCTATGGACTTAATTATTACTTTGAATTAAAAAGATAAAACTGTATTTCAAAGTTGGGAATGTAGCTTTTAGAACACGCAGCTTGTATATCAATTTCACGGAGAAATTCTCATTAAATAGGTTATGATATAAATTTAATTTTTATGTTTAATATTCAGTGTTAAAAAATTTCAGTGTTACAACATCAAACTATAAAATATATAGATAAAATATTTTCATTATGAGAAAAAAAAAGTTCAATACATAAATTTCCAATAACAAAACCTCGATTTTTTTTCTTTCTTATGAAAAATTAGCTTTGCCAAAGAAACCGTTAAGATATTTTAGAAAAGTAATTTTTCTGTATTAAATATGCATCTTGTCCTATTCAATCCTTTTCATATTTCCCAAACATGTTTCTTTGTTAAAAGTGTACTACATAGAAAAGTAACATGCACGAAACATCAATAAACAGATCAATTGTTAGTAATACGCGTATTTGAAAATCTAAATTACAGGCATTAACTTTGAGTAAAATAAAATTATCTATCAATAATAAGCCTTTCAATGTCCTTTTCTAAATGAAACAAGTACTTAAATATAGTTTTTAAAGCTATTCGCGAAAGTAAGTAGAAGTAATAAATTACTTCAATGCAATTTATTTAAAAAAGAAAATTAAACGTTTTATTGTAGCAGGCCTTAGTCTATTCACAACAAGTGTCCAAATGTAACATAAAACATAATATTAGTCATAACAATAGCAGTAAATAAAGTAATTCAAACTTAGACAATTTTTTTTACATTTGGTACAAAAACAAATCCTCTAGGGAGTATGCAGTTCACTCACTAAACCCATTTGAAATTTCAAGCAAATAACTTCTCATTAAGGGGGAATGGGCGCACAGGACCGGGGGTCTCCAAACTTAAGTGCCTCAAAGTTAATCCAATGGGAAAAAATTATTTTCTCTGCCACATTTCTCCGGCTGTACTGAATATTTTTACAATCGGATTTTTTATGTGATAAATGTAGCTAACTTACAGGTTCCGACAATCCCCCTTTTTGAAATGAGTTCGAATAGTTTTTTTTATTTAATTTTCAATAAATAATTTTACAAAAAGTATTTGGAAGCAATTAAAAAAAGTGGGATTATAGAGACCTGTAAGTTATCGACATTTATTAATTAAAAAAAAAAACGTTTGTAAAAATATTCAATACAGTCGGAGAAATGTGGCAGAGAAAATAGTTTCCCATTGGATTAACACTGAGGCACTTGAGTTTGTAGACCCCGGTCCAGCCCACCCATCTCCCCTTACATGTACTCTTAACCCTTTCAGTCCCAGTGGTGACATTTGGAATCATCACTTTCAATATTTTTTTTTCTAAATGTTTATGTCCCGTTATGATATCCAAACACGCATCATTCGATTCTTCGCACTTTGTTCCTATTAGACAATATTTTGCATTAATCTCAATAGAAGTCAGAACTATTTTTTTTATTTAGAAAATAGCTACCAAGCGTTTCACCTGATTTTTGAAAAGTTCACTTCAGTTCCACATATTTAAAACACAATTTAAACTATTTCGGTTAAAATAATTGCTATTTTTTTAATAATATGGTCCGATACCTTAAAATATGTCTAGATAATATATGATTTTTTATTTTGTTGTTTTCCACAGTTAAAAAAAAAATTTGAATTTTTTCAAAATCCAAATAAAAAAATTAAATGATTTTTTTTTCTTATGGAACTCTTATTTTTGACCATCAGTAAGCTTATTTTGTGAATATCAGATGTTTCTGTAGCGCAGTACATTTTTGGGACTGAAAGGGTTAAAGTATTTGCTTATCTTTTTCAATTAGAGGCAACTGTGTCCTGACCTATGAGGGGAAAATATAATAAAATAGTCAATACTAGGTTTTTGCCCCTTGGACTAAAGTTGCAACATTAGACAGACGTTGAAAAAAATTAAGGAAATACATTTTGGGCAATGTCATGCGTGTCGGAATGACATTTCGAATTGAAGATTCAAAGTAAAACATTTACCACGAAGCTATTTTCAAAGAAAAATTGGTTTTTCCGTTTATATATAACTGTTAATGACTAAAAGATAATATAACAAAGTTAACTTTAACGATACTTTAAGGATACTGTTAATATACTTTTTAAAAAAGTTGAATTTTCTTTAAGTATTTTATTATTTAATTTTTGACTAACTTCTTTTTGTGTGACGGAATGACATTTTTGCAACCAAGACTGCATCCTGGTGCTTAAAAATGGAAATTTGTGTGAATTATCAATACATTGAGTTTTTAAACTAAGGCATATCTTTAAATAGGTAAGCTTATCTTATAGGTATCTTAAATACATAAGCTTTGTAAAATTAAAATTTAGAGCAACGTAACTGTAACATGGTTTTAGTTATTAACTGTCATTTGTCGTTACGGAATGACTAAAAGTTTCACAAACATATATTAAATTAAAAGTGTGTACAGTAATAAATCAAATATTTTTTTAACATCTAGAATACTCTTAGGATATCAAATATTACATTATAGGACATTTACAAACATGATTTACACTACATCGGACGATTTAACAAATTTATTTTGCATAGCTCATATTTAGTTTCTACTTATTAAAAAAAATGCATGTCAGTTTACCCTTGAGCATATACTATTTTTATAAATCATAAAAAACATTTTCATTTTGTATTTCACTAAAAAATACTAAAAGTGTCATAATGCGACTTACACTACATGAAAGGAAGTCAAGTTTTGGTTATCATTTAACACCTTCTACCAGTGCTTAATTTAAGTATAAGGTTTAAAGCGAAATATTTTAATTGCTTAAAATTCTGAAATATAATACGAAATAATTTATTAAATTTTTGTGCGTGACTTACACTACATTCAATTTTTGACTTACACTACACATGTGAATTATATTACATATATGAAAATTTGGGCAATAATAACATTACACATGTAAATAAATTTAAGTATTTTAAGTTAAATATTTAAAAAGTGTATACATGGTAAAATCATACTTAGAAAAATTACACAACGTCCCCCAAAGTTGTTTTCTGGTAATTTCTTAACACTTTCTTCAGTAGCATTGTCTTATCAGAACGAACAAAAAGAATTCCAGACCACTGCAGATGCTTCATTTTTATTGAATACGCATCTTTAATTAAAATTTGCCCAACAAAATATTGACACATAATTCTTCTCCAAAAAGAAATAGAAGCTCTTTTTCCAGCATTAAATTCATTTTCAGAATTTTAAGAAATTGTTGAGAGGTATATAATTTTATAACCTTTAATTTTGTTTAATGAGCCTTGTAGTATTTTTGGGGATTTAATTAAACATTTTTAGTTTAATAGATATTTGTTAAAGAGACAGTTTTTTTAAACCCGGGCAAAACAGGCAGGCTTGTATAGTTAACATTTTTAATTTTAATGAAAATTACAGAATATGCTCTTAGTGTAACTTCTTTAACTAAAATATACGTGTCTATAACTTCTTAACTTCTTTAAACAAAAATATTCGTGTTTATTGGACACGTATATTTTTGATTTTGCTACAAAAATTATTAAAGTTTAATGGGGGGGGGGGTCAAAGTTGGAGATCGTCCGTTTTTGAAGAAAAACGAACCAACTTACATATGGCAATACTTTTTTGTGTTAAGAGTTAAAAATCTCAGTGACAATTTCTTCGTGTTCTACTTGTTATATAGTACACGTTAGGACATAAAAACTTATGGTTGACGTTTGGCACAAAGGTCAATTAAAGTTATTCGAAAGAGTGACTTACACTACAAAGTTTAAAAAAAAATTGTAGTTAGAGAAAATTATTTTTATTTTTAAATTTAAAAGTGCAGATTTACACAGAGGTTAATATAGAATAAAAATACCTGAAAAAATTTGAAGCAAAGCCTTATTTAAAAAGTTATAAACAACTTTTAAATCTGTTCGTGACTTACACTACAGCAAAAGCAGGGGATGTTTATCATTATAATTAAGTAACTTTTCATTCTTAAATGGCGATTAAAAATGTGTTTTCAAGGTAGTTATTATGGTGTATTTTAATAATTTTACCAAAAAATCGGATAAAAAATAATAATAAAATAAAAATTAAAGAATTTAAAATGATGAAAAACCATAACACAGGCTTTCAACAAAAAAAAAGCAACTTTGAAATTTCACTGTTGTAACAGATAAAAACAATTGCAGTTTTTGGTGTAAAATTTTTGCAGTTCAAACTATTCTAAATCTCCAAATAAAATTTTCAACTGGAATAAAACAATATATTTTTAAAATTCAGTTGTGGCATGTATTTACGTGGAACTAACCTATTTATACGCTTATTCACACGTGAAAGGTTTTCAAACATGTATCGAGGAAGATTTAAAACTAGTTGAGATGCTGGCTAAATTTGCAGATCCAACAAATCTTTTTTGTCCACTAGACATCTATCTTCTTTTTCGGGAAATGTGAATACATGTCCTTTATCGTTTCGTCCTGCTCTCTGAAACCATAATTAGAAAACTTGGAATGTATTACTAAACTTCATTTGTAAAAATTACAAAAAAAAATTACAATTTTGTCAAAGTTGATTTTTTTATGGAATTGTCCTTTTGCAAAATTAGATTATCGAAAAATTTGCAAAATGCATTAGTTGATTGTTTGCACTGTTTCTTGAAAGCGTCGAAAACTAAACAGATTTTAAAAATAAACATGATTCCAAGTTTTATTTTCTACTGCATGGCATAGTTTACATGGAATATTTTACCCAAAATTTCAAAAAATAAACTTTTAATCTAAATTCTTCTGTCGAACTTCATAAACGACTTTTAAATGAATTGCAAAACATATCAGATAATGATTGGGAAAACCACTGCTCCCTAGTTTTTTATTCGTTGCAGAAAAACACAAAATGATAATGATCTTTTTCAACCCACAACTCAAATAGGAATAACTTTTTCTGCTTATAGTTGTTATGATAAAGACTGTTACTGTTTGCCGAACTGAATTATAAGCTCTCTTTCACGTTTCTAAAAACTATAACGAAAATATCTAAAACTATTGGTAACTAGTAAAAGTCCACAAACAATTATTCTCCGACTAAAACAAGCTATAATACCTCTATCGAAAATCAATTGTCGAAACTAAATAGCTCTAAACTATTTTCTGAAGCTATGTAGCTATGCAGGTTTAAAAGAAAAAAAAGTTATGACTTCTGATATTTCATCTAAAGACTGGTTCGATTATAATTGTAATAGGGTTTTTTTCTGCTCCACTTGAAAATATTTTAGAATCAGCACCCTCAAAAACGTGTAAAAAAAGACAAAAATCTTAATTTCAGATGTTTGACCCCACGCAATCTTTCAAGTTATGTTTCATATTAGGTAATTGAAAGTAAATAGGTAAATCTCCTTGGGCAGATGGTCTTACACGGTAAAAAAACAGTTGTTTTTACAGTTAAAAACTGTCAACTTTGACGTAAGTTAATAACTGTCTTTTTTACAGTATAAAACTGTAATTTTTTAATAAGAAAACTGTTTTTTTTTACATTAAAAATGTAATTTTAACAGGGAAAAACTGTTATTTTAGCAGGGAAAACTGTTTAATTAGACGTGCAAATAGTCACGTGATTGAGATCATCATTTAGCACAAATACCCAATACTAGCCCTCGCGACCAAGTAAGTCGCAGGACTAAGTCGTAAGACTTTGTCGCAGATAGTTCAGTATTGGGATCGCACACAAGAGGTTTCTGGATCAAAACCGGGCACGGTACATACCTCTTGCGTGCGAGCCCAATACTGAACCGTCTGCGACGAAGCAATTACTCGTTCGCGAGGCTAGTATTGGATATTTTATTTTAGCAGGGACAAACTGTTAAATTAACTTATTTTCCCTGCTAAATTAACAGTTTCTCCCTGTTAAAATAACAGTTTTTCTGTAAAAAAATACAGTTTTCCTGCGAAACAATTACAGTTTTAAACTGTAAAAAACAGTTATTAACTGGCGTCAAAGTTGACAGTTTTTAACTGTAAAAACAACATATTAGTTTTTATAGTATAGAACAGAAATCTTTAGTTATTTGAGCATATGATATTTTGATTTTTGCACCTATGTAACAAGCTAGATTGAGATCTTGATTGCTTAACTAAAAAAATAGAAAATAAATTATTTTTACTGCACAAGTGTTTTCTGATTTCATTCCTTTTAGCTTGCTTCCCTGTTGAAAGTGTACCACAGTAGAAAAACAACATGTACAGAACGTCGATCAACAGTAAAATTAATTCATCGACAAATGATAATGCGTCCATAAATAAACTGACTGTACTTAGGGCTCTCTGTAAAGGAAACTAATGAGCGGAATTGATATTTTTTATTTGGTAGACAGGCTATTGAGAGCATGGGAAAGAGAATCTCTTAAAAATATAAGTTACAACATTTTTAGGTAGGCGAATTTCGGCGTGAGATTATTTGTAGCCATGGTATACAAAATCGAATTTGAAACTTCAAAATGTGCAAATATTTTAATCCAAAGTTTAAACTTCACAATTTCCTCATTTTTAAAAAACTGAAATAAAAAACATTGCTGAAAAATCATACTTTTATAGTTTAGTTTTATAGTAATTTTAAAATTCTAAGCTAAGCAGTGTTGCCATCATACTCTTGGTGGAACCCTTTTGAACTAACTATTAGATGGTAGTCTGTCTCGCGGATGTCTTTAATAGCCTCTGCCAAATGAATTGTAATTCTAAACGTTAGTTATTATATTTAATTGCTACATTTTATCTAAAGTATTACTAGTTTATTTGTAAAGGTTTTACTTGAGAACAAAGAGTTCCATAGTAGGGTAGAGACTGAACCCATCGACCGCACCTTTTCCAATTCAACATAAGACATAAAGGATGGCATGTAGGGGCTCGAGTCGGTCATCGCGATCGCATGGGGTAATCTCGCGAAAATGTAACGTGCGGGTTTGACACTTTGACTTCCGCCTTTGCCCTGGGTACTACTTACTTTCACTATCAAAATTATTAATTAACTAACACTTTTGCCACTATGCGATGGATTGGCCGTTAGTGAGCGAGTTCCTTTAATACCCTACCTTAGAACTCTTTGTTTAGGAATATTCTTGTAGTTGTAAAAGTGTGAATCCCATTTTGTCATTTTTAAAAGAGTTTATACGAACAAGTCCATTCATGTAGTAACAAGAAACAAGTCACCTTTTATAATTAATACCACACACTAAAATGCCTTAGAACTACAAGAAGTTAGAGATTAGTAGACTGATTTTGAGCTTTTTACCAATGATAGTTTGTGTCTGCCTATCTTTAATATAATACGAGATCGAGTTTTAAGAGATCACTCTGGTGACGATCACAAAATCGTTCCACTAATGTGACGTCAAGCATCTTAGTTCGACGGCCTTCAAATCTAGGTGGTATTGACCTGATTCTGTTTTAGGACAGGGTCTGTCGTGGGGTTGGGGCAATGCGGGCGCTACACTCTTAAAACAAAAGAGTGAAATCCACTCCAGTTGGAGAAGTGCATTTTCGACACCGTAAAGGCATGCATATTTACTCAGACTGAGTTAAAATCACTCGTTTGGAGTGATCCTGTCGGAGGTTTAACACACAAAGGATCCACTCCAAAAGGAGAAATGCATTTTCCAATCTGGAGGAGTGAAATCCACTCAGACTGAGTTAAATTTGGAGTGTTTGTTTTAAGAGTGTACTTTAGCGATTTTGTATGTGAGGATGCTGTTTTTTAATGTGTTTTCAAATGACTTGGTACAAATATTTTTATAGGGTTAGTTTTAATTCCGGGAAAGCAACGCAAGAAATGGTATTCATGCTGCAGCATTTCATCGCTATGGATGTACATTTTAAAAATTGCTATGGTCATAATATCCCTAAAGTCCTACACTCTTAAAATAAACACTCCCAATTTACCTCAGCCTGAGTGGATTTCACTCTTCCAGACTGTAAAATGCACTTCTCCTTTTGGAGTGGATCCTTTGTGTGTTAAACCTCCGACAGGATCACTCCAAACGAGTGGTTTTAACTCAGTCTGAGAAAATATGCATGCCTTTAGGGTATCGAAAATGCACTTCTCCAACTGGAGTGGATTTCACTCTTTTGTTTTAAGAGTGTAACGCTGCGTACGTTGTCGCCCTTAACAGTTGCGTTGGGTGCCTGTTCAGGTGTCGGCTCGTCACTTGACTGTGGTTCTAAAATACGACTAGCCCTCGCGTTGCTCTAGTGTTGCTATAATTCACAACCTAACCTAAATTTATTTTGCTTAATTTAAGTTTAACCTCCGAAAAGATATTTCTTTTTAGATAAAATCTTTATAAATATTGTTTAAAGTATTATGGATAACATTCAAATATGCACAAAAGTTGTGGAAGTAGTTTTTATGTTTATAATTTATCAAAGTGTCTGCAAAATTATTAAATATTTTTTTAAGCTATCAAATAATGTTTCTGTACTTATTCTAGTTTTATCTTAAGTAATAACAATAGTAAGTATTTTTAAATTTAGTGTATAGTGGCTTTCTTTATTTTCTTTCTTTGTTTTTAATTCTTTACTTTGTTTTTATTTTATTGACAAACACATTTAAATCACTGCTCAAGGCTGAGTTTCAATGTTTATTTGTTTTCAACTAGCAATATTAGAGAGTTCATTGCTGTTTTAAAAGAAAGGGAAAGGAAGGAAGAAGGAACTTATAAATAAGTATTTATATTTTTATTGCTTTTAGTATTTTAGATTAATTTATTTCTGAAAAACTTTGGGATAGCCTTGAGCGGTGACCCGAGTACAATTTTCGATAAAGTAAAAAAATAAGGAATACATTATCTATTTCATTTAATTATTGTTTGTGAATGTTTAATATGGTGGAAAAAAATAGAATAAAGACAAAACCATCAATGGGCTTGTTTCAGGACAAAACCAAACAACTAATGAAATTGCAGTACGGAGAACGTGACGTCACACGAAACCAATTAGCTTTTTTTCCGCAATAAGTGAAGAAAACTGAACAACCAATGACATTGTAGTTGAGAATGTGACATCACAAGAGACATCCCAATTAATACGTTAAAAATGTTCGGGAAATTTTCTACACAGCAAAAAAAATAGCAAACATATACAAAATTGTCTGTATATTTTCAGGCATAGTTCGATACAATAAGAAAAACTTCATACAATATCTCTAAGTCGTTTACCAAAAAAATATAATCGTTTCAGGAAGATATACTTAAAGGAATAATGTAGAATAATAAAAACAATATTTTGTGAGCCTATTATAGACTTTTAGGCATATGTATGATATATGATATATATAACTTAAGAACGAATAACTTCTAACTTTTATTACTGAAGTTGCATTTCAAAATAAAATTTTTAGTGATTCAAAAATCTTGAAAGTTGAACTGAGCACTCATGTGGAATATAGTTGTGGATGGAAAATATCAGAGAAGCAATGATACGTTTAATCGTATTCCTTTACTGCTTATCATAGCTATGGTAGAAGGCAATGATACGTTTCAAGGAAGTGCAATAGAAATCAAATGATACTAGAATTCTATTGTTGCAGTACTCTAACAGACCGAAAACGCACATATATGCAGTCCAAAAAGAACTTTGACGTAATGTAATGTTTAAAAAACGCATGAAATTGAATTTCTTAGCGGTCTAAAAGAACATAACTCTTTATACACTCCTTGCCAACCTAAGTTGGGTAAATGGAAATATGATATGGAGAAGATCCTTCCGCGGATGTAAAGAGTTCCATAAATTATTTGTGAATCAATCCAGAAAACATGTTTAAAACATTAATTTCGTTTACGGTCTAACCGATTTGAATATTATTTGAGAAAATTTGGCAATTTTATCAGAATGAAAAATGTATTTTGGTTAAATTGTCTTCAGATCCCTTTGTACGTAAATATTACCTTACAAGACATTCCAAATAACGGACCAACCGCGCTTTTCCCTTTGCCTTTTTACTCTTTATTGTTACCCAAGTTATGTTGGCAAGGAGTGTAGTGGGTTTTTTTTAATTACGTGCACTACCTAACTTCTTCATGAGTTATCATTTTAAATTAAATTAGTATAAATTAGAGTGATTTAAAAGACGAAATAAAGCGAATTAACTGTCCATTCGCATTTTAATTTTTCTATTACTCAATGCATATTATTATAAATTATAATACTTTGCTCTTGTTGTTGTGTGCGTGTTGTTAATCAATTTTTACCCCCTTTGTGAATACCATTAACACCGACATTACTTCGTTACTTTCGATTTTTAAAAGTTTTTCGTGTTACTTTATTTGTCCTACTTTCGTGTAACTTTATTTGTCCTTGTTTGTGTATACTTTTAATCCATTTTTGTCCTTGTTTGTGTATACTTTTAATCCATTTTTGTCCCCTTTGTGAATACCATTAACACCGACATTACTTCGTTACTTTCGATTTTTAAAAGTTTTTCGTGTTACTTTATTTGTCCTACTTTCGTGTACCTTTATTTGTCCTTGTTTGTGTATACTTTTAATCCATTTCTGCCCCCTTTGTGAATGCCATTAACACCGACATTACTTCGTTATTTTCAAGTTTTTCGTGTAACTTTACTTGTCCTACTTTCGTGTAACTTTATTTGTCCTCATTTGTTTATGTTTTTAATTAATTTTTGCCCCCTTTGTGAATACCATTAACACTGATATTACTTCGCTGCTTTCGATTTTTAAAAGATTTTATTGTAGCTTTATTTGTAATACATAAATTCATCTACAAAGCATCGACGATGGTGTGAATCTTTATTAAACTCATTCAACTTGAATTTTGGAGTTTGGAAAGCTCGATGTTAATTTTAAATTTAAAAAGTAAACCAACAAATTATAAGAATGTCTGGTCTTTTACTAAAAAAAACTCCACAGATTGTAGTGAAGTATCTTTCTAGTTCCACCTTGCGAAAAAATATAATTAAAACAAATTCTTTTTAGGTGTTTTCCTTTATGACCAAGCGTAAAGTGGTTTACTTTAAAAATGTCCTCACATAGTTTTAGGTTTTTCGTAAATATTTTCGTGTCCTTTAAGTAACTCAAGAAGGTTCATGAAAAATGTGACAGTATTTTTTTGTTATTTGGAGAATTTTCCAGTACAAAAATTAATTAAGTGTGAAAAGTAAGATATTTTATTACAAGTTAATTAATCTACACTGTTAAAAAAAACCTGAATTTTACGTACATATTTATGTGATTATTTTCGGGAATTTACGGAAAGATTGCGTTTCTTTCACAAACAGACGGTTTGTCTGAAATACACAGCTTGTTTCCGTTTTCCTTAAACACTTGACAAGTGAAAACGGAAAAACACCGTATTTCTGATTGCAGAATTTCACTTAAGACCCGTATGAACGTAAATTCTCCATATAACCTCGCACCCAAAAGGTTTTAGCCTCGACACATCCGCCGACCGACTCAGCCACCTTGTTTTTCGTTTGTTGTTTTGTTTTGACCACATCTGAAGCAAGCAAGAAAGATAAATATACAGGTATGTTCATTTCGTTTAATAAAATAAGATTTTTTTAATGTTTATATTTTCTATCTTCCTTTTCTATCTATATAATCCAGTTATTGTCTCTTTCTTATTTGTTTCTGTAATATCTATAGTCCTATAATTGACCGTGAGGTGACTCCAGAAATTAATAATTCCGTTTGTTTACCAACACGCGCAACTAAGTCAATTTGATTTAAATGTTTAAAAAATCTGTCAAATATATGAAATAAACAAAGTTCACAAACAAACAAGTGCACATTATTAAAACAAATAATGAAATGACTTGAAATTATTACATTTAAATTCGATTGAAAAGCTATAGCCCTGGTGTAGCTTTAGTGCGACGATAATTCAAAACCTAACCTCGATTGAAAAGCACGGTTACGCTATCGCTATAAGCATGGTTTATTTTAAAAACTATGCAAGTATACATAACGAAAACTTTTCTTTATAAAATAATAAACTTTTGTTGATTTTTATGAATCAATTAGTGATTACGGATGTATGCAAATCACATATTTTGATTCGATTCAGAAGTTACATACACTATTGCCAATGCTCTTTGTTTTGAAAAGTCTGCACACACAATTTCCGATTAAATGCAAACTTTCCAACACATTCAAAATTTAGGAATTGCAAGTGTCCGCAAAACGCTATTTTAGTGTTTATTTAGATATAGCTGCTAAGTGATATCTCATTTTCGGCTCACCGTCTATAACTTCATGTCGGTGATATTCAAAAGCAATAGTTATTAGCTTTTACTAGAATACTAATTATAAAATTGTATTTTATTACTAAAATACTATTACATTGCATTAAAGTTATTATTTTATACTAAATACTGTTATAAAATTGTATTTTTAGTAATGATATACATTATTCAAGAGCACTTCCGTTTTGTTTCTACTATTAAAAAGTATTTTCAGTGTATTCTCAAAACTGTATTGAGATATATGGATAAATCAATTAATTAAAGGTACTGTAAGATTCATGCTTTGTCTGCCCCCTCCACCTCTTCACAAAAAGAGAAAAAGCGTTTTTAACTCTGATATTAAATTATTACGGTCATACAATGGAAAACTTGCTCGAAAAAAAAAGCCTAAAATTGACAAATTGTATTAATTTTAGAAAGATTTAAGAAGAATTTGCCTGGTTTACGCCTGATTAACAGTTGCTTCTAAACATTAGATCTATTCATTTAAAATTGGATTTATATATATTAATATATTATTTTTTTTAGGCGCTTGTTTATTATAAATCTCCAAAGAGGGTCAAAAGTTCGGAAAAAGAAGAAAACTAAATCTGTAGTTCCTGCATAAATTTTTTAATTAGTTGAGAATTTGAGAACCATATCAGTCTTTTTCAATTGTGAAATAAAAATAAAACCTGATTATATTCTGTAATTCTTTTGTTATTCATATCTTGTTAAATTGTATCAGTGCTGTATCCAGGGGGGGGGGGGGGGCGGGATAATTCTCGTCCCCATGTACTAAAACATGTTGTTGTTGTTTTACTATCAGAGACAATACAAATTCATGTATGTATAGTAAAAATGCAGACACTTAATGATTTATTGTTTTTGACTAAAAATTTTACTGTCTTAAAGAGTCGCTCTATTAAGGGGTGTTCAACCCCTAAGACACCTGACTCATTATCCCCTACCCATGATTTTGCCTGGATATGCTACTGAAAAGTACAATACCATTTGTGTAGCCACAGAACAACACCAAATATATACATTATAAAAAATATGTTAGAAAAATTATCAAAATTGGAAAAATTATTAACATTTTTCTGCTATATTAAAATTGTTTTAAATATATGAAGAGTGGTAATTTTTTAATTTCAAAAATGTGAACGATTTCCTTTTTATTCATATTATATACCAAATATGGTTTTAAAAATATTAAAGAATTAGATTGTATTAGTTTTGAATAGATTTAAGGTTTAAGTATGAAGACATTATTTGCTTACGTTTTATATAACAAACAGCATGTTTAATTTCCCTGTTTCTCCTGTTAAATTTCCCTATGGTAATATTTATAACAATATATATAAATGTATATATTTAGAATGATTGACGGTTAAATAGTATATAGAAACAAAATTGACAAGAAAAAGCAAAAATGTCTTGGAATTAACTAGAAAATATACTATGTAAGTTTTCTGAATTTAGAGAGAAATGCAAATTAGAAATTCATGAAATTAACAAAGAAACAGCTAAATAAAATTTCCTGAAATTAACAGAATATTTCTAAAACGGTAAATCCTGAAATTAACGGAGAAATTCCAAAATGGAAGATCCTGAAAGTAACGGAGAAATTCCGAAATTTAAGATCCTGAAATTAACGGAGAAATTCCAAAATGGAAGACCCTGAAAATAACGGGAAAATTCCAAAACGGAAGATCCTGATATTAACGGAAAAATCCCGGCAACTTGCTGCCAGTAGTTTTTCCGTTAATTCAAGGAATTTTTTTTAACAGTGTACTTACCGAAAGCTATTTGATATTCATCTTTAACATATTTGAGATATAGTGAGGAAAAATCGTTCTAATAAAATTTCTTCTTATAAAATGCTTCAGTATAATTATATACACTCCATCTCAAAATATTTAATAAAAAAATTCTTCTAGAAATAATTTATACACGTAGTGCTTACATTAAAAGCTGAGGAGGGTTTTTTTTGTTAAAAAAGATGATACTAGTAATAATTATAAGAAAACAATGTTTCAAAATTGTGTTAACGTAATCGAATAGCTTACTGGAAGAGCGTGCTAAGTGACATTTTTGAATAAATTGAGATTTTTTGCCAATTCGTGTGGGTCAAATTGTGAAAGTCGTGTGGGGTTACACGTATCTAGTTTATTACTTCATTTAAATTTAGTTCGATTACTTATTCCATTAAAAAAAATAAAAGTGGCATGGCCAAATATAAAAAAATGTTTTTTTTTAATTATTCATTCAATAAAATCAAGACAGGGAGAAAGAATTTTAATCATTTTTACCTTTAACCCTTTCAGTCCCAGTGAGGTCATATGTCATCATCATGTTTCTGATCATAATTTTTTTTAAAAAAAAAGAAGAAAAAGAATAAGGCTGGCATCCATTGGGATTAATAAAAAAATATTTTCTAGTATAAAAAAGCTTGAAGAATCGAATGATGTGCTTTTTGATATCATAAATAGCTGTAGACAATCAGAAAAAAAATCTAAAATTTTTATGCCAAATTGTCATTGGGACTGAAAGGGTTAACATTGAATTAATACCTGAAACAATCAGTAAAACCACATAAGCGTTGAAAATTAGAGTCCACCCTACAGAAATACATCCATAAATCTATAAGCAACTATCAAAATCCTTTTACCACAAATAACCTACACAAACAAGCCGACTATTGAAATATTCAATACCGCCTTGGTCAGAAACAGTTTCCCAACAACTCAACCCAAACTCGACTGTTTTATTTTCCATGGTGTTGAATAAAAGATCGGAGAAAAATCGAAATCGCATTGGCTAAGCTTCCTCGAGGAACGGAGGGTATAATAGAAATATTTTCGAACGTTTTGATCGAACATTTCTTGACTTTGAAAGGTTTCTTTGAATAAGAATATATTCTATTGATTTCTTGCGAAAAATATAGTTACAAGTATGTTTAAAATTTTGGATATCTTCCTTTCAGCATTGATAGATTCACTGTCATCTATACGAATAATAAATTTGTGATGGGCATCACCAAAAATTTGGGGGGGCTGGGGAGCCCAGTCGGTTAAGCACTCGCTTAGCATGCGGAAGGTCCCAGGTTCGGGTCCGGGCATCGCCCAAATAGCTGCCGACCTATAAACGGCCCGTGCAGCCAAAAATGTCCGACGAATAATACCCCGTGTAAGGGAGTGCACGTTAAATATCCTTCAAAGTCCTAACGCTGCGTGCGATGTCGCCCTTAACGGCTGCGTTGGGTGCCTATTCAGGTGTGGCTCGTCACCTGACTGTGGTTCTAAAATACGACGCCCGTCGCCAATAGCCCTCGTGTAGCTCTAGTGCGACGATAATTCAAAAATCAAAAACCAAACCAAAAATTTGGTAGGTTGATGGGTAGACAGATTTTCAGGCTTGTGTGTTTGGTCAGAGACCCGCTTATAAACCTTCGCCTAGTAAGATAGACACAACACACACATACGTGACAGACGCTGCCATCCATCACCATCTCCGCAATTTAGACATGTCCGTGAAGGCGAGGGAAATAGTCTTCAGGGACACCTGTACCCGTGGGAAACTGCGCAATGACCCCCCACAGATTTAACGAGCATATACTCCACATATACTCGGTAAGTTTTCAGTGGAATCGATAAAGGGACCTTCCGATCCCGAGACCATGATCTTAACCACTAGGCTTTCCACGTCCCCACCAAATGTGTGGTCGCACCCAAAAAATGTGGTTCCTAGTTGCTGCAATGGCTATGTGCTGATATGTTTCACCATTTTCCGGTATTCTGTTAAACAAACATTCTTCATGTGATTGTTCTCAAAACCTGAAAAAGGGTTGAACCGAATCACGACAATTGAAACATTTCACTACACTAACACAGCCCTTTTATTGCACCAAAAAAAAAATAACAGACATTAATTTGAGGGAAAACAAAAACAAAGTAATAATACAGTAGACAGAAGCGCCAAGGGTCACAAGGACCATATTGGCCAGCTTAAAAAAGTATATGATGTAAATTTATAAACACAAAAAAGAACAAATATTTAATCACAAGTAAAAAATATAATTGTGGCAACAGAAGTGTCGGGGGTAAATTTAGGATGGTTAGTCATTACAAATGAGTTACTGAACAGTTATTTTATTTCAATAATTAATGTATTAATAATCAAAAAATTTTCGTTTTATCAGGAATATCAAACAAAAGTCTTTTCATTGCTTTTTGAAGGAAGTAAAAGACTATGTTTAAAGCTTGAGACTATTAAAAAACTTTGGTGCAAGACATATAAAATTTTTGACAGAAAATGTTCTTTATAGTTTTAAGAATGATATAAATATTATTAAATCTTCTTGGGTTCATACATATCCACTTATTGCACACATTACATCAGGATTATTAAAAATATGTAACAAACTTTAAAGACATAAATGTAGCTAATTTGTAGAATATTTAACAATTTTTAATTTTCAATGTTAACTCTCACATTTGCCTTTAACAAAAATCTAAAAAAAAATTATTTTAGTATTATGGCGAAACCATAAAATTTTTAATACTGTTGTGTGATGAGAGCAAGCACTTAATAGCTTATGTTACTAAAATATTATTTCGTAAAAAAATTGAGTTTCTAGTAAAAAAAACTAAGGCCATATTTGAATTCAGGGCATCACACAAAATAGCTTTAGACCTGTGTCATTTTTATCCAGCATTCTGGAAAATTTATTTAGAACGACCCTGTTTGATTCAATTATTTAATTATTGTTTTAGTAATGGGGCTTTCTGCCAAATTATTTACAGCGTAATTGATTAGAAAATGGCTGGGAAAATGACCCTTAGGGTCTAGATTAATTATTAGTGATAATAAGATTAATGAAATTGGCAAATCATCCAATTACTGGTTCCAAATCTTATATTATTTAATAAGCACATTGGGTTTTGTTGTTTTTGACCTAACTCCTCCCTAAAGCTACTCAAGGTATATATAAGGGTTTAATATTCAATAATAAGGGTTCCTCACATATTACAAGAATTTATTTTCTATGTTTCTTATTATACAGAATTACAAGGAACAAATATGTTCTTAAAGAACCTTTTTTCATTAAAAACTATCTTAAAAATCAGACATATATACAATTCACTAAAATGGTTAATAAACTCAAAATAAGTAGTGATTTATTTTTTGACAATTTTACGAAATTAAAAAGATATTTTTTTTTATCAGTGACCTTATAACTCCTATCTGCGAAATTTTTTATTTCTATATTGGTGTTTATTTTACTCAATTTTAATGCTTTTATCTTATTCATTTTTTAATCCTTGCATGTTTGATGTTTGTTTGTGTTTTTATTCGATTTTAGTGTCTTTGTGTATTTTACTCAATTTTATTGCTTTTATCTTATTCATTTTTAATCCTTGAATATTCAATGTTTGTTTGTTCGATTTTAGTGTCTTACTGCTATGTAATTGGAAATGCTCTTTCTGTATAGCAAACAAATAAATAAATTTCTATTAAATAAACAAATTGGAAAGAATTCAAGCTTGAGAGTATAGTTATCTTTTAACGAAATTTTTTTTAGTGTAATGCTGTATTATGCAATAGAAACACGTAATAACGTGCATCTACGGTATTTTTACAGTAGTCGGTCCCCTTATACTACTGAAAGGCCAAAAATACTAATTTTGCAGATATTTTTGTGCCAGTTAGCACTAATGTCAGATTTTTTGTATATTTTTAGGGGGTTGGGGAAGTAAAGCAATTTCATTAACATTTTAAAAATGTACATAATAATTCTGCTGAATTTGGTGCTATGGTATTTTTTCAGTAGTCGGTCCCCTTTTACTACTGAAAGGCCAAAAATACTATTTTTGCAGTTACGTTTGTGCCAGTTAGCACTAATGTCTGATTTTTGTGTATTTTTTAGGGGGGGGAGCAGAAAGTAATATAAATAATATTTTTAAAATTTATTGATGTACATAATAATTATGCTGAATTCGGTACTATGGTATTTTTTTCAGTAGTCGATAACCCTTTTACAGCTGAAAGGCCAAATATACTAATTTTGCAGTTACTTTTGTGCCAGTTAGCACTAATGTCTGATTTTTTTGTGTATTTTTAGGGGAGATGGGGGAAGTAAAGCAATACAAATAATATTTAAAAAATTTATTAATGTGCATAATAATTCTGCTGAATTTGGTACTATGGTATTTTTTGAGTAGTCGGTACCCTTTTACAACTGAAATGCCAAAATTACTAATTTTGCAGATATTTTTGTACCAGTTAGCACTAATGTCTGTTTATTTTTGTGTATTTTTAGGGGGCAGGGGGAAGTATGGCAATATACATAAATAATAATTAGAAACAATATTAATGTACGTAATTATTCTTCTGAATTTGGTGTTTGACTAGTATTTGCTTTTCATAATAATACATATAAAATAATAAGAACTTTATTAATATAAACCAAGAAAATATATGAATAAATACAATAACAAATCAGATTAGCAGCTTAGGGGAACATTCCCGTTCAAGCAGCCTAGAAATTTAAATTAAAAAAGTTTTAACAAAGTACAAATAATAAATAATAATAATAAATTACAGCATCACAGTATTTGGCAAGAGACTGTTTTTCTTTTTAGTTACTTATGCTTCGTGTATAAAAATTAAAAATTAATGTTTAGTCGTCAATAAGTTTAATAAATTTAAAGAGATGCGCTTAAAATAGATAAGGTTTCCCATCAGCAAAGTAAAAGAAAGAGAAAAATTGTTGAAACAATTTTGTTTAAAAGTGTATGTTTTATGTCTTTGAAAATCCTCAAATTTTAAATTTTGTTTTAAAAAGGCTACAAAATTTTTTAAAAGGCTACAAAAAAATACTTACCGTTTGATGCAGAATGTTAACGGACGTATATTAAACTTTATAGTAAGGACTTTGAAAAGATGTTATGCGATGTCCTGTGTTTCTAGTGTGATATTTAGTTACTAGGATTGTATTAAAATAACAAGTCAATATTAAGGGAAACCGGAGACCTCCATTGAAGCCCATGTTAAAATGTCCTTTTTATGTACTATCTCAGAATCTATTTGGTACCCTTTAAAGAAATTTTACTAGTTATTAAATGGATGTTCAACAATACTTTACTGGAAGCATTTTTAATAATTTTGTTCAGTTTTTAAATTATAAAATTTTAAGTGAAACTTTATATTTTTGACCTAAAAAAACATCGGTAATATGAAAAAGAAAAAATAGTAAGATATAGTTAAAAATCCTTGCAGAGAATTTTAGGAACCAATTTCTTAAATACGTATAAAAAATATCAGGTTCATACTTATAGTAGATTCTGATCCCCCCAAAAAAACTTCGTAAAAGTAAACAAACGCCAATCCCAAAAAAAAATATTTATTTTAACAAAAAACAAGTCATTATGAATGTTGTGGCTAAAAAAGCCGTGATATAAAATGAATGCCAATCTCTTGTGTAAAACTTCCTGGTCATAATAAATAGTATAATTTAAGTTTCCCTGCAATAAAAAATTGCACTGTTTGAGGTTGGTGCCCATCTCAACCAACCTCTATACCTCTGTATAAATGTATTGAGATCATACATTTGTCAAAGTTTTTTTTTTTTAAGTATCCTTCGTTATTATGATTTAGTAATTCAAGTTCATTTGCGAGATTTAATTTTTTTTCGGGGGATTAAGATGGGCACCAACCTCAAACAGTGCAATTTTTTTATTGCAGGGAAACTTAAATTATACTATTTATTATGACCAGGAAGTTTTACACAAGAGATTGGCATTCATTTTATATCACGGCTTTTTTAGCCACAACATTCATAATGACTTGTTTTTTGTTAAAATAAATATTTTTTTTGGGGATTGGCGTTTGTTTACTTTTACGAAGTTTTTTTGGGGGGATATCAGTAGTTTTTTTTTAAATAACAAAATATACCGACACAATATGACTACAAAATTGACGACATGATTTCAATGTTTATAGAGAGTTATATAACCGTTATATAACTCGCACTCGGAATTTAGAACTATTTATCCTTTTCCCCGTAGAACATTTGTATACTGCATACTTAAACTGTGGTGAGGTACAGATGACGTTTTATTCCCGATACATTGTTTTAGACACATTTCGAGATTGCATAGCAGCTTTTATTTTTTGTGCACCTCAACCGTCCTTTATGCCCAGTTTTTTTCACTTTTGTAGGCATATTTATTTTCAATTTTCTTTTATAAAACTAAAAAATATCCAGCTTATTCAAGAAAAAAAAACCAAATACGTTTCTTAGGTTACTGTTATGTGTTATAATACAAACATTTAGTAACAGCTCATGTTAAAAAATGTAACTTTAAATATAAAATATTACTTTGGCATAATAAAATATTCCTCAACAAATTTTAGGGAAAAAATATCATTTCCTTACATCAAAAATAAGCAAAGATTACTTTGACATAATTAAATATTCCTCAGTAAGTTTAAAAAACATATATATTTTTTACTTTTTAAGAAAAAAAAACAGACTAATTTTTTGAATGGTATTGGTAACTGAATATGGCAACCAATTAGGCAAATATGACTGTTTACATTTGATCAATCGATAAACTCGAATTATTCATAAGTTTTCTAAATAAAAACGCAAAAAAGTTTAAATTAAGCATTCCGTTAATTAATAAGAATTTTTTTTTTCAATCTGTCGATTCAGGTATTAGATTAATCATATTTTAGAAGCTGTAATAATCATCCAACACTTAACACGCTTCTATGCGGTTCTTTGAAGAAAATGCAGGAAACCTTGGCTCGTTTTCGGTGGTACTTGGCCGCTAGGATGACTTGTTTATCGCGCATTCATACCGCCAAAGGTAATATAGATTTTAATTAATTAAAAATAGAAAGAGTTATTTTTGAAACTTCAAACCTATGAAAGGGGATGAATTGGAGCATTCTGAATCGTTTAGTAAAAACCGCTTCCAGATTCATGGTCTAGTAATGGCTGCAGGTCTGGGCAAAAATTAGGTCAAAATTTGACTAAAACTGCTCGAAAGATTTCATTTTCGAAAATTTCCATAATTTTTTTCTCCACTGTTTTTGACTCAAGAATAACCAATTTTTTTTATTTAAAGTAATCCTCAAAATCTCTCTACTGTATTTTTTTTATTGTTCTACGAAGTATAGTTTGCCTGGCAGAAAATAAAATCAATTTCTCTGTTAACATAGCGAAATGTTTTCTGTATATATACATCCCCCCAAAAAACTTCGTAAAAGTAAACAAACGCCAACCTCAAAAAAAAAAAAAACTATGCATTTATTTTATAACAAAAAACAAGTCATTATGAAAGTTGTAGCTAAAAAAGCCGTGATATAAAATGAATGCCAATCTCTTATTTAAAACTTCCTGGTCATAATTAATAGTATAATTTAAGTTTCGCTGCCATAAAAAAACCGTTTGAGGTTGGTGCCCATCTTAACCACCCTCTTTACTTTTAATACCCTCTATTTGTATTGAGATCATATATTTGTTAAAAATATTTAACAGTATCCTTCGTTATTTTATTTAGTAATTCAAGTTCATTTGCGTGATTTAGTTTTTTAGGGGGATTAAGATGGGCACCAACCTCAAACAGTTTTTTTTTTATGGCAGCGAAACTTGAATTATACTATTAATTATGACCAGGAAGTTTTAAATAAGAGATTGGCATTCATTTTATATCACGGCTTTTTTAGCTACAACTTTCATAATGACTTGTTTTTTGTTATAAAATAAATGCATAGTTTTTTTTTTTTTTGAGGTTGGCGTTTGTTTACTTTTACGAAGTTTTTTGGGGGGATATCAGTAGTTTTTTTTTTAATAATAAAATATACAGACACTATATGACTACAAAATTGACGACAAGATTTCAATGTTTATCGAGAGTTATATAATTTCCGAGAACCAAAAAAATATTATTTCTTACTCTTCATAGAAAAAGCAAAGTGTTTTAAAAGTTTGAATGTTAATATGAACTGAATCTGGCAACCAAATATGAATGTTTACATTTATTCCATTATCATTCATTCCATTATCGTTGTTGATATATTTTCGTTAAATCGAAACGCCAAAAAAAAATTAAATGGCGCATTCCGTTTATTAATTACAATTCTAAATTTTTTTTAAATCTGTTGATTCAGATTTTTGATTAATCATATATTTAAAAGCTGTAATAGCGGCTTGTTCGTTGCGTTTTTGAAGTCTGACGCTCTTTGATGAAAATATAGTAAACCTCGTTTGGCCGCGTTTTTGGAGGTACTTGGCAGCTAGGACGGCTTGTTTATCGCGCATTCATACCGCCAATAGTAATATAGATTTTAATTAATTAAAAATAGAAAGAGATATTTTTGAAACTTCAAACCTATGAAAGGGGCTGAATTGCGGCATTCTTAATCGTTTAGTAAAAACAGCTTCGATATTCATGGTCTAGTAATGGCTGTAGGTCTGGGCAAAAATTAGGTCAAAATTTGACTAAAACTGCTCGAAAGATTTCATTTTCGAAAATTTCCATAATTTTTTTCTGCGCTGCTTTTTGTTCTAGAATATCCAATTTTTTTTTATTTAAAGTAATCTACAAAACCTCTCTACTGTATTTTTTTTATTGTTCTGCGATGTTTAGTTTGTCTGGTAGAAAATAAAATCAATTTTGCTGTTAACATAGCGAAATGTTTTCTGTATATATACATAACTGCCGTTTAGCCCTTGGCGTCATTTTGAGATTGGCCGGCGGAACGACCGTTCCGTCTGATAACTGCCGTTTAGCCCTTGGCGTCATTTTGAGATTGGCGGGCGGAACGACCGTTCCGTCTGATAAAAAGGTACACACACGCACATTGACATAGTAAGTTTTGAGATATATAAGCGTATAAAGTAAACAATAGTGGTTTCTTACCTATGAAACATAAGGGGATTTTGCCTAGGGAACAATTTTTTTAAAAAAAAAGAATATTAAGAATACTTCTCCTACTTGAAATTTTTTTAAGAAATCGTTGTAAAGCTATGACTGCATAGCGTAAAAAAACACTAAAAACATTGAAATGACATTTTTGAAAATTTTGGTGGGTCTGGGTCCCCTTTAAATTTATAACCAGGATCAATCCAGGAACCAAATCAATGAGACCATTTATTCAGAACCCTGTCTGTTTCTGTAGCCGTGGGACTGAAGTGTTACTATAGCGGTTGCCAAAGCCACTTATGGTGGAGTTCCAGTAAAAAGTCATTTAACCCTTTCAGTCCCAGTGATGCCATTTGGCATCATCTCTTTCAATATTTTTTTTCCAAATGTTAATGTCCGTTATGACATCCAAACACACGTCATTCGATTCTTAACACTCTGTTCTATTCGACAATATTTTACATTAATCCCAATAGAAGTCAGAACTACAATTTTTTTTATTTAGAAAATAGCTAACAAGCGTCTCACCTGATTTTTGAACTGTTCACTTCAGTTCCTATTATTTAAACCACAATTTAAACTACTTCCCTTAAAATTACTATTTTTTTTTATAATATGATCAAACATCTTAAAATATATAACTCGAAGTGTTTTTAGGTAATATATATTTTTTTATTTTGTTGTTTTCCACAGTTAAAAAATTTTGGCAATATTTCAAAAACCATATAAAAAATTAAAATGATTTTTTTTCTTGTGGAACTCTTATTTTTGACCTAAAATAAGCTTATTTTGTGAATATCAGATGTTTCTGTAGTGTAGTAAATTTTAGGGACTGAAAGGGTTAAATTCAGAGTTCTAATAGTAAGGTAGAGGAACGACTGGTACTGAGCTGCCATCGGCAGCCATGGCTCACTACGGAGCCCGAATAGAGTGGCAGTTAAGCCTAATAAGTGACAGTTAATTTATATTTTTGATGCTGAGAAAGGAAGTACACCCAGGGTAAAGGCGAAAATTGAGCCCGCACCCGTTACAGCGCGCTGACTGCTAGCCGAGTTATGGCCTGCGATCCAAACCACTCGGCCATCGGGCGCCACATGCCACCCTATATTGTCTCCGTGTTGGTCCATAGTGCAGTTGGTAGGTTCAGTCTCTACCCTCCTATAGAACTCTTTGTAAAAATCTTGATACTCAATGTTAAAATATACAACCCCGGAGGGTGTAAATAATAAAGTTAATAGCACTACATAAACTAGGGAATTAAAAATAAACGATTATCGTATTTTTTTAAAATTAAAATCATTATCCTTTTTACTATTTTTTGCACTTAAAAATAAAAAATAAGACATTTGTTAAAATTAAAAGCTTACACTTGAGAAAAAACACTTAATGTTCAGCTAAGTTTTAACTTTTCGAAAAAGTCACGTTTTAGTCAAACAAAAAACGAACTAACTGCAAAGGATTTCTGAAACAATACTTATATCTGTCATAACAGGCACTTCGAAAAAGAGAAATTAGTCTTTTAAGCAAGACATCTTGTTTGCATTTTAATGGAAAATCTATTAGGAAGATTATTATTATTATTTTCTACTTACATCTCAGAACATTTTTACGAAAAGCTGTCCAAAAGAGCCTTTCTTTCACCAAAAAGCTTCTGAGTTGAACAAATGTTTTATTTTATATCTCACTTTATCTTCTTAAAACCCGAGCAAAATCCTACACATATATTCTTAATCTAAGCATACTTTTCATACAAATATTTTCTAAAAAGCATGTTTTTCAAAGAAATTTTTTTTAAAAATATGTTTAATAGTTACTTAGGGACACTCTAAGAAAAAACTCCAACAACTTAAACTCTAAAAAAGCACATTTTTTGTGCTATAAATACAACAAAAAAGGTTGTATCACTTATTAAAAGTAAAACTTACTAGTTTAATAGTCTTTTCAATAGCTTTCAAAACTTTTTTTGTTTTTCGAAGTTCTTTTTCGAAACGGACTCAATTCATAAAATTATGGAAATCGATGATAAAAAAAATAGGATTTTGACTCACGCTTCATTATTCTATCTACTAACTACACATTTTTAAGAGGGACTGTCAGTTCTATACACGTAATGCTTTATTTTTCAAATCACAGTTTTTGAAAAGTATTTTTTAAACGTATGATCTGTTTGCACCAGATACGCAAATAGGGATGAAAGACAATTTAAAGAAGATTTGAAGGAACAATATCAATCAGTTTTTTAATTATTAATTTTTTTTAAAAGCTTCATTTTGAGAATCGTGGCGACATCTGTAGGACAACTTGGCTTAATTGATTAAAAATATTTATTATTAATTTAAATAATTCACTCATGCATTATCTTTGTATGTTAACACAGAATTTAAATGATGCTTTTACATTTCAAGTACTTTTTATGACAAAAACGTTCATAACAAACGAGAATCTATGATTTTAAAATTTGATGACACACAAAAATAAATGTCGCCAAATCGTAGAATGAAAAAAACGCCAATATCTAAATCGTTCAAACTGTAAACCTAAACCACATGGAAAAGTGGGCGGAGCTCATTATAAATCCAGTCAAATAATTTCGCGCGACTTTTAAACTTGACCACTTTAGTTGTAGTATAGGTTGGATACTTTTAGATTAGATTTGGTTTAAATTATCGTCGCACTAGAGCTACACGAGGGCTATTGGCGCTTGGATACTTTTAGCTATTTTGATATGTACAGCTGTGGAAAAAGTTCCCACTAGTGATTATTTCGAACGTTAGTCATCCTATAGAACCTTTTTGACTTAGTGTTTATATAACATCATGAGTTAGTTGCAGGACAAAAAAATTGCATAAGGAGCCGTCTTCATATTAAAAATGCTATTAACTTTAAAATTTCCAATGGCAGCACCCAATTTTATAATTTAGAAATATTAAGAATCCTCATAAACCCTAAATCTTAGTTTTTGTTACATTTGGCTGAATATTTGACGAGTTATTCAATCGAATCACTTGGTGACCTTTGGTTTACCATTTCTAAAATGACGGCCGTAGTCTGTGGGTTTATTGAAGGGAGAAATATAAACGTTTATTTAAAAATATTTAGGGAGGGGTCCTGGGATGTATAGTCAATGAGGATGAAGCCCTGACGTTATTTTTAGAATATTTTATAATCTTTTTTTAAATTCGAAACATTTTTTTAATAGAAAAGAAGGTATTGACATGGTAGTCTTCCCTAAGTGTCCCGTCTGTCTGTCCTTACTTCGGTGACGAAATCTGTTCTATCCATCAGATCTTAAGAATCATTTTTGTCATCGAAAGATAGGACAGCAGGGACCTAACTTCATACTTTTTGTTCTTCTGTTTGTACAGCTGTGGAAATAAAAAAGTACCCACTTGAGGTTATTTCATCCGTTAGTCACCCTATAGAATCGGACCTTTTTGACATTGTGAACAATTAACATTCTGAGTTAATTGCATGACACAAAATTTGCATAAGGGGCCATCTTCATATTAAAAATGTTACTAACTTTAAAATTTCCAATAGCAACACCCCTTTTTGAATCCATATTTCAAATCTCTGACCTACGTTAATACGAAATGCCAAATTTTGTTAGTTTTTAAGCATTATTAGAGGAGTAAGAGACGTGCAAAGTTTAGGTCCCATAATGTTAAATGAGTTGCACATAAAAAACTATCCCGATCTATAAAAAATTAAGATAATGAAACGAATTTTTTACTGAAAAGAAATTATAATAACCCAAACAAAATGCATTCAATATTGGGGTATTTAAAACAATTTTTATATTTTTAAATAATTATTATATTAATTTTTTAAAAAAATATGAATAGAAACCCCTTAATATTTTTAAAGAAATAAATTTAAGACAAGAAGTTTAAGCGAAATCCCAATTTTTAAAAAAATTTATTTATAATTTTCTGAGTAAATCACAAAATACTTTTTAATTGCCCTTTAGGGGACTGTGTATAAGATTACGTGTGTAATTGATAAATAAAGACGGCTTTGCATGCATGCCCTCTTGTCATTTTAGAGATGGTCCCCAAAAAGTCCACAAGTGATTCGATTGAATAACTCGTCAAATATTCATCCAAATGTAACAAAAACTTAGATTTAAGAGTTTTCAAGAGTGCTTAACATTTCTAAGTTATTAAAATTGGGTGTTGCTATTGGAAATTTCAAAGATCGTAATATTTTTAATATGAAGGCGGCCCCTTATGCAAATTTTGTATCGTGCAATTAACTCAGAATGTTAATTGTACACAATCTCAAAAAGGTCCGATTCTATAGGTTGACTAACGGATGAAATAACCTCAAGTGGGTACTTTTTTATTTCCACAGCTGTACGTCCATACGGACATCTGTCATCTTGTCATGTCGACGAACGACCCATTAAAGTAGCATTGGAATTTAATTTTTAGTCATTTAAATTACTGTTGCCACATCAGCAATATCACGAAAAACCTTATTTGAAATGTTAAAGATTATAATTTTTTCTTTGTAAATCGATTTGGAATGGCGTTATAAAAAATATACCACAATGTGATTTTTTTTAATGTTTATTATATTTGTTTACTAAGAAAGTGGTTCACAGTGTTACTTTTTTTTGCTTAAAGAGCTAATTGGTATTAATTTACAATTAAATTCCTTTAATTATCAGTGCAATTTGGAGTTATTTCATGTTTATCATTGCCAAATGTTCTGGATATATCAGGTTTTTTCAAATATTATAGTTATTGATGGTTATTTAATTATAAGAATCTCGTGTAATTTAAGGTGAGATTTTCAAAGCATTGCCAAAGATCACGGAAAGGATGCTACAGGATGTGACTCGTTCAATTTTACATAATTATTCTTCAAACTGCAAATAAATTTAGCAAACTATAAAGATTATTTATTTAATTTGAGGAAGAAAATTTTTAATTATAGTGGCCAATTTTTAGAGTTGAAGATTCAAATTGTAACTGAATGCTGGGTTAGTCTATATTTGTTCTGAAGTTATAAATCTTGTGCGGAAGTGGTTATAGGTGGCAGTTAATGTTATTATAATACCCTTGCGTTTCGACGCGAATTTCATTCTAGTACTTAAGTAACTGCACATGTAGGCTTTTTAATTCTTTAAGAACTTCTCGAGCAACATTCAAGAACATGTGTCGTTTGGTGGCAGAGTACTGAAAGTTTAATGTGCCAATCACGCAGTCCGACGCTATTTTAGAGGCCTTGAAAAGTTGCAAAAAACACGTCAAGATTTCCCGGCTCCAAAGGTGTTAAATGTAGAAAGCTTCTTTCAGAACGAATGTACAGATTAGTGGCGGGAGTAAGGCTTGTAATAAAGAGACCAGTGTCTAATTTACAAGAGCAACCGAATGAACAAATTGACAAACTGCCACTAGCAATACCAAAGGTTCCTGCACATGTTTTTGTAGACCATAAACCCGCGTTTGTTTGTATCTTGCTGACCTTATTATTGCCTTTAAAACTGCTAATACGACAGATTCATTATACATTGGGGTTTCTACTTTTGCATTAGTATGCCATTAGTTTTAACAAACATAAAGATTGCTACGCCAACAATTAAAAGTACGGAACTAGATTTAAGGGGTCATAGTCTTAAAAATTTGCAAAGAAGGTACTACAAAGCATAGTTTGATCTTTCATGCAATTTTTAACTACTCAATATAAAAGTATAATTTTTTTTATATGCAATTCTATAAGATTTACTTATTATAGAACAAATTTTAAACTTTATGAAACTTCAGCCAAAACTAAAATAAATGATAACAAGCATAAGACTATTGGAACACATTGGGATTAGGCTTGCGCGCGAAATTTTGAGGTCAAAATTGAAGAAATGACAAAGAAAATGATTTTATATTGTACAAATATGAACAAACAAAGACTTATAAATAATTTCTAAACTAAATTTTAATAACAGAGCTTTTTTCTTAAATTTTTATAAATTTTTTTAGAAAAAAGCTCTTAACATAAATTCTAATTAACATTGAGCTCAGAATTTAGGTACAAGTCTTTGTTTGTACATATTTGTACAATATAAAGTCATTTTCTTGCTCATTTCTTCAATTTTGACCTCAAAATTTGGCACGCAAGCCTAATCCCAATGTGTTCAAATAGTTTTATGTTTGTTATCATTTATTTTAGTTTTGGCTGAAGTTTCATAAATTTTAAAATTTGTTATATAATAAATAAATTTTATAAAAAAACATATAAAAAATATACTTATATGTTGAGTAGTTAAAAAATTACATTAAAGATCACCTTCTCTGCACATTTTTAAGACTTCTATGACCCCTTAAGAACAATACTGTTTATGTGCTAAACTAGTATTCCGAAGTTTACAGGGATGACTTTAGAGCAGTTCATAGCGGTATCAAATCTCGGTAATTATAAATAGAAATATAATGTATTAGTACGAGCAAACCAGAAAAGAAATCGTTTCCTGAAAGATCGTAATATTTACAAAATAAATATAATTTATTAAACAAATAAAAAAATTAAATGAAAGAGAAATAACCAAACAACACAATTTTTTTTTCCTCCAGAACATCGTCCGGGCTCGCAAAAGAGTACCGGAACCAGTTTTCGTTAGTCTAAACCTGATTACAATCGAATAATCTTTATCTTGTGATTGAGAAATCTTGCCGTGCTCCACTCTCCAGAAAGAGAAACGTATCCCCTTTTTTAAATCGCCAGACGTATCATTTGGCGAAAATGTGTAACCCCACCTGGCGAGTCAGAATCAAAATAAAGTTGGCTGATAAATCCTCTTAAAAGCAATATCTAAAAGGAATACCCTTTAGAGTTATAACTTTGTGTATTTAATTTTTTTTCTGGCGTAAATATTAACAGAACAGTACTATCTGACAAACTTCAATTTCTACAAAAAGTTTTTCAAAATAATAATAATAATAATCCATTATCAGTTAACTCTTCATCGATCCATTACATATCAACTTTCGAACAATAGCTCCATCTATCGGTAAAAACATAAACTTTCTTTCCCTTTGGGATAAATGTTCCATTGGTCACATGTGTTATTTCCACTCTATTTGATTTTTCTATGCTCAGATATATCCATGCCTGTCTCCAAGATACAGAAATCTATCCTATGTAGAAATGGAAGCATAATCATCGGATGATTCGAATTTATCCTTGTTCCATTTGTCCTAAAGCCATTGGTCATCCATCTGGCTTTTGTATTTATCGGTTTTCTGTACATATTAGGTTATTGTCGCAGTCGGATCATTGTCTATCCTTGATAATAGAGGAGTTTTTGTATTCGTATGGAAATGAGATCTTGTCAGAATATGTGCTTTTATAGGGGGGTCGGTTGTGACAGTGCCTGGGATCGGTTGTGACAGAATCAAAAAAGACACCAAAATGGCATCAAATCACTCTTTTTGCATCATCTTTGGAAGCTATAAATTCAATATTTATAATAATAACATTTAATTCATCATTTAATTAATAAATTTAATAATTATAAATTAATTTATAATTATTAATAAAAACTCTTCATAGTATCACTATCATCAAAAAGTTAACTAAATGTTTATAAATATACATTGCTGTAACCATGTCAAATACAAAACAAATAAATAAAAAATGTGTTTTTTTTTAAATTCACAAAATATCTTATCTGCATAAAAATATACATGTTCTTATATAACACAAATAAATCTTTTTGAGTTACACCTGTTTCGTCAACAATGTATATATCCTGTGGCTTATAGGTGTGTATGTACATAACAATGTGCATATTGTCATAAAAATATTGTACATTTGAAGCTTGTATCGATGCAAATTATCGTAACAAAGACATTCGATTAATTTGGTGATTTTTCGCAGCTCTTCGTAATGAAATCCCGCTTTTTACTTCTATAAAAGCTTCTTCATATTTCCTTACCCTGTCTCCGTACCCTGTCTCCCCTATATCTTGCTTTAACGATTGGCTGGTTGGTAGACATATATTTTCAGGTATGTGTGCCTGGTCAGAGACCCGCTAACAAACCTTCGTCAAGTAAGAAAGACACAACACACACATAAGCGACAGATGGTGCCCTCTACCGCGCGCCACCTCCACAATTTAGACGTGTCCCTGAAGGGGAGGGAAATAGTCTCCAGGGATCTGTACGCGTGTGAAACTGCGCAATGACCACCCACAGGACTTTCAGACCCAACAGATTTAACGAGCATGTACTCCACATATACTCGACAAACAAAAACGTATGGATGTGATATATTTCAAAAATCTCTATAAAATTATAATGGGAACTGTTTTATGGATAAGAAAGACATTAATTGAGAGTTATGAGAGTTATTAAGAAAGAACAGTTGTTTGTATGGTTAACATTATAATTTTATAGAGATGTTTGCGAAAAATCACATGGATGTTTGTGTTAGTTGAGTATATGTGGAGTACGTGCTCGTTAAATCTGGACCAGCCTTATCGGGATTCGAACCTGAACCCAGAGGCTCCAAAGGCTATACCATCCTAACCATTGCGCCTCCATGTAGGCCTTTAACGATTTATCTGTCCATCTACACCCTATCGATAAATCCATATAAGATCCAATCATCCTCCAAAATTATTCATCCTGACTAAACTGCAACCCATTTCCACAGTCTTCCCAGACAAGACGGGGCTCATATATGAGCATCAGCTCACAGCTGTGACGAGGCTCATTTTCCGAGAACGCGCCCTTAATGGACACCGGAGTTATTAATGAGATCCAATCAGCAGCCTCGGACATCGACTTAAGTTAATTAAAATCCAACCGGAGGCCTCATAACTGTCGCAAACTTTGGCAGTTTGAACAGATTGGCTGATTTGATTAGTGACGTGGCGGTGACGGGCCAATGGGTTTTCTTTCTTTGATTGTGTGCAAATAGGCGTGTTCTTGTGGAATACTTGTGGAATGGAAAGTCTTCGATCACTCGTTATATGAAGGGCAGCCAGACTTGGCTAGGTATGGCGAATTTGGCCCATTTTAGGCAACTCGGAGAAACAAATATTTTAGACTTTAGCCAAAACAGTTTTGGCTAGTACTATAAGCGATCCTCAATATTAGCTTATATACCAATACAGATTCACGACATCTAATAGTTGAGTTGGCGTTTGCAAATATCAAACTAATTTTGACTAATGCTTGGAGAGAAACTTGGCTAGTTTTGGAAATTTCATGTGGCAACCCTGCCCTTATCTGTGATAGCCGATAAATGGGTTCTTTTGAGAAGTTTCGGTTGCAATTAAAAGATAATTAGGGCATGTCCTAATGGGATATCTTTTAAATGAAAGTCTAGTTTGTGGTCTAGTCCTAATTATAGCTCCTGGTGGTTGAAATTTATTTCCAGATCAAAGTGTTATATATATATTATTTAAAAAAAATAGATATTCAAGTTAAAATAAGGTATCTAAAATTGTACAATGTGAAAACGGGGCAATGCGTTTTGAAACTTTAAGACCTAATCGGCATAAAAGCAATGAAACTTGTTCTGGCTCATTTATTTAATATTCACTCACTAATTATTCAATAACAAGGTACGTCCGTGGCCGAGTGGTTAAGGCATCCGCCTCAGGATTCAGCCTTCTCAGGAGTGCGGGGGCTCGAATCCCACCTACTGCCAGTCTTTCTATAAATCGGATATCTGCACTGGGAAAGAGTAGAAAATCCAACTCGTGACGGATGGGCCCGAGTACACTGGGGCAGACGTGCTCTTTATTGTGGAGTTCTAAGTCCCGACGGCCTCAGCGTACGATGTCGCTCGAAGTTTCGTTGGGTGCCCGCTCAGGTCTCGACCTCATTACTTGACCTAGGTTCTAAATTACGAGGCGTTATTGGCTGTGTCAAAGCTCCTAATGGAAGCTAGAAATAGGCAGCCGGAAAGAGTTACAATACACTATTCTATTACAAAAGTTCAATTTGATATATTACTACATTTTGTTTATTACTAGCACAGCCCTTTTCAACCGGCATTTAACGATGATGCTAATAATGAACTCACTTTTCTGTGGTTCTGAAGTTTCAATTCATTTATCAATCAAATAATATTTTATTATTTGTGTTCATACATAAAATTTAAGTGTTCAAAATGTTGATAAAATAGTTGAAGATGTAAATATCCGGTTTTATTTATCTTTTCTTTTGCTTTATGTTATTAAGAGTAATTAATCATTTGAAGTGATAGGGGTAATATACTAAGGATGTAAAATTCCTTTTTTATTAAAATGCGTGAAGCATATTTTTTACATTTTTTGCAATAACTTTTACGCTCATTTTACTTTTAATTGTGTATTTATATTTATATCTGAAATATTTTTGGAATTTTTAGTTTTGCCATCATCAACATTAATGGTACATCACCAACATTAATGATCAAATACTGATCTATTCAACTACAACACGACTGAAGGTGGGCCTTTTTTTATGTTTGTTCATTCAACATGAAAGTCAGTTGTCACAAAGTAGCATTAAGTTGTCGGTAATCAATACTTTCCCTACCACAACAGTGAAAAAACTCTAAGTTAAGAATCACTGATCCATTATCCATTAATGAATATAACACACAAATAGCCGAAGAAAAGTTCGAGTAGCAAAACAAGTGCTGATCTTTTTATTAAATGTATCCTTCTGTTCCCCGTCTTTTTCTCTCTGGTATAGGGTTGCCACATGGAATTTACAAAAAAAATAGTCTAACTGCTTTTAAAAACTAGACAAAATTGCCCGATTTTGGTATGCCGCTCCTCTACGGGGACTCTTTCGATGGTGGAATAGCCTTTACAAGCGCACGTCCAAGCATAGAGGACTGGATTTTTAACCAGCTTTCCTATTCATATAACTAAAAAAACATGAAACCTTGGTGTTGTCATGGTGGTGGAGATTTAAAAAAAGTCTTTGTAAAACATACTTTTTATTATATATTTGTATGAAAAGTACGTATAGATTAAGAATATACGTGTAGGATTCGGGTCTTAGGAGATTAAAATTGTGACATCAGGGTTCAGGGTCCTATTTTTTTTTATTTTTTTTTACTTTCTGTTTGTATGGCCAGACATACGCCAATCTACATGTCTGTTCTCTGTCTTTTTTCAATTTCCGTCCTAACAACCATTTTTTTTTTAAAGACATCAAAGGCCTAATTTTCAACTTTTTAATTATCCGTCCATACTAAATACATATACATAAATATTAAACAATAGAAAATTTAAATTTTCATAACTTATTGTAATCCTTGAATATACAAAAAAATCTTTTAATGGCCAAAATGATTTAAAAGACTGAAAGTTGAAAAAAAAAACCTCAATTCAAGGGCATTCACAAATTTTACAATTACAGAATTTGCTAATAGGTTAAACAGTTATTAGTCATTCGGATTCGAAATCATCCGAAATCAAGCCGAATCTGGAAACCCAGCTCTTCCCGTTTTTATACCCCACATAAAAAATGAAATCATTAATGGGAATCACGAAGCTTATACGAAGGCAATCACTTGATTTGGAGGTCAGAAATCGCTTTATTAAAGGAATTTCGTAGCTTTGCGGGAAGGCTCGTTTTATATTTGAGACCGGAATATTTTTTACGTTGAGTTCTTCTATTGAGTTGGTAGATTTTTGTTTATTTAGTGTTGTCTCGTACTCTAATTGAGTTGCAATGAATGCTTATATTGAGTATTTGGTCACGTTTATAAAAAGTTTAAAAGGAATATTTATCAATTAAAGAGTCAATGATCAGAAATAATATTTTCTTTGTAAGGATGTTACCATTATTTTTATATCTGATGAATATATCGCACGAATACAGCCAAGTGACGTATTGTGATTGTGTATATTGAGAACTAGGTCAGGGTTACAAGGCTACAAAGAAGGCACAATTATTCAAAAGATAAATGCTATTTCTTTCAATTTTCATAAATGGTTGAACATATATAGGAAGTGGCAAAGTTACTTAATTAATGTGCTTGTGTACAATTGAGAATTAGGCAAGGTGAGTGAAAACAGTGGAATCAATAATCAAATAAATTATACTTGCATGGATTTCCAAGACTTTTTTATGAATGATTAAATGAACTGGAATTTCCGAATATTACTTAAACATATTGTGGCGGTTCAGTGGCTGAGAGGTCTAATGAAAAGAAAGTGGTTTCAGTAGTTAATTTTTTTAAGACATTTTACATTAAAAACAATGTTAAAATCTACTAAACAATGTTAAATGTATTTTACATTAAAAACAATGTTAAAATTGGACACGACAAAAAAAAACAATGTTAAAATAAACTGTTAACTATGAACAAGTGACGTCCTTTTGTTTTGTATTCATAGCAGAAAAATGTGTATTTTTAGTGCTCAAGTCGTGTCTTTCTGTAACTATTAAACAATTTTTTAAAAAAATACGCTGCTGAGCATACTTTTCAGCATTGTATCCGCCTCGTAAGCAAAAGATCGAGGGTTCGAGCCCCAGCTGAGTCGTCGGATTTTCTGGGTGGGAAAATCTTGGGCACGCAGGTCATAAGATTATGTGGCATGAAAAAGTTCATTGTTGGGCCCATTTGGCTTGAATTCTCTCCGAAAATTAAATCCCGTTATACTTTAACATCCACAGAGAGTGCAGATTAATTGTAATCAGAGCGTCAAAATTGGTAGCGAGAGTCTCCTAGATGGTGCCACCAAAAAATGGCTCTCAGTTCTGGGGGATTTGTCAAGTCTGCAATGGCTTGACCACCAGTGTTGCAACCCCATTAGATAAAAAAAAAATGTTTGCATGGATTTCAACTTTTTTATTTCATGAATTGTTAAACGAACTTGAATTACCGAATATTACTTCAACCTTTTGTGTGGAAAAACGTGCCAAATAGAGTAAACAATAACTTTGTATTTCGTTTTAGGTGGACATTGGCGCAACCTGAGGTGACCAACGGGACCATCCTGAGATGTTCTTGGCGATCGAAGGATTGCGGGTTCAGCTCATCTTCTTTGCAGTTCTGCTCTTGGAATTGATCTCAAAGTAAGGCCCTTTTGAAACATTTAAAATCAGTAATATTTATTTGCATGACATCTGTGTATTGAAACAATGCAGATGATTTTATGTTCACGCAAAAAATGGTGCTGGTCCTGCAACTCAACCAAGTTTGGTTGAAGGGTGTTTAATTGGCATAGCCAAACTGGTGGTTTCTTTCAAACCTACCAGTTTAGTTACCATAACTATACTCGTTCGATTGAACGAGTTAAGTCAACGTGACCAGACTGCCTCAATGTGTTCGGTTGAGATAACTAAACTCTGTGTGAGAACTAAACTGCGTGGTATCAGTGTAGTTCTCTCAACCGAACTAGTCGTTTGCGCCAGCTGAACGCTTCTAACCAAACGTGTTTGGTTCCTGCAACTAGACAGTCCTGTCAGTCCTATAGCAACCGAACAGTTTGGTTAGGAGAACTCAATTTTCCTTTGTACGTACCAGACAGTTTTTTGCGTGTTTAACTTTTATTAGTTCAATCTTCGGACGTAACTCGTAAATACCATCCACTACTAGTTGACGTATGGAGGCCGAATTTGTCTTTTTGGTCTGTAAACAGTAGAACCAATCCACAAAACCCAAAATTCTTATGCAATATAATTCATCATTCTCAACCAAATCAACAGATCTTTAACCTTTTGCGACCAGGCGTAAAAATTTGGGGACATTTTTTAAACCTTCCCCCCGGCCAATTAACACGTTAATTAGTTCCGAAGTTGACCTTTCCCGATAGAAGAAGATTCAAATACCAGTTTTCAGCATGTAATTACATGTATCAGTCATTACTTTCTATAAAAAATGATGAAGTTGAACGATGGTAAATACAATATAGACCGAGAGCCCAGGGCCCCCAGACCTAAGTCATTTTGGCAAGGATAAAAAGTACGTAATTAGGTTCGGTTTCATTTACTTTTAGTGTATGCATACCCGTTAGAGTGGACCGACGGCCAATTTAGAGGTATCGGGTACAAAAAGTAGGTAAAATATAAGTTAACCTAAGTCATTTTGGAAAGGCTGATTTTTACATATGTTTTAGAAAATAATGTTAAAAGTGCATAATAATTTTCCCAGACACTTTCCGTGGGCCGATATTTCTCCCAGACTCTTTAAACGTCTTCATCAAGCTCAGACTTTGTCAATCACATCTAGCGGCGTGAGATGGCACTACAACCGTTCTCGGACATCAAGGAAGGGAAGTTAAGCAAAAAAGAACTATGTGTCTATTGGATATATGGTTGGTTTATCGACATATATATTCCGGTTTGTGTGCTTAATTATTGGAGATGTGAAAATGTAGTAAGCTAGACAGCTATGACAACTTGTTTATTAATCCATTTTCTAATTAATTTTTTTCCAATCAAATCGATACGATATTCTTTCACCGGAATATAAGTCAATCAACCAACCATATATCCAATAGACACATAGTTCTTTTTTGCTTAACTTCCCTTCCTTGATGTCCGAGAACGGTTGTAGTGCCATCTCACGCCGCTAGATGTGATTGACAAAGTCTGAGCTTGATGAAGACGTTTAAAGAGTCTGGGAGAAATATCGGCCCACGGAAAGTGTCTGGGAAAATTATTATGCACTTTTAACATTATTTTCTAAAACATATGTAAAAATCAGCCTTTCCAAAATGACTTAGGTTAACTTATATTTTACCTACTTTTTGCACCCGATACCTGTAAATTGGCCGTCGGTCCACTCTAACGGGTATGCATACACTAAAAGTAAATGAAAACCGAACCTAATCACGTACATTTCATCCTTGCCAAAATGACTTAGGTCTGGGGGCTCTGGGCTCTCACTCTAATAGTAGAGTTCTTAAAAAGTTAATTTAAACTTTTTTTTTCAAACTTTTCAACAAATTATTTAGGTAGTAAATTTTAAAAGAATTTAAAATTTTGTATGAAAAGTATGTTTAGATTAAGAATAGACGTGTAGGATTTTACTTAAAAGGTTAATCTCTTAAGAGGTTAATAAGAGTTATTACTTCCCAAAATTATGATAATATACAAATTAAATACTAATCCACAGTTATAAATAATAATTTATGCGTGATTATCAACCTATTATCAACAGCAATAAACAACTGATAACTGATATTTAACATATATTTATCTGTAATTAACAATGCCGTAATGGGAATACAAAAAGATGTATGAATGATATAACTTATGAATTTAATTATTTTTAACAAACCCTAATTTATCAATAACAAAAAATCTTCAAAGATTAAATCAAGTACTGAAAATTACTAAAAATGTTAAACAAAAAAACATATTTGATCAATATTAATTAATAATGAAACTAACACAAAATTAACGAAACTTTTTTAATTTAACAAATAATAGCTAATTTAAAATTAACTTATAACTTTTTTTTATTATATACTCGCTTTCGTTATTTTCTACAAAGTAAAAGAGAAAAACAAGAACGAAATACATTGATTTTTAGCACATTATCATGCCATTAGTTGAAATGGAAAACCTTTTACTTGCTTTCCCAAGCCAGTATAATAGTAAAACTTTACCATACATAATAATAATACATAAAGCATACAAAATATCAGCCCTCTTAACTAAATATTTATCGCTTATTTTACTAAGAACACATAAACACTTAATACTATAAACACTTTATTCAGTAATAAAAAGAAAAATAAGAACGAAATACGTATATTTTTGGCATACTAAGCCATTAGTTGAAATAGAAAACCTTTTACTTGCTTTCCCAACCCAGCTTTATAGTAAAACGTTTTACCATAAATAATAATAATAATATACAAAACATATAAAATCTCAGCCCTTCTAACTAAATATTTATCCATTATTTTATTGAGAAAGCATATAAACACTTAATTCATTAACCAAAGAGAAATAAGAACGAAATACATAGATTTTTGGCACACTATCAAGCCATTAGTTGAAATAGAAAACCTTTTACTTGCTTTCCCAACCCAGCTTTATAGTAAAACGTTTTACCATAAATAATAATAATAATAATAATAATATACAAAGCATACAAAATCTCAGCCCTTCTAACTAAATATTTATCCATTATTTTATTGAGAAAGCATACAAACACTAAATATAAACACTTAATTCAATAACCAAAGAGAAATAAGAACGAAATACATAGATTTTTGGCACACTATCAAGCCATTAGTTGAAATAGAAAACCTTTTACTTGCTTTCCCAACCCAGTATAATAGTAAAACTTTACCATAAATAATAATAAAATACAAACCATACAAAATCTCAGAACTTCTGACTAAATATTTATCGCTTATTTTATTAAGAACCCACACAAACACTTAAATATAAACACTTAATTCAATATAACCATAACTTGTTCTGACAGCCATGACATACTTGAATTATTAACTGGCTATTAAAGATTCACACAAACCACTTTACAATGTCTTTTTAGAAGAAGTTAATCAATCATGACCAACAGAGCTTTTACTTTTAAGTCTGGGACAAAGCAATCTTAATTACTCTTAGTGCTAATAAATTCCAGTTTTGTGCATCACTATAGAATTGAACTTAAAACAGAAATACCTCAATTTTTTGCAGTAGAAAGGATCTAGGTAATTAAATTAAGTGTTTGCATAAACATAAAATATTGTTGTTTGTGGGATTTTGTTATAGGTGCTTTTAATGTATGGGATTTAATTGAGGGAGTCTGAAGGGAAAGTATTTTGACTAAATAGATTATTTAAAGAAATATATGGATGATGTAAAAATATGCTTTTTTATATTATAAGACGGACTATCAGTCCCATAGAACTACTGCATTAGTTTTGAAATCACAACTTTTGCAAAAGAATTGCTTTGCCATGATATCTTAATTTCGCCAGGTATGGGAATCATCATAACAAAAATTCAAACCAAAAGTGCAAAGAAAATAACATCCAGTTATTTAATTATTAAATGAAAAAGTTTTTAAATAGTGTCGCCATCTGCTGAATATTTTTAGCATTTTAAAACTTCAAAAATATATGATTAAATAACTAGATAACATTTTAATTTAAAATTTGTTTCATTTCGATGTTGTGTTGCTTCCCATATGTGGGGAAAAGGGCTAACATGGCAAAGCATTACTTCTGCGGAAGTTGTGATTCAAAAACTAATGCATTAGCTCTGGCATTTAGTCGACTGCACTGATCAACTCTACTGGCCTGAAGAAAAGAACAGATCGTTCTTTTTATTCGTTGTTCGCTTAAACAGTATCCACATGTTTTTAATCTCCAATTTAAGATGACGAAAGAAACACAAAATTAGAATTTAACTATTTTCTCTTTTTATTCTTCTTCAAAGTTTCGATGATCAAATAAAACAAAACATTAAGAAAAACGGAACTGAACGTTTTTTTTTACTTCGGAGAAAACCACAAGATCTCAAATGATTCGTCACTTTTAATCCAATGAAGGAGGAGGCAAATGTAGAATGATTTATAACGTTATAAAAACGGACGTGTTCAAATTAATTAATATTTCTTAGAAATCATAATGGTTTTATCAAACCTAAATTCCATAAATAACAATTACTTTTTATTTATAAAAAATCTTGTAAATTTTTTTGTAACAAGAAATTCTGAAAATTGGATTGTAAAATAACAGTATTCTAAAAAGAACTGGAAGATTTTCGTCCACTGCATGAGCCGTGCAGTTGACTTGTGCCCTTAGCTCTATGGGATTAAGGGGGAATAGAGTAGAAGACGGGTCTCCAAGTCCTCTCTCTAAGTTAATCCAATGGTGCAAATAATTTTCTAAGCCAAATTACTAAGTCTGTATTGAATATTTTTCTAACAGATTTCTTTCTACGATAAATATACCTTACTTTCCAAGCTTTATAATTCCACTTTTTGAGTCCCTTAGACTTGAATATGTTGTTGTAAAATTATTCATCAAATATTTAAAAAATTTCAACAGAATTTCAAAAAGTGAAATTATAGAGCTCTTCAAGCAAACTCATTTATCAGATAAAATCCCGGCTACCTATTAAAGAAGAAGTTGCAATAGTTACTTGCTATATTAGTTTATGGTTAAGGATTTTGAAATGATGGAATATAAAAAATAAAATTAACGAAATGATTTTATTCACTTTTAAAAATAGGAAAACGAATATGTTGTAGAAATATTGTGAATTAAGAACTATTAGTACTTTGTTGATTGACATTAAAAAACTATGTTTCATTAGGTTAACATAGGGATTCCATCTTCCGTTAGACGATAAAAATACAAATCATTTGCAGAAGCATATTCTGTTCTCTTTGAAGTGTCCTTTCATAATGTACAAACACAGTGCAACTAACATATTTTATTCGAAATTTCACATTTGTATTCCCTTTCGAAGATTCTCTCTCAAACATCTAATTATATATCATGATGCTAGAACAGGAAACTCAATTTCTACTTAGAGTTTTGTTTGTCTTGACTAGATTGCAAATCTGCAATTAATAAAGAATGCATGCTATACATACGTTAATACATTTCAGCTGTCATTATTTATTATGTTTGCGTTGTTTATATAGTATCACTTAGTTGTAGCACAGTAACTTTATGCATCTGCAGTATGCGCAAAATCTGGTAGTTCTGATTTTTTCCACACTAGTTTATGATGTCTGCCTAATGAATAATCCAAGTTTTCGACCTCGAGCACCGAACGGAAATTCATAATTTTCTTCCCTGCTTAAAAAGTACAGAGCTTCGATAGTATATAATCCGATTCAAAATGCATCTCGAATGAGCGATGTTCGAAAAAAATGACTTTGAAAGAATAAATCTAACTACTGGGTCTATAGAGACAGTTCTAATATCATATTGTAACAAATTTATTGTACTTTAAAAACAGTAATTTGAAAGATTTCTAAAAAAACTAGTCCTTTGGGGTTATAATCGTCAATATTTGAAAAAACAATGACTTTTTCGTGGTTTACTCGATTTTTGACAAAGTTCCGTTTGGCGCTCGAGGCTGAAATCTTGGATAATTCATTAGGCCAACATCATAAACAAGTGTGCAAAAAATCAGAACTACCGGATTTTGCGCGTACTACCCCATACGTTTAGGTGACAAAGTTACTGGACTTTTGTTAGTATAACAATACTTTTGTAGAATAGATAATATATATTTATGCAACTAGTGCGAAAAGTAATGCTTTTTAAAACTAGTGGATTTTATTTCACTCGCTCGTACCTCGCTCGTGAAATAAAGACACGTGTTTTAAAAAGTTTACTTTTCGCACGTGTTTCATACACTATTTTTTATAATTGCGTGAAAAATATCAAATCTCATTTGTTCAAAAATAATTCACGTGCTAATTAGACTAAAATGAGTTTGGAGCTTCCAGGAGAGATGTCAAAGAAAACAACCAATGAACTCGTAGTTCGGAGCGCGTGATGCTATAAAAACCAATAAGCGTGTTTCAACATTTTGTCAAAGAAAGCAACCAATGAACTCGCAGTTCGAAGGGCGTGACTAAAGAAATATTCCCATCGCGAGAAAGAAATTTCATTGATTCAAAAATAATTCAAGCTCATACTATTTTCAAATAAAGCAGATCGATAAATCTTTGGATGTTATGAGTATTATCAAATCGAAATTTTACTTGAAATGTTGGCATCTAATGAAAAGAGTGACACAAAGTACTTTTTTTCACAGTTTTTGGGTGAAAAAAAGTACTTTGTGTAACTGTTTCAAAAAGTTTGACTTTTTGCACGCGTTTGATATTGAAATAGTAATGTAAAAGTCGGCTTTTTTTCACGCTATTATAAAATAGATATTTATGCAACTAGTGCGAAAAGTAATGCTTTTTAAAACAAGTGGATTTTATTTCACGAGCGAGGTACGAGCGAGTGAAATAAAGACACGAGTTTTAAAAAGTTTACTTTTCGCACGTGTTTCATACACTATTTTTTATAATTGCGTGAAAAAAATCAAATCTCATTGGTTTAGACTAAAACAGACTAAGAGATGTCAAGGAAAACAACCAATGAACTCGCAGTTCGGAGCGCGTGACGCTATAAAAAACCAATAAGCGTGTTTCAACATTTTGTCAAAGAAAGCAACCAATGAACTCGCAGTTCGAAGGGCGTGACTTAAGAAATATTCCCATCGCGAGAAAAAAATTCATTGATTCAAAAATAATTCACGCGCATAATATTTTATATAAAGACACGAGTTTTAAAAAGTTTACTTTTCGCACGTGTTTCATACACTATTTTTTATAATTGCGTGAAAAAAATCAAATCTCATTGGTTCAAAAATAATTCACGTGCTAATTAGACTAAAACAGACTAAGAGATGTCAAGGAAAACAACCAATGAACTCGCAGTTCGGAGCGCGTGACGCTATAAAAAACCAATAAGCGTGTTTCAACATTTTGTCAAAGAAAGCAACCAATGAACTCGCAGTTCGAAGGGCGTGACTTAAGAAATATTCCCATCGCGAGAAAAAAATTCATTGATTCAAAAATAATTCACGCGCATAATATTTTTAAATACAGCAGATCTATAAATTTTTGGATTTTATGAGTATTATCAAATCGAAATTTTACTTGAAATGTTGGCATCTTGTAAAAAGAGTGCGACAAAGTCTTTTTTTCACTGCTTTTGGGTGAAAAAAAGTACTTTTTTTCACTGTTTCAAAAAGTCTAGCTTTGTGCACGCGTCTGATATTGAAATTATAATGTAAAAGTCGGCTTTTTTTCACGCAATTATAAAAAATAAGTTTTTTAATTACAAATATCCGTTAAGGAAAGGTGTTAAGGTTTAAAATGTTTTAGTTAGAAAAATTGAGTTTTACTTTTATAACTTCTGTTAAGCCATAAATACAAAACTTTCTATACCTCAAAATTATTCATGACACAACAGCATTAAACTAAGTTATCGTGCAGTTCATAAATAATATGTTAATGGCAGCTAACTGTAAAACTATTAAATAATAATAAATTTTCCTTTATTATTATACATTTTAATGGTGCTCATAAATCCAAGTGCTTATTCTTTCATTCTTTCCACAAAATTTTATTTAAAAAAAAACTTATTAAAATATCACGGTAAATGTCACATTAAAATGACAAATCTGAGTCGCCACAAGCAGAAAAGTAGAATTCAATTAAACTAACTGCAGCCGTAACTCTGCAAAGAAAAATGTTTTTTTTATACGCTTTTGGGCAACTGGATTTATTTTCAATTGCAGTAAAGTATAGTAAAAATGCTGTCAGACAAAATGAAAGCTCTTTAATTGCATATTTAATAAAAACACGTTCATATGTAGTATACGAATTAATATCATGTACACTGCTCAAAACAATTAGGGGAGCACTTTCTAATTCCACTCTTTAACTTCACTCCCAACTTTTTAATTTTTATCCTATAAATCTAAAATTTGTTAAATAGGTTCACTATGCATTCGAAATGAAATAGTAAGAAACAGGAGAAAAAATCTTAAGTTTTCAATACTTAAATTTAAAGGGGGGAAATGGAATAATAACTTTTTAATAAATTATAACAATAATTTTTTTCAAAACTTTTTTTGTTAAAAATAGTTGAAATATATTTTTAAACATCTAAAAAATGCAAGCATGAAAAATTTAGGGTCAATTTATTTTCTAAAACTGTTTTAAAGTTAAATTTATTTTACCATATTTTTCATATTTTCATTAATATAAAAAAATTCTTCAAAATACGTTATTCTTCCATCTAACGATGTATCTAACGATACATAAGTGGCGAATTTAACTTAGTCAGAAAAAAATCACAAGCTGATGATTCCCAATGGAATCATTGGGAGCGAAAGGGTTTAAAACATGTGCTCCCCTAATTGTTTTGAGCAGTGTATATGAAACACATTTCTTCAACAATATTTTTTTTACTTATTTAGTTCCAAATGAAAAAGTGGCCATATACACTTGTAAGATTTCGAAAACTCATTTTCTTTCATTAACCTCTTGCGACCTGGCTTCCCCATTTGGGGACATTATTTAAAAACCTCCCCACAAACAATTAACATGTCAATTAGTTCCTAAATTGAGTTGGTCCGATCGAAGGAGATCCAAATATCGATTTTCAGCCTTTGAATACAGTCATTTATTTCTATGAAAAAAGAAATGTATCTAAATATCCTCCAGTATTTCAAATTTCGCCGCAATTGAAACAAAATATCCTCCTACGGTCGAGTGAAAAACGATATCTCTTTCTATACATTTTATTGTTCCCCACAGATTCATAAAAACTGTCTTAGTACACAGAGAAAAAAAAATTCTGTAAACATACAGAACATTTTTTAGTAATGTTACAGAAATAACCAATTTTACAAAAAAAAAGTTTTTGTAATTCTGAACAGAAATCTTCATTTCTGCAGTTACAAATTTTTTTCTAGTATTTGCAATTTGCTTCAGCCAATCATGTTCTTCTACATGAGATGTCGCGCGCATCGCCACTAAAATATGGTTAGGTTAGGTTTGAATTATCGTCGCACTAGAGCTACACAAACTAAAGTCTGACCTCGATCGTGATTCAAGACCAATCGCTATTTTAAATTTATAACTTAGTTGATTGTTTCAATTGAATTTCACTTTTCATTTCCTGACTATCTGTTTGCCGGCCTGGTGCAGTTGGGAGAGCGTTCGATCGGACATCTAAAGGTTCCTGGTTCGATCCCGGGTTTCGGCAATCTGCTATTCCTCGGTAGTGTAGTGGTCATTACCCCCGTCTGTCACGCGGGAGACCGGGGTTTGATACCACACCGGGAAAGCAGACATTTTGTTTTTTCTTTACAATTGCACGGAAAATGCAGTATCCATAAAATTTTCTTGTATAGTTACAGAAACATTATTTGTGTTTGATACATAAAATAGTCCTGACATGATATATACATGCAATGTTAACAAAAATATATTATGTGTTTTTACAGCACTATTTTTAGTAATTGTTTACTAGAAATTTTCTAAGAAAAGTTTTTTACAGAAATTTTTTTTGTAATGGTTACAGATTTTTTTTCACAGTGTATTAAATGTTATTTCCTAGAACCTTGACCGTGAGTGGGGAGAAACTCTTGCAGTTTTCCGACATTTTGCCAGAGGATTCGAGAACATATGACAAAATGAAGCCACCGAAGAAAGATGGTAAGAGCAGATTTTCACAATTATTCCTACAATTATTTTAAGAAGACTCCCTTGGGAATTTCACGTCATGAAATCGTCATGTTATTCCTATGGAAAACATTCGCAAGTCAATTACCACCACAATTTTAATAAAAGGTTACTAATGTTTTGTATCATTGTAAAGAACGAAAGGAATAGATTTCATAAAATTAGTTTGTTTTGTAAAAATCATATATTTAGTATTCTTAATATTTTTTTGAATTTAGAACTAAATGCATACTCATTTTTTTACTAACTTCAAAAAATTATTAAAAATACTAAATATGTGATTTTCACAAAACAAATTACTTATATTTAATCTACTCCTTCCATTCTTTACAATGATACAAAAAATTAGTAACCCTTTTATTAAAATTGTGGCGGTAATAAACTTGCGAATATTCTCCATAGGAATAGTATTACGATTTTCAAGATGTGAAATTCCCAAATTTCCAAGTCCTCTTAAGGGCACGCGGTATCCAAAAATTTGTCAAAATATCAATTTTTCAGTATTTACTTCTTATTCACAAAATCTTTCTGAAGATTAACTCAAAGTTTCATAATGATATCGTCTGTAGAAAAAAGTTAATACATATTTTCTGGAGTCATTCTTATAAGTTTGAATACGTATTTCGACAGCTTTCAGTTTTTTTTTCTCTGTTTCGCGTTTTTCAATACGTGTGTTTAATAAATCCCTTAGGTCTTTTTGCTAATTGAGTTACAATTTTGAAATTTTTAACCTGTGTTCTTATATGGTGCACAAAATTGTGCATGGAATAAGGTTTACTATGTATAGTTGGGTTTTTTTTTAATGTTGAATTCAATAATTTGCATTTTTTGTGGTTTTCAGTATAAATGCGTGTTTCTTTTTAACTGTAGCTCACATTTTAAAATCCATGCACAGTTCTTGAACAAATAGCACTAAAAGCAAACTATAAAAGTTTGGTGGAGTTATTCTCAAAATTAAAAGAAGTGTAGCGTTTTAAAAAATTCGAAATTTTGATCGTTTTTTAAATCGATGAAAAACTACGTGTTAAAATTTGTCTTTATTGCTAGAAAATGTTTATTTAGAGTTAGCATTATATATAAAACCACTAGTGTTTACAAGTTCATGATATTATTTCTGGAAATAATGTTTTGGGTAACGTGTCCCTTTATTGTAGTCAAAAATATTATATAATTGGTTGCTGATTAGAAGAATGGTTTGAAAATATTTGTCTCAATAAATGCAAGTAACCAATATTAGGGTCAGATTAGAGAGCCAGTTTTTGTTCGTAGGGAACTATTAATTGTATGATAGGGTTTAAATTTGTTTATAATATCAATACTAATAATTAATAAATTGTAAACACACACATTGGAACTTTATCGTAACTTTTAGCTATTTACAAATAATAACATTGGAAAGGGTAACAGAGTGTACAATTTTCAACATCCCATTGGGAATATTCTAAAGTGGGAAAATATGCATAAAAGAAACTTAATATGCATAAAATAAACGTATTTTGTAGATGTTCGTTGTATAAGAATACTCTCGAGCAATTGTAACAAACGTATTAGATAAAAAATATTCCTTTTAATAAGAAACTATATCTAAAAGACTAATTTATGTATAATTCTTTGTTTTTAAAAGTATTTTTAAGTTAGAATTGTAACATTTTTCAAGCGTTCATATTTATGTAAACTTGCATAAAAAATGCCAACATTTTTCATGCTAATATGTTTTCTTGTTAAAAAATTTTTATAAATTAGTACTATAAACATTTTCGAAATATTCGGTATTTACATGTTTTTTATTTATTTGCTAAAAATTCCACATATTTTTTTTTAAATTTATAAACTTTCATTAATGTTTAACTTTGCATAGAAGTATATTGTATGCACAATTCCAAATACAATATATTAATTTACAAAAGAGTAATGAGTACATAGTGAGGAAAAAATAAAGACTTCTTGTTAAAAAAACTCAAAGTATAAAAGACACAAAGTTTTGAATACTTATATTATGAAAAAGCAAGATGGATTTAACAAAATCCAGAATACTCCAAAACAGAGTATCTTTTTGCATACATTACTGCAGAATCCACTTATACGTTTAGAAAACGGTAATCCTACCCATCTGGAATCTAAACAAAACTTAACTAACGTAGTATTTTTTTATGTAGTAATATATGTCTGGCCTTTATAAGGTTTAAACTATTCTCTTTCTGTGTTTTTATTTTTGTTAGGTCGCCCAACTACTGTTCGATATCACGTGACAGTTATGGGTCTGGACTCCATTAACGAAGAATCGATGGTAAGTACGAAAGAACATTACAAATGTTAATCCTCTATAGAACAAAAAAATAAGCAACAACTCAGGTAGCACAGCAATTTTGGGCAATGTCGCATGGGTATCGGCCAGACTTGGAGAATATTGGATGAAATCGATCATTTTATACTGATTTTAACCAGATTTCCCGGTTCTTTGAGGTTTTATACCAGAAATTACGGAAAGTGCAATACTTAATTTTGCTGCAATCTTATAGTATTTTGCAAGTGTATGGCAATATTTTTCAATCAAGAATTTTGGATTGTAATTTTTTTTTCAAATAATATTCAAACCAATATTGCACCCCGATATTGCCCAGCGTCGGTAAAACGTAGTCCGTTATTCATTGGGCGATGGGTATGAGCTGAGATTGACCAATACTGCGCTGCTACCTGGGAATTTAAAATTGTTTTTACTGTAAGAGGTTTAAATTGAAATTTGCAACTCCTTTACTATAAAAAAAATTCTTCTACAAACTATATTTAAGTGGTAAATGGATTTATAAGACTCGTAACATTTTTAAGTAAAAAAATATTGGTAATATTAAGTCGAATGTTGTAAAAGTTATGATTGCTATTGTTTGAACTGATAGTTCTTAAAGAAGTTTCAAATCATGTAGTAATCAGATTATTTTATATTATTAGGTCCGGAACTTAGCTAATAGCTCTTAAGTAACTCCAGGGCGACCTAAATTTAACCAAATTAAACCTAACCACTAAGTACGGCAAAACCTAATGCACAATTATTAATTGAAGTAGAAAAAGTTCTTTTATTCGATAAAGGTAGTGTTTAATACATTGTTGTTACAGAAAATGGCTTTTACATTTTAATAAAATTTTTCATAAAATTTCAATTTAAAGAAAATAACATATACTGTCAAATAACTTACAAGTCAATATTAAGTTTTTGACAGGGGGAGTTCAGTTGATTGAGATTAAAGTTTATTGGGTGAAAATATTCATGCTTTTGACAGGGTTAAAAAGAAAAAATTGTTTATATTTTAAAGTGATATTATCATTTTTTGTCATTTTCATAGTCAAGAAATAGTTAACTGTCAGATTAACATGAAGTGTCAATCAAAAGTGTAAATACCTAATTAATTTATTATCTTATTGATAAAATAATAATATAATAAATTAATTTGTTTTTTTTAACTAATACAAAGTATTCTAAAAAGGAAAATAAGTTTAAAATAAGAGCTAAGGTAGTCGCAATTTTTAAACGATTTCATAAAAAAAAATTACCTATATCTTAATTTGAGGAAAAATAACTTAAAAATCTTAATTGGTGTTACTCAAAGTTCTCCAACAGAGATAACATCAACTACAATTTAAAGAATGAAAGGATATAAAAACATCAATGTAACAAAAACTCGCATGATTTATCTTTTAATCTGCCTCCGATATTCAGTTTTTATTCAAGCTTCCTCTATATTTATGCTGTCACATATAAAAAATAATGATAATTTTATCCCAAAAAATACAATATCGCAAAATGAAATATATGCCTCTCTCGAAATTTAAGCATTTCAACTAACTTTTCATCAAGCAGAAGCTTTTTCTTGTGTGTGCCAGAATCAAAATAACTTTAGATATATTACATTCTATCATTCTTTGTATTTCCACCGCATATTTGCTGCCGTTGAAAATGCTCGCATAAAAAAGACCACCAGCGTAAATTTGGCGTTGAAATTTATGGGCGAAGTTTGTGAAATGAATTTTTTGAAATGGAGGATGAATATATTTTCATCAAAACGGAGCAGGAATTTGAAGAAGGAAAAAATGACGAGAGAGAGTGTTCCGTTATATTTGTCAGTGTTATCTGGTGGTTGATAAAAAAAAATATTTTAAAGCTTTCGAGTACGGCGTTCTTTTTGTTGTTGTTTTTTCGTTTCAAACAAGATTTAATTTTGTTTAACGTAAGGTAGCTTGGGGTAAGAAGGATTGAAGGATTTTTGGATCAGTAACAAAAAAGAACGAAACAGACAGAAACAAAATTAAAAAAATCAAAGTACAATTATGAAAATCGAGTTTCTAATTTTTTAAACTATGAGTAATTTTCGTATCTTTATGCACATTTAAATTTCAAAATAAACTCAAAAGTATTAAATAAAAATTTGTAACAATGTATATTCTGAAATTAGGATTCTAACTTCATGTAGAGTTGCAGTTATTTTGCAAAGAACTTACTCAGTTTAACTACTTGTTGGGGTAGTGCACGGCTAACTTTAAAAAAAAAAAAGGCTGGAGAAGCTCTCCCAAACATCAGTGTGGACGGAAATTTTGGTGTCACAGTTAAGAGTGCCGAAGATGGAGAAACTAGTTCGGATGCATTCGGAACCCTAAAACTGTTATCAGCCGTGAACGAGTGGTTCCGAACAAGTTTCGAGATGAGTTCTCTTCATCTTCGGAACAACGCCACTCGGAACTATGATGTTAAATTCCGTCCCAGAGGGTGTTTGGGAGAGCTTCTTTGGACTTAGTGGTTGAGTAGGCCGTGGGTAGTGTCCAATGTCCAACATACTGACGGTGGTAATTCTTCCGAAACCCGTTTGATCATTGATGTTCATGTTTGCACACTTTTCTCGTTTAAAACTTTGTCTCGGCCGTAATAAGGTAGACTAAAAGTACCAAATATCTAGTATTTATATTATTAAAATAGCTCTACTCTACTCCCCGGTGCAACAGCCCATTACTGGGCCAAGGCCTGCCGTGCCCATTTCAGCTTTCGTGACCTAGGGCTCTGGGGTGCTAGGTATATGTCCCGGTAAGGTGGTCAGCCTCACGCGGAACCCCCAGTGTTTAGTTCCCAAGCATGCTTGGTACCCATTTTATCGAAACACTCAAGGGATGAAAGGCTGGGTCAACCTCGCCCAGTCCGGGATTAGATCCCTGGACCTGTGGCGTGGAAATGCGAAGCACAACCACTAGGCCACTGGGCCTTGTTAAAATAGCTAATTGGCCTTAATTTAAATGGTAAGTTATATCATGTGTTGTCATGTATATGTGTGCCTTATATAGGGGAGACCGGGGCACAATGGACCATTTTTTCATTTTTTGCGCTATAAGTACAAAACTATTCATCCCATACTTGTTTAAAAAAAGGTTTATATATTACATATATATATCCTGGTTTAAAAAATACCTTACCTAAAAAATATAATTTCAAATATTTTTTTCTGAATTCACTTTTTTATTACAAGTAAGGAAGTGGTCCATTGTACCCCAGGTTTGGGGTACAATGGACCACATCACGGATTACAATGGACCATGGAATTTTTTGCTGAAAAAAATTTATTTGCACGTTTTAAAGATTAACATACATATAAAATATTGATTTTCTTTTGACTTTTAAGTATCCAATTGCATTAAAATTTCTTTTAGAAAGAAAAAATGCATTCAGTCAATATTGAAAAGATGAGGGAAAAAAAGTATATCGAATATTAAAATTTGCAAAGGATATTGCAAAAGCTTTTTGTACTACTGAAAGTCTACTACTCTCTTGAGGCAAACTATGACCAGAAAAGGATCATCACCATCTTCATCATCATCTTCAATATTAATATCAAAGATACATCAACATTTTCAGGAAAAATGAAGAGATTATCCTGATTTTACTTTCGTCTCATAAATCGAATAAGAACACAATTTTTATCAACACGTTCTAGAGCTAAGCCTACATAATGAATCGTAGTTTTCGTTGTCAAAAGCTTTACTAAGACATAGTCGCCAATATTTTCTTCTGCATTAAAGTTGGTATTGAGTCCTATGATACTTTTTTAATAATTAGGAAGGATATGATACTTTTGATAAATAATAATTTGATGTTATAATATGATGCTTTTTAATAATTAGGAAGGACTAACATAAATATGTTTTTTTTTAATTTGAAACTAAAAGTACTTCTAAAGTTGCATGAGGACCATGGTCCACTGTACCCCAGATTTTGTGGTCCATAGTGCCCCATATTACAGTTGAACAAAAAACAAAATTGAAATATGCTATATTTTGATTTCAGAAATTAGTTTATTGATTATATAGAAAGACAAATATCTTATCTTTCAACTATGCTAAGCCACCTTGTCCAACTAATGTTACTTTAATGATGAGAAGATAATTTCTAGGAGAGAGCTTTTTTACTTTCACCTGGTTAATACACATCAAGAATAAAAAATGGCAAATATGTGAGCTAAAAACATGGTTTTTCATATTAACTAGATCAAGACTGTTATGCCATTTATGCATCATAATAATAACTCATTTGGAAAATATACAAAATAAATAATGGGGGGTGGTCCATTGTTCCCCGGTCTCCCCTAATATATATTTGTCAGTTATATTATGTGTCACTGATTCTAAATATTCGTGAATTATAAAATAAAAGACAGAAAGTTAGTCGTACCTAACAAATATAATAAATACCACACTAGTTTATTAATTTGAAAGAGTTTTGTGATTTTAGAAAAGCCAACTAGACTCGAAATGATTTCTGATAATATTTTTGATAGATGATTGATATATTAATCTTATGATTTTCTTAAAATCGATAAAAAGAACAAATACATAAGGAAAATGAAAAAATCTACCAACCTAGCTCCGGTCTACCCAATTTTCCATCATCCTTGGTTGTCCTTAGCCCTCTTACTTCTAAAACGGCCCAGGCGGCCGTATAACTAAGGGTTCGATAATGATATTCCTATCACATATTACGCGGAAACAAAAATCTTGCGTAGCGAAATTGTTAAACCACAGTAAATGACAAAAATTATCATGTATAGTGTACAGGGTGGTTATAAAATAACGCTCCCTATTCGGAGTGGTCTGTAGCTTGAATGAATAATCCAAATGCATCAAAAATTGAGACACTTGATATTCAAGAAGTGGGGAAAAGAATGGAATCATAAAAAAGACAGAATCCTAAAGAATAATCATGAAAAAGAATAATCATAAAAAACAAACTCGCCTTTTGACCAGAATCTAAATTACGAGGCATCGTCAATTATGGCCAATTACTGCCAACACAGCTAATTACGCCTCGTAATTTAGAACCCTGGTCAAGAGACGAGTTTCTTTATTACGAAAAAGAATGGAATTATAACACAGAAAATCGTCACTTGACCAAGGTTATAATTACGAGGAGTAGCCAATTATGGCTAATTACGGCCAACACATCCAATTACGCCTCGTAATTTAGAACCCTGGTCAAGAGACGAGTTTGTTTTTTATGATTCCATTCTCTTTCCCCCTTCTTGATTAGTAAGTGTCTCAAAGTTTTTTGCATTTGGATTATTCATTAAAGCTACAGACCACTACGAATAGGGAGTGTTATTTTATAACCACCTTGTATATGCAAATACAAGCATTAAGACGTTTCCTAAATATATATAAAAAAACTTTTAGAGAATATCACTATTTTTTGTAAATTATAAATATTTTCTTAGTGAAATTTACTTAATTTTTTTTTCAGCCTACAAATCCAATTAATTTCATAGGCGTTTTTTTTTTTTATTTTAAGTTTCTCCTTAACTCTTCTTTTTGTTATACAGCTAATTTGGATAAAGTAAAGGATAAAAAGCAATATAATTTTTTGTTAGCATGCGTCACTTGCTATAACTGAAAGGTCATATTTCAATTTTTATATAAAACGAAACCCAATGAATACAAATTTCTAATTATGCAAAATACTTCTCAAATCTTCAACCAATTGAAAATTTAGCAGGAAAAAAAACTGCTAGATAATGCATGGGTAAAAACTTGAAAAGCATTTTACCCATGTCCCATGCAATCTTATTATAAGAACAAAATCGCTCTGGTATCTACATCTTTTGTGTGATCTTTTAAAATTCTTTCATTTGGTTGTTTTTTCACTTTCCTTTTTAATGTTCTTTGAAAAACTATAGCTTCAGAGTTATTATGCAAATCATAGAAGATGCCTTTTACAGTAGATATTCTTGAGGGTTAATAGAGCGTAAGCTAAAAGGCACAGATTCTAACTACAAAATGAAATGAAATTTCAGAAAACAGCATGGTTTCAATAGAAACCGAAAGTTTTTTTAAAGTGTTAATCCTTTGATTCTAAAATGAAAAATATAAATTGCTTGGTAAATAATAGCTAATCTAAAGAAAAACTCCAAAATAATTATTATCAAAGTCATTTTTTTAAACAATACCAAATGCAGAAACTTAATAAAATATGTTATTATAAATAAAAAAAAATGTTAGATAACTTTATTTTTTAAAAAAAGATTTTATCTTTCGGGAATTTTATAATTAATTTCAAAAACAAAACTAATTAATATTTCACACTCCCCAATAGATTAAAAATCCATTGACACTCAAAAATATAAAGAATTCAATCCAGGAAAGAAAAAATAGCTTAAATTTTTCATTGAAGAATTTTAATTAGTACCAGTTTAATTAAAAGTATTTTTCAACCAAGACCATGTCTTAAATAAAAATAATTAATGAACGTAATCGTGTGACTTTGATGCCAACTTTCTTAAGTAAACTTTAAAAAAAAGTTTTTAATACTTCAAAGGGTACATTGTATGAAGCAATGCTAAATTTTCAAGTTCATTACACTGAAAATGTTTTATCAATTATTAAGTACTATTAATTGATATTTCTGTTACGCTATTAATGCTTCATGTTTATACTAATAACATTTCTGTTAGTTGCAAATAGGTGTTTAATATTTCTAAGAGTTTAGTTTTTGACTAGATTCTTTTTAAAAATGTCAGTTAATAGAGAGGTCAAAACTAAAATTATAAATTAAAGCCTCAATATGTATATTGCCTATATAATATTTAAAGTAGCTAATTTTTCTTACCATAGCCAAAATTCTTTTAATTAGTGTTTTGATTTGATGAAATAAAACTAAGAACAATAACCTAACGTTTAGTAACCATTTTAAAGAGTGGAAATGTGGTTTTGAACTTATTATTTACATATAGTCTTTTTATTTTACGAGTCTGAAACTAGGAAAGAAAGGATTTTTTTTCTTTACTCAATAAAAAGAGAAGGAACATCAGCTTTCAAATTTACCAATTGGTCAAATTTTAGCTGATTACTTATTAAATTCGTAAATAAATATCGAAAGACTATTTTCCATTTTACCTTTGCATCGGTTTTTTTTTCGTGTTTTAATATTTTACAATGCTTTTTCTTTTCCTACGATGTTACACTCTTGTTTCATTTTTCCTCTTCGTGCGATTTTATAGGTTATTTTGATTTCTTGGTCTCCGTGTGTTTGTGACGTTCCTCTCTGTGAGACTTTTCAATAGAATGGGAAAAGACTTCACTGAGAATCTATCTTAAATGGACAGACCTAAAATTTGATCTCGTATTTCTTTAAAAAAATTGTTTGTGTGAAATATTACGATGTTTCTACCAGTATTAACCCCATTTGTGGTATGCAACATTAAAAGTTAAATATCTCAGGAACCATCATTGAAGTATTATTATTCTTATTTAACCTTTTCTTATTTCATTTATTAATTTTTCAGAGAGATAGCAAGCATTACGAATAACTTTAAACCCTAAAACTGTACGATCACAATAGAAATGTAAAATACATTAATGTATTAGAGAAAAATCTATATATATATTCTTCTTACGTGGTCAAAAATAAAGGGAAATTTCTATGGTCGGAATGGCAATGGCATTACGGATTCGGCAGCCTAGTTATGCTTTACTAAAATTATCAGCATTCAAAATACAAATTTAATCGGTTATGTTTTAATATTTTAGCATGTAACATCTGTTTTTATACAATAAAACTGATTGATTTTCTAAAATATTTTTTCAGTCGAAATGTAGCTAGAAGAGCAGAATTATGAATTCCATAACATTTAGAAAGTGGGTATCTAAACTAAGAAAGTATAAAGCGCTGTCCTCACTACATCAACAACAACACTGACAACACTTGTGCGCAAGCGCACGGAGGTTGTCGAGCGATAGCGAGCAGAGGTCGTAGTCCCCTAGTTAATTAAATAATACACTCTTTACATCAATCAATTCTAAAATAAAATATCTTTTTTTCTCCACCAAGACTTACGCAGCCGACATCTTCTTCGCGCAGTCGTGGAAGGACCACCGGCTCCGGCTGCCCGAGAACATGAGCTCCGAGTACCGGCTCCTGGAGGTGTCGTGGCTCCAGGACATCTGGAGGCCGGACTCGTTCTTCAAGAACGCCAAGGCGGTCACCTTCCAGACCATGACCATACCCAACCACTACGTGTGGATATACAAGGACAAGACCATACTCTACATGGTCAAGTGAGTGTAGACACTCTATTCTTTCTTCTTCTTTGCTGACACTACAGCCAGTTACAGTCCAAGGCCGAGTCTCTCCAAGTCTCCTCCATCTGACTCTGTGCCCCACAATGGCCCTCCGTCGATTAACTCCTAACACCTTGAGGTCTCTTTCCACCACATCCAACCATCTAGTTCGGGGTCTTCCTCTGCACCGTTTTCCTTCAATCTTCGAGAAAGTTATAATAACTTCATATTACATCCAAAAAAATTACACTATCATGCTAGATTATACACTACTTAATGCTTATACAAACTACCATTTACTTGACCATGAGTATGGTTTACGATTACAAAACCATCGTTCCAAATTTCATGCGAGTGTGAACGTCTCTTTAAATAAAAATGTTACGGGCTCTCCAAACTATGACCATACCCAACCACTACGTGTGGATATACAAGGACAAGACCATACTCTACATGGTCAAGTGAGTGTTGAAAAGACCATTGGTTGACTCTTTAAAACCATTCTTTTGGGTCATTTCCATGAACCCAAAGAGTTTTAAGCAGCGTTATATGACAGCGAAACAACTACGTCAGTTTATTCATACTCTATCATGCTTAATTACATTACTTGATCCTTATTAATTGACGAAATCGCCAATGAAAGTGAAGAATTCTATATCTTAGTTATACTTTAAATTGTGAACGTGAATTTTCAATAAAACCCTTCAAATGTTAGCGATATCTGAAATTGTTGTTTGTAGTAAGTGAATATCATACACGATATTTGTCGATGCTGCCATTGCGAAGCAGTTATCATTAAATCCCGAATTATTTTTAACTAGCGAAATATGTTATGGGTAGCTTGTTAAAACTATTTTATTGCCAACATTAGAAAGGGGGCAAAGCAGAAATTACTTAAGATACCTGGGGGACAAAAAATATACTTTTATGATATGATAACAGCAAATTATTGTTTTTTTCTGTGACCCTAAGGGAACGGTAGGCTTTAATGGTTTAGCATAAGTAATATTTAATTTTTAATAATTTAAAATTCCTTTTTTTAATTTTTAATTATCATCTCTGCTTTGCTAGGCTGACGCTTATCCTGTCCTGCGCCATGAATTTCGCTGCCTACCCCCACGACACTCAGCACTGCTCGCTGGAAATGGAGAGCTGTAAGTATATACAAACGGGTTTTAAGTACAAAACGAAAAACTGTCAGTAACCCCATGGTGGTTTAAGCAAAATATTAATGAAATAAATTGGAAAATTTTACTGATCTATAGCCTTGTTCCGGTTAGGTAAAGTAAAAAAAATATGCGTTACTATACTCATATCAGGAATATTCATGATATTTTGTCATTATCTGCTCTCCATTTGCACTATGTTCTACTGCTTTTATTATATTAAAAAAAACTTATTACTCTCCAAAGATGCTAATAATATCCGCACGCATATCTTATGATGATAGCATTCAAAAAATAACTTGAGTATCCATTAGGCTTGGGCCATCTTGGCAAAATTAAATCTCGGGATACTTAACCATTCACATAGAGGTCAGATTGGCTTCAAAATTGTTAGCGAAAGCCATCTAACGGTGTCCCAAAAAATCCCTTTATCACCTGGAATATGCCGATCGAATCTACAAAAGGCTTGATCCATTTAAAAAAGATGATGATGTTAAGATTTTAAATCATCAATTAAAATATGTATTTGTAATATCATTTTATTTGACACTTTATTCATAGCCTCTTTTAAAAGTTTTTTATGATACCTTTTAAAAATCTGCGATGTAACTAGAAATCCTAACTAATAAGATTAAGGCAAGCGCACCATGTGCATGTGATCTCAGACTTCAAAGTAATCGTCCATATAGTAACATCAAACTTACACTTAAAAGTGCCATCTATGGGATTGCTTTTGATGGTTATCGAAATGTCAGTACGTTTTTATCATGTGCCTCCAGGCCGCCGTATCCTTGAGTTCAGAAAGTTGCCAGTAGCATGGATACAAGGTTTGGAGCACCCGCTATTGGGTGAAACTCTGTCTTCAACTACAGGAACTCGCCACTTCCTTAATTAAGGCACGTCTCTGGAGGGAAGGGGCATTTTTATCCAGACAACTTTTGCAACGCACATTGAGAAAAAAATACTGTAGACATACAGAAAATTTTTTAGTAATGTTACAGAAATAACCAATTTTACAAAAAAAAGTTTTTGTAATTCTGAACAGAAATCTTCAATTCTGCAGTTACAAAAAAAAATCTAGTATTTGCAATTGTTTCCAACCAATCGTGTTCTTCTACATGAAGTTGCGCGCATCGCCACTGAAGTTTTGCCTCGATCGTGATTCGAGGCACCAATCGCCATTTTAAATTTATAACTTAGTTGATTGTTTCAAATGAATTTCACTTATCATTTCCTGACGATCTGTGTGCCGAAATAGCACAGTTGGGAGAGCGTTAGACTGAACTTCTAAAAGTTCCTGGTTCGATCCCGGGTTTCGGCAGTCTGCTATTCCTTTGTAGTATAGTGGTCAGTACCTCCGTCTGTCACACGGGAGACCGGGGTTCGATTCCACGTCGGGAAAGAGGATATTTTGTTTTTCTTTGCAATTGCACGGAAAATGTGGTATCCATAAAATTTTCTTGTATAGTTAGTTACAGAAAAATTACTTGTGTGGGATACATAAGGTAGTCATGTAAATCTACGTGATATAAACATGTAATGCTAACAAAAATATATTATGTGTTTTGCAGCACTATTTTTAGTAATTATTTACTAGAAATTTTCTATCAAAAGTTTTTTACAAAATTTTTTTTGTAATGGTTAAAGATTTTTTTTCACAGTGCAAGTAACGTCATACTTGAATTTTAGAAATGAACAAGCATCTTAGTAGGAAGTCTATATAGTAATTTTTAATGATACGTATTGTGTTGCGTGTCACCTATAGTGTCCCACACGACAGACGACCTGATCTTCGACTGGGAGGAAAATGTCCCCCTGGTGGTGTCCGAGGACATCGAACTGCCGCAGCTCGACCTCACTCGCACGGAGAAGATGGACTGCACGCAGCACTACTCCACAGGTACGCACCGCCGGGCGTCTCAGAGAAATACACTGCAGCGGCTTCGATAACTCACAATCTTCCAAAAGGATCCTCAAGGAGGAGATGAGTTATCTCGGCTTATATACTACTATTAACATTGTAATCCGAAATAGTGGTAGGAACATGGGCGGTAAATCAGCGCCACCTAGACGTTTTCGAATATTCAGGTTGCGTGTCTGGTAACCGCCACAACACCATTGAGTAACTTTGACAGATGACAATGAATGTATCCTCTAGAAGGGAGGAGCATAGGCTTTATAGCCTGTTACCCTACTCGCCAGAAGTGACACAGTTACAGGAGACACGCAAAGAAAAGACAACGCAAACACATCCACAAATAAGATTTATTGACAAACACAAACATTCATGCCTTATCAGGATTCGAACCCGAACCCAGACGCGGTCCAAATGTTAGCTCCCTGCCCGTTGTGCTGCCTGGCATTGAGTAACTTTTCGTATAACCCTTTAAGACCCCGTCAAATGGTGATGATTTAAGTTGATGAGACTAAATTTGAAGAGTTTTTTTCGAAAAAGTTGCCTTAAACAGAATCAATTCCAGCATCTCTCCTTAAAAATCACGTTATTTTTTATACAAATAACGAATGGTACAAGTCAGGTGCTCCGGTATGGATGTTTTTGAAAAGCTTCGAGCATTCTCTTTAGTCTCACGATCGCGATAGCTTGGTCGGAAAGGATTAATAGCTTTCTTATTAGAGGCCCGGGTACTTAGGGGTTGATCTTAGTATTGCCATGCCACCGGATAACTCTTAAAACAAACGAGCGATTTAAACTCAGTCTGAGTTAATTTTCACCCCTTTTCAGTGTCGAAAATGCACTTCCCCTATAGGAGTGGATTTCACTCTTTTGTTTTGTTAAACCTCCGACAGGATCACTCCAAACGAGCGATTTTAACTCAGTCTGAGTTAGATTTTACTTCTTTCCAGTGTCGAAAATGCACTTCCCCTATATTAGTGGATTTCACTTTTTTGTTTTGTTAACACTCCGTGAGGATCACTCCAAACGAGTGATTTTAACTCAGTCTGAGTTAATTTTCACTCCTTTCCAGAGTCGAAAATGCACGTCTCATATAGGAGTGGATTTCACTCGCTTGTTTTAAGTGTGTTGAGTCCAGGATTGGGCGAGGTTGACTCTTCTTTCTTCCTTTCATCTCCTAAGTGAGTCTTTAAAATGAGGACAAAAAATAATTGTTAGCTGAACACTGGGATTTCCATGTGAAGTTGACCAACCTACAAGGACACATGCCTACCACCCCAGAGCCCTTGGTGACGTATGCTGAAATAGACGCGACAGGCCTTGGTCCACTAACGGACTGCTGATCATAGGAGTTTCGTTTTTATATTTATTATTAAGATCTATAGAAAAATGCTTGAAGTTAGGCATCCATTGAGGGACTTTGGCGATGCCCGGACCCGAACCTGGGACCTTTCGCTTGCTAGAGGAATGCCAAACCAACTGGAACCCCCAGCCCTAACTTGTCCTTAGAGATGTATCCATAAAACGACATCAATAAACAATTTTCTTTTTTTGTGGGGATCATCAATGAAATAAGTTACAAAGCCATAACTATGTTTTAGCTGCCAGTTTCAAAAATTGCTGATACTGAACTGTGAATAAAAAAATTTCAATGCGTATTTTTATGATATAGCAAGACTTAAAAGTTTAAGATCGAAATTATTTTTTTATTTCGATTATTACAACGCATGGAATGACTGGAATGTCTGTGCTTCTTTCATTTTACCCTTCAGTAAACTAAAACAATAAGGAGAATCGAAAATTTATTTTGTTCCAAGGAAACAAAAAAAAATATCCTTTCTGACGCATATTTAGATTTCAAAATATGAAAACCCCTTTTTTCCCCTTGTATATTCGACTACATATTTTGGTTCTTGTACACTTTGGAGTGGTTTTAGGTGTTAGCTCTTGTGAAAGCCTGTTTTATTTTTATATCAAATAAGTAGAATGTGGAATAGTCGGGGAAAATCCGATTCAATTCCCCCCCCCCCCCCCCAAAGTAGCCTTCAATTTTTTTTCTTTAAAAAGTTTGAAATATTTCAATACCAAAGTACTACAGATGTTTCAAAGAAAATATGCTCTATGTATGTTACCTTCACTAACGTTTGATTAACTTTTTAACCTTTGATTTCCCTACGTTTTAATTTTCATCATTAAAATATATTAAATGCAAAATACTATAACCTTGTCCACTAATTTCGTGTCCAAGAGGGTGATCTCCTTAATATTTCTTAATTATATCATGGTGTTTTGAAATAACTTCTCTAACTTTTCAGATTTTTTATTTTCCCTGTTAATTCCCCTAAAATGTTGATCATTTTCAGTTTTCTCTGCAAATTTCAGGTTTTCTTTGTTTTCCGAGGTCATTGCAAGTAGTTAAACTCATAGTTTCCTTGCACAGCAGTCACGACCATGGGCAGAGCTATAAAATGCGTGGAGCAATCAGATGAAGAGAAAATTTCAGCCGTTTTATTTTGTCCTCATCTGATTGTCCCGCGCGTTTTATAGCTCCGCCCAATGTCGTGGCTTCTGTGCAAGGAAACTGAGTTTAACTATAGAGCAAGTGTTTTTGTGTGGGCAAATTATGATTTTGTTAAGCGTGTTTCAGGTAACTTCACGTGCCTCAAGCTCACTTTTACGCTAAAGCGGCGCCTTGGATACTACATGTTTCATACCTACATCCCAACTTGCCTTATTGTCATCATGTCGTGGGTAAGAAAAACTTTTCTCGTATGCAATTTAACATTCGATATTCAGATAACTATGCAACTTTGCTAAATTAGAAGATTTTTGAAGATAACAGTGTTAGTTAGTTCTTGATAGCCTAAATAATATATTATGTAAAAATTTAATTATTTCAATGGGACCACATGCGGCCCATCTTCATCAGAAAAACAGTCAACTACGTCGTTGGTATTTCGTTCTATGTCACCAATAATGAAGTGGTACTGGCCAACTGGATTTGAATCCGTCACTATATGCATGATGGCTCGATATACTAATCTTCGACAAAGCAATTATACTCGGTCGCGAAGGAAAGTTTAGTGTGTTTGTATACTGACTGTCAATAGCAAGTCAAATGCTAGGTGAACTTTTCATATTTTTATTCAAGTGGTCCGAGAGCCACAAAAGAGTGACTGGTTAGTTTAGGAGCATTGCAAGAAGTTTCTAAGAATGCTAAGACCTCTACAGGGATGACAGTGATCTCGTGAATATCAAACCATTGGAAAACTTTGAACTATTCGCCTTTGAATTACCGATGTGAATTCCGTTAAACTTGTGATGTTTTATTCGAGATACTGCAATTTCGGGGGATTTTAGTAAAGTCTTAGAGTCTTATAATATTTTAGAGAAATTAAATTGTGGGAATATTCTTCTCGTGTACATCTCCAGGTGTCCTTCTGGATCCGGCCCGAGGCGGTCCCAGCCCGCGTGACCCTGGGCGTGACCTCCCTCCTGACCCTGTCGACGCAGCACGCCAAGAGCCTCGACTCCCTTCCCCCCGTGTCCTACATCAAGGCCATCGACATCTTCATGGCGACCTGCACCGTGTTCGTGTTTCTCTCGCTCATGGAGTTCGCCATGGTAACACATTAACTCAATTAAAGAATACAGGGGGAGAACCGCTTGATTTATTAGGAGTCGTCCCGTAATTGTGCCCGCTTGGCGGACATTGGCGACAGAAAACCGGTTTCTATCTTTCTTCTCAGCATGGTCCAAGCGTCGGAAACGTGAATCGCGTGAATCTCGGAAGGTAGAAACTGGGTTCCTTGCACCAGTTTAGGCGATTACTCGCTATCATCGCCAAAGTGGCCTGCTGAGGAAAGTTCTCTAAGAAATCAACCGGTTTTTCCCCTGTACTCTTCAATTTATATGTTCAATGTTCTGCAGGAACATTGCAGAAAGATCATCCAGAAAGACCAGCCTGCAGAAAGCCATTGCCGGCAGATTGCAATGATGCTGCAAATTATATCCAGCTATCTAGTTAAAAACTAACACAGTATAAAAAGCCTATATAACCCATCTCTACCTTATTGGGGATCCTTTAGAGTAGACAATAGGTTGTAAAAGGCTAGTAGCATTTTCACACTTGTTATTAATTAACCTAGCAATTGTGCAACTCAAATTGATCAAGCACACAGCCGGAATGTATATGTACCCAACCCCTGTACCCTGCAACTCAAATTTGCTCTTCTGTAACTTTCTATTGCAAGAAAAAACATTTTTGTACATGATTTATTATAACGCTTAAAAGGTCTTTCGATTCTAAATAAATGCCTTTCACCATGCCCACGAATACCTCATTTTTCCCTGAACTTCTCAACCAGGTAAACGTCATACTGGAGGACTGCGTGACCATGAAGCTAAAGCAGAGGCTCACCAAGAGGAGGTTCGAGGAGAGCAGGAGGGAAGAGGAGAAGGACGAGACGTTACCGAGGCTAAGGCTCAACGAGGTGGGTGGACATAACACGCAGCCTCATATACGAGTTTTGTAATGAATTATCGTACACGAAGTTTAGTTGGTTTAGTTTTTTAAGTTAATACCTCTCAATAGCCAAATTTCGAACAAAAAAAACCTTCTCGGAAATTGATTAGAAATGTCCACTCGGTCTGCTTCTGATGAACTTCTAAAGTCCATGAATGCGATTGAAGCACGATTGTACGATTGAACAGCAAGCTAATATGTACATATTTTAAAATCCCATATGTAACTCAACTATCTTTCAGAACGATGTGCTGGCCATCAACATGGAGAAGAAGTCGTCTGCCGTGACTCGATCCGTGAACCGTCGCAAGATCTGCGCCTCCAGGATAGACCAGGTCTCCAGGGTGCTCTTTCCACTCACTTTCGGTGGGCTGACTATCGCGTACTGGTGCTACTTCGTGGTATTCAACTAGAACGGTCAAACGACCGCAATGCGGCCGCAAGGTCTTTTTCCCATATTCCCACCGTTAACCCCTTGTTTAAAACTTAGCAATTCTATGGTAAATAACTCATAAAATAGAAAATAAATATGACTCGAATGCTATAATTATCGATATTATAAACATTGGAGGAACACTTCATCAATCATTAAGGCACTCCTTTGTGAATGATTTGGGAAGATAATATATTTTGGTCAGTTTTAAGTGTTATGCTCTGTCAATAGATGCGGAGCAATAATTTCGTATTGGCGGTGTATAAAACTTAGAAAAACAGTTTTATGTTATGTATGTGTCTTATGTTTTTTAATTCCTTCACTACTGGGATGTACGCAAAAACGCAGAGTACGTCCTTTCAATTCGATCATTAACGGCTCTGACGTACCCTGCATACTTCGTCCTCTTTGCAGTAAATAGCTACACAAGGTCTAATAGCGTATTACTCGAGAAATAAAGCCTGCGAGAGAAGGGATTTAAAAGCGTTAACAACAAGCTTATTGATAGAAAAGTTCGTCCTCTCTTGCCACCTGACAAAATAAAACGAAATTATTATTATGAAATTTTAACAATATAAAGTCATAGTTCAACACAACAATCCATATCACCATAGTTTAAAGAACGATGATGAAGAACCCCAACTTTCAACAGCTAGTCTAATCTCGTACAGTATTATAGTTTATTTGAATAAGTTAATTACTTTCAAAATTTGTGCAACGTCAATATACTATTTATGAATAAGTTATGTCATTGTGTCAAATAAGTTTAAAAGGTTTACTATTATGATATTGGAGTTTTTTTTTTCTTTTATACGAAATTGTACTTCGGTATATATTTAGTGGCTCAAAGGACTAGTGTGACAGTCGCTATTGTTCTCTGGGGAGAAAAAGAATCTTCTAGACAAGAAGTAACATGGATAGAAAAATGATGAATGGAGATAGAAATAGGAAACGATCAAATTGGGAAAAAAAAGGATCATGGCTTCGAATAAAACAAAGAAAAACTGTTTTTTAACTAGACAGTTTAAAAACAAACAGTTCTTTCCAAAAATCAAGCATCCCAAACATTATCGTGCTGCAAAAACCAGTACAACTACTATTAAAGGATTTTCGATTTTTGGAAAACTGGCGAATAATGGTGCGTCACCATTAGGACAGCAGTATTTAACTACAGAAGATCAAACATTTTCTTGAGCACCCTTTAAAAATGGTAAAAACTCTTTCGGAACAAGTTTTTGAATGCGTTGCAACACTATCCTTTTAGTAGCCCCTATAGTAAGTTGTATCACCAAAAGATAAATTATATTTGGTAGATGTGACTACTCGAGTTATTGAAAATGAATTCCTCATAAATACTAATTTTATGCATTACAAAACAAAAGTGTTAAGTGCCACATCTTTTACACAAATCACCAATCTAATAAATTTCGAAAGAGTTTTAAATCATTTGAAAAGTAATTTATCCATATTTTGAATCAATTATTGGTACATGTAGATGAGATATTTGAAAACTTTATATATATTCCATGCTGATATCTTTGATATTTCTTGATACAGATAAAGAAATATATAGTTAAATAATAATAATCTACATCTTAAAACTCTCACCCTCATATGATCTGTAAATAACTCCAAAAAGAGTTTTAATTTCGAAGCACAGTCAAGTAATACCTATGCCTTCAGTGTCACCAAAATTTAAGGACCTGTATTGATGTGTACTCAAAAACATATTATTTTTAATCTATACTTTTACATATCTATTGTTTGGAATTTTTTATTTGTTTGTTTGTCAAATCCAAAACTCAGCATTTGAACTATCGATTTGCGCAATTTGAAACACTCAATTGTAAAATTAAGGATTTGGAATTTTTTGTTTATTTGTTAAATCCAAAACTCAGCATTTGAACTATCGATTTGCGCAATTTGAAATACTCAAATGTAAATTAGGTGTCATTTTAAGGTAATGATATGTTTGCCAAAACATTCTAAAATGCAAAATATTTTCCAATATTTTAATCCTTCAAATTGCAAAGCTATATATTAAGCTTTTGAAACAAGATGTGTATCTTAAGAGAAAATAAAACGTAATAATATAATTTATAAGCAGTTTATGTCTTTAAAAGCTTTACGCTTTTCTTACGTTATAGTAATTGACACATCTTCTATGACACCCAGAGCGATTACGATTCTAAAATACACCTAACAGGTTTTTTTTTTTTTTTAAATATATTTGTATATAATAAGACGGCATCAAACTAATTGGAAGTATAGTAGACAGCAGTTGTTGTGCACACAGAAAATAATTGATTTGGAATATTTTACGAAATCTCCTTGTTGACATTTAAATTAAGGAAGAAAGAATAACTTATATTTTTTTACTCAATTGCAAAACAAAATATATTGCCCTCTGAAATTTTCGGTTATGGTCCTTGGAACCTTTTAAAGAACCCTATTGACCGGCACTGATCATCGCATATCTTATTTAAATAAGTATCTTCTTGAAAAACATCGCTATATTTAATGAGATGACAGAAAAATCTTAGGCAATTTGCCGACCCTCTGTTATCCAAAATTTAGTTCAGAATAAAAAGGGAACACTGTATCTCCATATTTCTAACTCACTTAATAAATCATTGTTTGTGAAAAGAAATAAAAGTGGAATATATTTTCTTTTATTCCAAATGAGAAATCGCCTTAAAGCCTTTTTCGTAAAGGTAAATATGTAGAATAATAAGCGAGAAACGACCAAAAACTTAATGGCGCGCTGTACATAAAACCAAACTGCATATCATCTGGAGGTAGCAATTTGGAAAATATATATATATTGTTTGAACTAAAGGCAATTTGACTTAATAAGTCAAATTTTTTTATTGCTCGCGATAAACTTAACTTTTTGACTTTTCGGAAGAGCTATAAATAATGTTCTTAAATATTATTAGATATTCATTTTTAGTGTGAATAAATTCAGGATCTGTTCATTGTTTAGGCCTACAAAGCCCGGGCCTTTGGCCCATTATTTTAGGGGGCCCCAAAATTGGCTCGAAAGAAACCCATAAATTTTGCTTCATACCTAACAATTTATCATTTTACCACCCAAAGCAATTTAAATTATATATATTTTTTATTAAGTACAATGATAGAGTGATATAATTAAATTTAATGATTACTTTACTTTAAAATGACTTTTTTTTTTCGTATATCTTCTATTTCAAAGAATTTTTTTGTTTTAAAAAAAAATCAGTCCAAAAAGGGCCCCCAAAAGTATCAGCAGGGCCTCAACCTGTCATGGTCAGGTCCTGAATAGATGGTGTTTCAATGTAAGATTTACATACAAAAAATAGATTTCACGACTTGGAAGTAGTCCGCGGTAGATAATATTTTTCATTGTCAAAGCGCACATTACTCTTACTAATTTAAATTAGTATTTTAGAAAGTTAAATTCAATATTTAAATAATAAATTAATAAATAAAATATCTGAATCGGTACTCAGGAAAATAAATAATGAAATTGAAATAACTTGAGTATAGAGTTCAGAAGTAAGTTTGTCAGAAATTTAAATGCGAAATTTTAAATGGCTGAAACATTTCTTACTTAAAAAAATAAACTATTAGACATTGAAAGGTGATAGAATACACAAAAATTACTAGAACCTTACAGATTCTGAAACACGAATTCTTTTACTACACATTATTCAGAAACAAAATTGTCCCTCTTGTCCCATGGTCTGTTATGTAAATACTGCTGTTGGCTTTGCCCAAAGCAGTATAACTATGTGTGGAGGTCACAGAGTACAAGTGAATTAAGTCTATAAAAAACTTCTAAGTGCTACATAGTTTCAAAGTTAAAGCCGCTAGGTAGCAGCAGTTATAAACATTTTTGTGCTGCTCAACGAATATTTATCAAAACTTTTGTATTATTGCGCTGAAATTCTACATAGATAGTGTAGCAGTTGCGCTTGGTTTACTTGTATTCTGAAGCTCCCGTATAAGATCGGCATTAGGCACGCCTCACATACAAAGGTTATGGCAATGTCATTCGTACTTAGGGTGGTGTCGGATAACCACAGAGACAATGTTAAGTTAATTCGATCATTCGCAAGCGACGGAAGTAAAAACCGTACTTATGATTCCTTATTGGATATTCCCATACAAAAATAACACAAATTTTAGTGTGTTCTGGCCCCAATAAAATTTTACGAGACCCGTAAAATTCTATTCTAAAAAATAATTGGTTTTATTTCCAATAGGATTCATAAATCCCACTAGAATTCTATAGGACCCGTAAATTCTATGGGACAAGTAAGTAAAAAACAACAAAACTTATGGTTGTAGACCTATAAAATGTCTGGAGATATATGGACACATTTGACCCGCGAATTTCAATCAAGTTGTGCGACGATGTTAAGTGAACTTGAAATGGAAAAATTTGCTACTGAACATTGAAACTGTAAAATTTGCTTGCTGTTTCACAACACCCCCAATTGATTGAAAACCCGGGTAGTAAAACTGTAAGTGCGGTTTTCACGGTCGTCGCATGTGAAAGATTCCAATAGACTTTTCATTGAAACAAATATCATCCGGCACCCGTGAATACGGCGAGCAAGACCGGAAGAATGTGAAACAGGCCTCGTTATTTTGACCCATACACCGCACAAAAAGATGGAAATCGTATTTTCGTAATTGAATGTATCAATGTTAAGAAACGTTAAGGATTGAGTGTATTTTTGCAAAGGATATTGAAAAGTGTTAGCAATACCACCGATATCAGCAGAAGGCCTGAATTATGAACTTGACTATGATGATTGTACAATACTTGTGGAGGTTTCACCACATAACATGAAAGAACCACAGCTACTGCGAATAGCCTTTAACATAGTGTTTAAAACACCTGGAATTTGGGCTTAACCTGGACACACAAATCATGAGTTCGGATCCTCTCTTTGGCTACGCTTGAGCGAAAAAATATTTGTTATAATTTTCTTCTTAAGATAGGCAGAATTGAAAAGTTTTTCGTTAAATTAAAATAGTTTCCCCTTACATAATGTCAAATACTTTGATACCCAAGGCTTCTGCTGATTTAGTTGGTATTGAATGTTATTTGGAACAAAAATAATGTTGAAATGCTGTTGGTGTGATTAAAAAAAATGTATGTTTACATTTCGTTGCTCATTGTTGCATTGTCACTCTTGTTGCATAACATAATATTTATGTACAAATTAGTTTAGTTACCTTTAAAACATGTATATTGTATGAGGGGTGCTCTCTTATTGATTATGGTCAGAAAGTAATTGAATCTCAAACCTAATGCAATCCACACTTGCCAATCCAAATAGTGTCAATCCGAAGCTTTTCGCGGAATATCAAGTTATAGTTAATATTTGTTTGATCCATGAGCTACAGCATCCTATAGGGTTGTTGAAACAGGGTGCGGCAAATAAAAGTGGCCCCGGTCTAGAGATAGGAATATGTTGGAATTCTCGGCGTGAAAAACTCTTGAAGCCGTCTGAAACCTGTTTTTGCATTGGTTGGATCGGAATAGCTTCACATTAGAGCTACTCATAGACTTTATTGGCAAGTTCAGATGTTAGTTCGTATTGTATGAAGACTTCTCATAATGCAAATTTTGAGTCTTGCAATCAATTTAGAATGTTTTGCATTAACAAAAACAAAAAGGTCCGATTCTCTAGGATAAATATAATGACATAAATAATTACTAGTGGGAACTTTTCGTAATCAGCTCTACAAACCTTGTTTATATTTCATTTCAATTAGCTTTTGAAACCATAGCAGAGTTGCCGGCAAAATAAGACGCCAATCGTTTGTTTGGGCTTACTAGTGAAGCGATCAATAGCTTCAGTTAGCAAATCTGTTTTTGTATTGGTTTTTGACTTGGCAACATTTCTGTCGTATTCTTATCTACACGTTGGGGCCACTTATATTTGCCTCGCCCTGTATTTGCATAGTGTAATCGATGGTCTGAGGTAAACTTTAAAAAAAAATCATTTCTTATCTTTGCACCGTGACGTACTCTTGAAGAAGACGCAGAAGCACTTGGTATAAACGGGCACGCCTGAAATCGCTGCAATTTAAAAGACAGCCTTCCATCCCCATGAAATCTTTTTTTTTTTTTAATTCTTATTCTGATTAAGGAGTGTGGATTGTATAAAAGTTTCATTATAACAGAAAAATAAAGGGTTTTCATTCGAAATGCGAGAAAACCTATCAAATTAAGACGATATCTTCGAAAATGGCACCACTTTAGATAAAACAAGTTGTGAATGCAACTTCTTTAGATGCTACAAGATTTCTTAAGATATGTATTTCACTAATAACCCCTGCCATATCACTGACTGTATACGGAACAAGGCATTATGAATTTAATCTGTATTTACAAACTCTCATCACTGTTATTCTATTTTCATAGTGTATATATATATTCCATTTTTATTATATAAAATAAACAAATTCTAAGATTTTTTCCCAGACTTAATTTTTCCACTTCAAAATATTAATGAAAACGGACATTTTAGATATGATTTTTTTAAAACAAATATTTAAGAAATCATTGCATTAAATTAATCAAAAGAAAAATTAACAAAATAAAATTACTTTGCTACAAGCAAACATAGCAAAAAATACATAACTAATTTCATTGCTAACAGTAATTGAGCATTTTATTTTCAATAATAAGTGTTTAAAGTTACAAGATAACTGTATTTTAAAGGTACAGAATACATTTTAGACTTAAATTGTTATACTATCAGCAACAATAAACAAAATATGTATAATAAATCCAAAATGCTACAATAACCTAAATACAACATTAATCTAAAATATCTGGGTATTCTGGAAATTATCAAAACGTTTAGCCAAAATCTTTGGTCGGTATCCTTTTGTTGGTTGAAACAATAGTTATGACTTTTCTAGTTTTTATATAATTTCCTAAATTATTCATTATATAGCTCAGCAACATAAGCAGCAGCAGCAACAGGTAGTGACAGTTAAAAGTGCAAAAAAGTTGTAATAACTTCAATACTACAACAAACTAACATTTGTGAGTCACTAATGATTTAGAAATCATCAACTCATTTGGACATGGTATTGGATATCTTGCTTTGGCTTGTTACAACATGCTTGGCTTTCCTCCTGTGCTGCTTCACACCCAGTAAAATTCTCTATCACTTTAAGTCCATCTTGTAGTTAAAATTAAAGTATTTGGTGAAATCCCTAACCAGTTGACCTTACAGAACATATCTAAACCTTAGTAATAAAATAAGTAGCAACAATATAAGTGCTATAACTTGCAAAAGGGTTATACAATATAGTAAAATCCAAAATAGGTATTTAGCCTTCCCAGTTTTGATATTTCCTATTTTTTTATACATTCTAAAACTCAGTAAGGTAATACGCAGCAACAATAGTAACAGTACATATATAAGTGCAAAAAAAATGCAAGAGACTAAATACAGCATCAATGACCTAGAAATCATCAAATCACCCACCACACTTTTTTGTATCTTGCTTCTGGTTGCCATAACAGATTTATATTATTTGTTTTCTACCAGGGATGCTACAGTTCCATCAGAATTCATCTTCTTTAAATATCCAATGCCACTAAGCCCCATCTTGTAGTCCAAAAATCTAAGTCATTTCTGAAATTCGGCATGTTGGCCTTACAAACATTTTAAAGCTCAATAATAAAACAAGAAGCACAATATAGGTGCTAAAACTTGCAATAATAATGCAATACGAATTACAATATTTGTCTAACATTGTACAATACTTCCCGAAACTTAGAAATCTACAAATCATTCAGCCAAACAATTGGGTGTCTTGCTTCTTGAGCCAAAATCGGTATTTGGCCTTCAGAGTTTCTATATTTCTACCCAAGATGTTCTATTCTAAAGCTCAGTAAGATAATAAGCAGCAACTATATAGTAATAATATACAAGTGCAAATAGTTGTAGTGGTCTAAATACAACATTAAACTAACATCCACACACCCTCAAGAGCCTAGAAATCGTCAAATCGTCCAGCAACACTCTTTGGAATCTTGCTTTTGCTTGCCACAACAGGTTTGGATTTCCTGGTTTCCATCTGTGCTGCTTGAGACCCATCAGAATTCATCTTCTTCAAGAATTCCTTGCCGCTGAAGTCCATCTGATTGTCGAAATAGAAGTCGTTGATGAAATCCACCAACCTGTCAACCTTGCCGGGGAAGGAAGACACAGAGTCCTTGGGGACCTTCTTGTCGCGATACATGCTGGGCATCGGGCGAACTTTTGACTTTCCGCAACCGGTCAGTAGTTTTACTCTGTAAGAATGGATTATCAGAAAATAAATAGTTTGTTAGAGAGGAGCGCAAATAATTTAAGAGTACATGGGATGAGCCACTTGATTTCGTAGAATTCTTTCCTTAATAGCCTCTTTGGGGATGCCAGTAAAAAATCGCCTAAACTGGTGTAAAGAAACAGGTTACTCGCTTTGTTTATCTTTCGCTGCAACCCTGTTTCATGCCAGAGATCAGTCGACACAAGTTATATGTTCTTACCGCAAATGAAGAACCAAAGAAAAAACTGGTTTCCTGTTGCCAATGTCCACCAAGCAGACACATAAGATAAGACTCCTAAAAAATCAGGTGGTTCTTCCTGTGTACTTCTCAAATATATTTTAGAATTTAAAAAAAACTATGACAAAGAGAAGGTAAAAGTTAACAATTGTATTTTCTAAAAGGTACTTTAGCCTAAACCTTTTGCTTCAAACGAAGGTTGTTTTGAAGATGACCATGCAAAAAGCATGGTTATTGTAGGATTATCCACAGTTTACAATTTAATTACTTATAGTCCCGTGGTAATTTTGGCTATTAAATTGTTGTATTTTAACTATCCGACTATTCAAGAACTATTCAAAATGTAGAGACTTTTTAAAATAAATATTATGGTAGGTACTAAAATTTGGCTTGGATGTTTTTCAAAACTTTTATGACTTATAAGAACCAAATAGGCAAAATACTAACTCAAAAAATAACAAGAGATTTCAATTGCATTAAAATTTTTAAAACAATCTAAAAACTGCATGCGTCACAGAGAACAGGCATGTTGAAAGCATATAAATTCACATTTCTTACTACAAGAAAATTAGCAATGTAGTTTTACGTACCTCTCAATAAAGAAATCCAATATCTCGTACTCATTCCCCTGCATTCCAACGTCCTTCTTCACATCATCAAAAGACCTTATGATGATACTCAGCAGAATATTCACCAGTATCAGAGCTGTTGCCAGCGAGAAGGCGAAAAAAGCCACCGGAGCTAGCAAGGGCTGAGCTGCTTGCATGGCCTCATAGTCGAACTTTTTCAGCATCATGCTGATCGAGGATTCGAAGGCTGAAGCAAATGAGCAGAATTCACGAACGTTGCGACCAAACAGAAGCCAGAAGAGTATGACGAAAGCGGTGAATGTGACAAGGAGGCACACAGAGTAGCTTTGGAGTTCCTATCAGAGGAGATGGGTGTTAAAATATAGGAAATAAATTTACAGATAGAGAAGGCAAAAATCAGCTTAACAAGGCAAACAGAGTAATTAGAATTCTAAGAAATGGGGATGCAGAAGATATCAGATAAAAACCACAGAAATTAAAAATCTTTGCCTAAAATACATGTATATAGCAAAAAAAAAAAAACATGGAGTAGCCTAATAGATAAGTTTCAATTTGAAGATAAACTCTGCAGATAGAGAAGATAAAAATCTTCCTAAAATTTTGGCCTGATTCTATTCTGCAGATAGAGAAGATAAAAATCTTCTTAAAATTTTGGCCTGATTCTATTCTAAGCAACTTAAGTTACTGCTAGGGATGCTGACTACACCACTGAGACATACATGTTCATTAAATCTAAAGAATACCAAATTTTGACAGCAAAAGCATACAACCCAGGTAGCACAGAAATATTGGCCAATGTTGCAAAAAAACATTGGCCAATATTGCAATCAATATTGTACAATGTCAAAATGGACTGTCTTGGGAATATTGCCACGACGTCGATTTACAACATTGTACAATATTGATTGCAATATTGGCCAATGTAAAAATGGACCCCCTCGGGAATATTGCCACGACGTCGATTTACGACATTGAACAATATTTTTCTCAATGGTTGTGCAATATCAAATTTTAATATTGGCCAATATAAAAAGTAGCCCCCCTAGTGAATATTGCTGAATTGTTTTTATCTTTATTGTTTTCTAATATTCGTTTTAAAACATTTGAATAACTTACACTGAAAGTTATAAAAAGTAGTACAAAGAATATAATTTTGCTAACATAATTTTCAATGCGAGTAGTAATATATAGATATTACTGCAATAAAAATATATGCACACAAAATTATTATTTGATATTTTAAAAAAAATTATATCATTAGTGCCACTTTTTTATTGCTTGTATAGTAAGCTATTTAAAAATTGTAGAAAGAATATTAGAAAATAATAAAGATATAACAATTCAATAATATCATAAACATACTGAAAATTGTCAAAACCAATTTTTAAAGTTTAAGAACAGATTTTTGAATATTTGTTTTAAAATTCATTTAAGACAATGCTAAATTGTACTAATTTTTGTAGAGTGTTAATTTTTTGCCATAAGTTGCAATAGGTATTTACAAAATAGATTTTAAAAAATGAAATATAACATGACAGTTTTTCTTCTCTCTTGTAAACATTTGTGAAAACAACGTCCACACACACATGAAATTTTGTATTATTGTCAGATGGAAATTTATTGAAACAGAACATACAGGAATAAACGATAATTTGTCTTTATTGAATATACTTAGACTTTTACAAAAAAAAATCATTCAGATTTCTCGGGCATTAATTCTTGCTTTGACCAACCATTCCAAGTAGCGGGGGGAGGGGGGGGGGGGGGGGAGGAAAGGAAAGCCACCTGGAAGTTAAGCCCACAAAGATTCTGAAGACAAACCGGCTTCAGTAATTCAGTACCTGGAAAGAAAAGATTTTTTTAGTGCATACAAAGTACTTTTTAAAGACAAAATATTTTAAATTGTGTTTGCTGGAGTATATTTTCATGGAAACCTCATATCCTACCAAACACATTTATAGAATAATCACTGGAAAAGTTAGCAAGTTTTAGAAGAAAAATATGCATAGGGTCATTAATAGTTAAATGGAATAAATATTTCATTCTTTATATTGTTTAAGTTACGATACAATTTTTTTTCATATAAAAATATCAATACATAACCTTTCAATTTATATAATTTTTATTCTATTATCTTTGGTAAAATTAGTTTAACCTTAACTATAGAGCTATTTTTAATTAACCATGTAATGCATTTTTTTTTCATCCCGAAAAAATATATTTGTATCTTTAATACTCATATATTATGGGAAAAATACTGAAAAAAATTATCTGCATTGGAATTTAAATTTTTTTTTTAAATTTTTGCTATACGACACAAACCAACTTTACTCCAATTTTGGTAAGAATGACTAGAAAACTACTAAATATATTTTAAAATAACCCTCTTAAACTATAATTATATTTTCAGAACAATTTATTTGTATTTGGTACTAAAATATTATTATACTTTGAATACTGACAAAGGCATAATTTTACAACTTTTAATAACTTCACTCTTTAATTTTGAATACAATTTTAATTCTGTCATCATTGAGGGTTATTAGTAACAGTAACTAAAACTTCAAAATGGAATATATTAGATGAAAAATACAGATTTGCTGAGAGGGAGCTCTACTTTAATAGAACAAACTGAATTCTGTAACTTGTTGCCATATGGCAACGGTATGCAGTATAGAGGCTTAACCACTTACAGATCTACAAAATTTAAAAGCTGTTGTGTATCAATGTTATGGGAACATATCAATTAGGACATTTTACACTATATTGATTTATTCCTTAATTTTTCTGCTTTGTAATTTGGTAGCTACATTTAAATAACTTTCATCCATTCTAATAACTACTTAACCGGTGCCTTAAAGTGAGCAATGGTTTATGAGGAACTATTAGTTATGTAAAGAGCAGCATTCAACTTGTCGCATTGTAAATATATGTATCGTAAGTTGATTGGGATATATTAAGAAAATAAGTATGTAAATATTTACTTTTAAGAAGGGAAAAACCTAGCAATAGTATTAAAAAAATTACATTGTGTTAAATAAGTAAATGAAACTGAACCAGAAACAGTGATTCTTTTAAAACAAAACTTTGTACACTGCGATCCAAAAGTTTAGACAATTATGATTTTTAGCTGTAAAATTCAGATTTGTGACAGTAGAATTTCAAAACATCCCTGTATATTAAATAAGTATTTTGAAATGCTATAATTGAAACATAATTGCTTGATTTGTTGTAACATTTTTTTTCATAAAAGTAACTTGTCGCATTGTAAATATATGTATCGTAAGTTGATTGGGATATATTAAGAAAATAAGTATGTAAATATTTACTTTTAAGAAGGGAAAAACCTAGCAATAGTATTAAAAAAATTACATTGTGTTAAATAAGTAAATGAAACTGAACCAGAAACAGTGATTCTTTTAAAACAAAACTTTGTACACTGCGATCCAAAAGTTTAGACAATTATGATTTTTAGCTGTAAAATTCAGATTTGTGACAGTAGAATTTCAAAACATCCCTGTATATTAAATAAGTATTTTGAAATGCTATAATTGAAACATAATTGCTTGATTTGTTGTAACATTTTTTTTCATAAAAGTAAATTTTGTATGGTCTCAAAAGTTTAGATAGAAATACAAGATTATGCTCATTTAAAGTGCATAGTGGCCTAATTTCGCATTTTTATTGATGAAATATATGTTTTTAAAATGATAAATTGAAAAAAAAAACTATATCCAGTGAACTAAACAGATTTAATAATGATATTGGTTCAATTTTACACCAAAAAGACAATATAGCCATTTCAAATCATATTGGCTTCAAATGTGCAATTTAACATCTGTAAATACCAACCGAATGCCTACCAGCCCATACCTTAAAGTTTTGCTACGAATTCATAGATTTATTTTCTTGATGAAAAGTGCAGTCTTTACCATATAAACTCTTGGGACCATACAAAATTTTGTTTTAGGAAAAAAAAATTGTTATAGCAATTCAAGCAATTATGTTTCAATATAGCATTTCAAAATACTTATTTAATATATATAGGGATGTTTTGAAGTTGTACTATCACAAATCTAAATTTTACAGATAAAAAAGTCATCTCTAAGCCAGTAGTTCCCAACCTTTTCTGGACCATCGCCTCGTTCTTTAGGTTGATTAACATCTATCGCCCTCTTTTAAATTTCATGTTATGTCTAACCATAATTTTTTTAGTTAAAGTGTAACCATAAAACTGTTTTATAACACTTACTACCGTTTATAAAAACAGCCGAAGAAGCTTTATCATGTCCCTTTTAAATAAAATAGAAAAATCATAAAATACATTTTTAACATATTTTTAAAGAACAAAAGTGAAATAATTAACTAAGATATTTTTAAGTAATTAATAAGGGAAGGTTAAGGAATTTTCCAGAAAATTTAAGAGAGTTGAAAGTAAAAATTGGCTGGTTTGGTTATGGTTGGAGAATGGCTTTGCTGTACATCGCCCCTCAAGTATTTGTTGCCCCCTTGATAACACAAATAGCCCAAATTGGGGCAATCGCCCCCAGGTTCCACTGGTCTAAACTTTTGGATTGCAGTGTACACTGTGTACTTGGTATAAATTTAGTTACAACTTCACAATTAAATTTATATATTTACCATACTAGCCTGGTACTTATGAGAAGGGGCTCTTCAGGAGTAAAGCCCGACTGCACATGCACTGTATGAAAGTAGTCCTTTAGTTCCTGACAGTAAAGATAACTCGGTACCTGGAAAGTAGACAGATATTTAGTATATACACAAAAAAAACTCAATTTCTATTGTGTTTACTGAAGCATAATTTCATCTAATTTCCAGAATCTATGCTACAGCAGACAACAGTTAACAATAAAGTACATCGATTTGTATTGAATGCTATATACTGTATATACTATTCGACAATTCCGATTTGTGTGCAATTTTGATTTGTGTACATGGTTGCTAGATAAATTAATTGAATTTTCATTTTGTAATTCGTCTCTAGGCCAGCGACTAGGATTTTTCCTCAAAAGTTGGTTACGATAAATTAAGAAAATTAGTATACAAATATTTACTTAAAATGAATAAAAAAACTGCATTGGTTGATAAAAAATGATATAATGTTCAATTATTTATTTGTCAATGCACTAACATGAAGCAACAAAAGTAGATGAGCTGAACTTGAGAAGTGACTAGGACTTATTAAAAATAAAACTTTATTAATATCAAGCAAGAAAAAAAGTATGACTAAATAAAATAACATCATATTAGCTGTTTAGTGGATTCCCGTTCAAGCAGCCTAAAAATTTAAATTAAATAAAAGTTTAAAACAAAGCACAAATAATAATAAATAGTAATAAATTACTGCACCATAGTACTTGACAAGAGACTTTTAAAACAACACTTTGTATGCTGATAACTTGAGTATAAATTTAGAAGCAACTTGATTTGTTTGCAAACAAACCACTTGTAAATAACTCACATTTCTGATAATATTTTAACAGGCGATTAAACACTAAATATTACTCATCTGAACAATAAAAAAAAATTATCACATAGAAAGAACAAATCCCGGTTTTGGTGAAAATTTGTTGTTTATGTATAATTTAAGACTATGCCCGTGCCTTCAATGTCAACTAAGTAAAAAACAACGTTAATGATAATAAAGTACTACTTCAAAACCAACCAGTAATATATATTTTCTAAATAGCAATACATCTATAAACGGAAATAACTGTAATTGAATAAATTTCTAAAGAAACTTACCTTATTACTTGATAAACATGCTTGTCCTGTACTCAGTTGGCGTCCATTTTGTTTTGAATCGTGACTCATACGCATGCGCGAAAGTTTTTTAAAAACCTCACATCCCTAAAGCACTCGATTGCAATACTTCCATACCTAGTAAACATCGATCAATGTTGGCCAATGTTGCTTTATCGACGTTGTTCTCACAATGTCGCTAGATGTCCCCACAATATTCGAATACTTTCAAAAATTGTTATTTTGTTTAAAAAAATGACTAAAACTTGTCTGATTATTATTAAAATTACTGTTTCATTCTTACAATATCAAAATAAAACGAATTTGAAGTCATACTAATTTTAAAAAATTCCCAATATCGGCCAATGTCGACTGATGTCGCAATTACAACGTTCCATATTCCACGACTTTCGCAATGTTGGCCGATGTCGGTAGAATGTCGGCCAACATTGTTGTGCTACCTGGGCAAAAGCTGTTTGGGATGCCTGTTCAAGTGTAGACCAGGGTTCAAAATTACAAGGAGTGTGTCTGCGTTAAGCTCCACAAAGACTATAGAAACACATCCACTAAAACAATCAAATCAAAAAGAAATAACCTTATAGCATTTGATGTTTTGTTCTTATTTGTAACAGTTATGCCCTTCTGACACCACCAAACAATTACCAAATAAAGTCAGTGCACAAATGTGTGTGCAATCTACATTGCTTTAAAGCTTAGAACTGCTAATTTATGAAGGCTGTTATTTATGGAAACTATTATTAGGAGAATGTTCATTTTTAAAATAATATTTATTTTTTGGTTGGTAAACATATCTCATTATATGTGTGGGAAATTATCTTATAAAAAAAATACAATCATTTAGCAGTCTTTTTAAACCATCTCCACATAAATATAATTAAAAAGTAATGTTTTGAACATTTAATACTCATACATTTAAGACAATTTTTTTAAAGAACTTTCACACATTTTCTTATATTTTTGAAAGCAAATAATGTAAAGGAATTTCCACAAATAAGTAAGATCATGATATTCCTCATTTTGAGGGCCACCATAAATAATTTCATTACCTCTGCACATCTTCGCAGTGTACTGGACAGCACACCTATTCTTTTGTTAAATCTCAACAGCTTAAGAAACTTGAGTGTGGAAATGGACATGACGAGACCAAGCTGGTAGCAAAACAGCTCATTCAGAAGAACAGCTTCTTGGAGCTTTACGTACCCTGTACCTTCGGTCTCTGTGAGAGAAGGAAATGGTATGTTAATGCAGTTAGAAAAAATAAAGGGCAACTTTGTAAAATATTTCAATCTGCTCGGAAACTGCTCGGAAAATGTGCTAAATATATTTGTCATGGATTTTTCTAACAAGCAGCAATACCTCTACTTCAGTAAAAATAAATAATAGGCAAGAAAATTAGAGGACTTCCCATGCTAATGCCAAAGTTGCTCTTTACAACGATTAAGCCAGTTTAACTAAGCTTGCTCTTTTTCATGAAATAAGTTAAGCAGCTAAATGTACTTCACACATTCAGTTTGTTTTTCCCCACCAGTGGCAGAAATGCCGAACAAATAAATGCCTAAGCTAATAAGTGAAATAGAAAGTTAGAAGTGGGTTTTTATGTTAGTACACAAGTTACACTTAATGGGGGAATGGCATCGTTAGCTAGGTCTGCAAATCGAAGTCTCCCCTCTGCGTTAATGCCATTGGAAAAATAATTTTCTAAGAGTAAGTACTCCGACTACATTAAATATTTTAACAAACATTCTATATTATAAAAATAGCTTTCTTACAGGGCTCTATAATACAACTTTTTGAAATAGTTTCAAAGATTTTTTTTTTAAATTTAACAAATAATTTTGAAACAAAATATCTGAACAAATTAAAAAAAGTGCAATTATAAAGCAGTGCAAGTGAGCTAAATTTTCCATATAAAACAAACGTTTGTAAAAAAATTCAATATTGCTGGAATACATAGCCTTTGAAATTGATTTTTTTTCTTTGGATTAAAACAAAGAAAAGACTTCGGCTTAGAGACTCGGCTACCGCTCCTCTTTAAGGGCTATTTTTGTCTAATAGCCCTTAAATAATGCCTCATTGAGTAAAAACGAATAATACTTGACTCCTACCTGTAAAAATCCTCAATATCTCCGCCGTCACAAACAACTTGTAAACTTGATTCGCGATCCCAGTGTACGAGACCACAATGCTGACCAACTCTGCAATGTTCCAGTACTGCTTGAAGTATGCCCTGCCTTCCCTGCATATGGCCCTCAACTCCTTGACCGTAAAGTAGATGGTAAAAACTATGAATATGATCTCCACAGCCAAATGGAAGAAGCCGAATCCTGTGTGGTAGTTGAGCAACCGGAAGGGGTCTATGTGGTAGTAGGGAACAACTCCGCCACCTGGTAGGAATTCTGCTAGGATTGTGACTGCACAGAATAGGTTGATCTTAAAAAGAGAAATTAATGCATAAGTATATCATTGCTGCTGGTATAGTCATTTGATGACAATGCAAGCTGCGAAAACTCTTTCTCGTGTTGTTTTCCCAAGAAACTATGTGAGCAGCCTTGTTTTTGTTTTACCACCACCCTAATTGGTTTGGAAAGATGTTGAAATTAATCAGCAGAGCCTAAACAAGGTAGGTTTAGAACAGTGACTCTCATGTCACTTCCTGAAAAACCACATGATTGGGTAGGGGAAGAAAGTGTTAAAAAAGCTTGTGCTTTAATCAGAAGGAGAATAAGAACTTTTAAGTTTTGAGAGGTATGAAGTACAATAATAAAATATTTATTAAATAACAATACACATTGGTAAGTTGATAGACTTAATAAGATTACATGAACAATATGCTATAGTCTGAACTGTAGGCTTATATATTGCACATCGAAAGTAATGCAGATTTTTAACTAGCTGGTGTATATAGATAGTTTATTATTTTATTATACATGTCACAGTGACTTAAGCTATTACAAACAATAAGGAAAAAAAATTCTCATAGTATTTAAGTAGTTTTAAGGATGCATGCGTTAACAGTAAGGAAAATCATTGAGTTTCAGTACTTGGGCATTATAAACCCCAAATTCAACAAACACTGCTCGAGTATGCCTGTCGATCCAGCCATCTTGTTCTAGTCTCTTCAGGCGTCTGAAAAGTTTTAGAAGATCCCCACTTCGCCTGCAAATTAAAATTAAAAAACAATATATAATAAAATTAAAAACAATAAAATTGAAAAACAATAATAATATATTGTGAAACAAATTTATTTTCATTACTGTTATTTAACCATATATATGTATATTGTTTTAAATGAAAACATATTTCAAAACTAATGAGTAATTTTATCAGACCTAGAGTTAATATTGTATATACTGCTGGTACCCAGGTTTACTTTACATTCATAAATTAGAAAAAATAAGATAGGTATTTGAATTTGAAATATATCCGGGAAAACTGTTTAATATACATTGACATAAAAAAGAACCTAGATGATGTAAACTTAAGAACAAGTTTAAGACAAAAATGTAACAATTTTCTTGACTTTCAAACAATATTTAAAAAGAAAATAATAATAATAATAATTTTAGTCTAAAGGCTTTGAATCTTATTGCAATTTTATAAAATCACACTAACCCTGCCCTGGCCACTAGTGGTACAACATAGCCTCCACCCCCATACCAGTCAAGTTGTCCCCAAAAAGGGTAACCCTTCAACTGGGCAGCTGTCAGGTACTTGTACTCGGGTGGTACAAGAGTATCGCTGGAGTTCACGGTACGCCAACCTTTGGTATACAGAGTTCCGTCTTCGTTTGCGACACTGCCATAACCAGCACACTCTGGGGTGATGGTCTCTATGATCCAAGGCACTTTACAGTTCCCTGAAAACAAATGGATGCATTAATTCAATTCAGAGAGTTTGGATGTGCATTCGGGTTTAGAATAATTTTTAGAACAGAAATGCAGACAAATAAGGAAATAAAAACACATCAATCAGTCCTTCTTCTTCTTCTTTATTGGCTCGACAGCCCTTTGTGGGCCAGGGCCTTCCTCAGAATCTTCTTCCATTCTGATCTTGTTTTGGAAGCCGACCTCCAGTTTTGCACTTTAATCGTTCTGAAATCTTCGTCTACGCAGTCAATCCATCTAAGTTTGGGCCTCCCTCTTGCCCTGGTGCCGATTGGCTTATAGTGGAAGACTCTAGTTGTTAAAGAGTCTCGGTTCATTCTGCACAGATGTCCAGCAAATTTCATCCGACTGACTTTTATGATGTTGATGATATCTGCTTCCCTATATAACCTATATAGTTCATTGTTATATCTGTGCCTCCATATGCCATTGATGTTCACTGCACCCATAATTTTTCTCAAAACCTTTCTTTCAAAGACAGCCAGTCTATTTTCCTGCGATTTTGTCATGGCCCAGGTTTCTGAGCCATAAGTAAGCACTGGTCTTATGATGGTTTTATAGAGTATAATCTTCGTTTTCCTTTTAACCAGTTTGGAGCTCAGGAAATTTCTCAACCCATGTAGGCATCGATTAGCAGCGACAGTGCGTTGCTTTATCTCAGTGTCTAGATTGCTCTGGCAGTTTATATTTGAGCCTAAATAATTGAAGCCCTCTACACGTTCAAATTTATAACGACCAATTTCCAAGAATTTCAAACTCTCTGTTGTCTTGCAGACAGGCATATATTTTGTTTTGCTTTCATTAACACTTAGGTGTATTTTTGCTGCAGAACTTTCGATGGCAGTAAATGCATCTGACAAAGCCTTCTTAGTTCTTGCAATAATAACAATGTCATCAGCATATGCAAGGAGTTGGGCTGACTTATTGAAAATGGTTCCTCGGGTATTAATACCAGAATCTCTAATGGACCACTCAAGGGCCAAATTAAAAAGAAGACAAGCAAGTGCGTCACCTTGCCTTACACCATTTCTTACTTCAAAATATTCTGTAACGTTTCCACCTAATCTGACACACGAGAAAGATGGACTTAAAGTAATTTTTATAAGTCTTATCAATTTCATCAATCAGTCCAGCTCAGTTAAAACAGCATTAAAGAGATCACAACTTCATAAAAGAGTGACACTAATGATTGATTTTGGATTTTTCACTATGGAAATCAAATAATGTTTACAATAAAGTCGGATTACAAATTACTGCAAAACTTCCTTCAAACTTACTAATATGGCCCTGGGAATAAAAATTGCTATCCTAAAGCTATATAGCATTTAATATAAATAATGTAAGAGGCTCACATGAATGATATATTTCTTCTATGGTAACTTAAATTTAAACACATTTAAAGATATAGATCCCCCTGATTAGCAATACGTCTGCAAATTTGTCTTAAGTTCAAATTTGCATATTTATTGAAATAAGCATGTAGTGTTGAGTTAAATATATATATTTGAAAATAATTGTCAAAATACTGAAATAAAAAAAATAATCCTACAAAAGCAAAATTATGAAACTAAATCTTATTATAGTTGTACACCATGTGTTAAACCATATTCAAATAAACAATTAAAATAACAGAAAAATTAAAACAAGAAAAGAAAAGGAAAGGTTGCAGCTAAATCGATAGCGAAAATAGGCCCCTTTGGAAAACTTGGATGGCACAAAGTTAGTTATATCGCCCATGAGATGTGCAGGAAGACGTCTAAAAAAATCACATGAAATGGATGGAAACAAGAAGACAGAGATTGAACTTCTTGAAAAATCAGGTTGCGTGAAAAGAGACTTACTTGGTTGAATTCTTACTTGCCGCAGGACAGCATACCCTATTTTCAGATTGTTCCGGTCATCCAAAAACAGCCTTAAACCCAGTGGATCATTCCCATTATACCAGGGAAGAGCAAATAACTCGGGGACGAGAGCGTTATTTGTCCAGTTCCAAAACTTTTTCTCTGTATTAACCTGAAAGTGTTACAAAAAACACAAGTTACACACTGTAGTTCTCTATTTTCTTGTTTAAACAAATTATTTTTTAAATATAGAATTACATCATAATAAATTTTTTTGGTTGGAGTACCTATTGAAATTAAAAAAATAAAGGTACAAAAACTTTAATTTTGTTAATAAAAGTTTTTTTTAAGAAATATATTTAAATGTAAATTAGAGGTATAAAGATTCACTTTCCCTCTCTTAGTTGCACACTCTTACATTACTTTAAGGTAACTATAGGTCAAAGTTAAAATAACCATAATGATTGTGTTACTTTAAAACATCCTAGATCCCACAAGGTCAACCTTACCTTGTTAAACTCCAATATATAATCAAAATCCTAGAAAAACAAAACTGGAAACCAAAAACTTGGTTGTGACAAAAATGTCTTTTAAAGGAAATTGCAATTATTTTGTTAAATTCTCTGTGCCTGTATAAACCAAAGGATAAAAGACGGTTAACCTTCCCAACAGCTTGCAAATGGCCAAAAGTGTATACTGTTTTTTCCTTATAGATTTAATATATTTTTTAAATTGCATATGGGTCTAGAAACGAAAAATCAAGTTAATTTCTGAAGAGAATATCTCAAACTCCTCCAAACAAAAACAAAAAAGTAGAACCTGAACAAAAATTAATTATTCACAGGGTTTTGGAATTTACGTGTATTGCTAGGAATACTAGAGCATACAATATGGAAAAAGAAAGGTCTAGCGCAATTATTTTGTTAACTTCTCTGTGCCTGTATAAACCAAAGGATACAAGATAACAGCTTGTAAATGGCCAAAAGTTTATACTGTTTTTTCATTATAGATTTAATACATTTTTTGAATTGCATATGGGTCTAGAAACAAAATCAAGTTAATTTGTGGAGACGATCTCAAATTCCTCCAAACAAAAAAAATAAGTAGAACCTGAACAAAAATTCATTATTCACAGGGTTTTGGAATTAACGTGTATTGCTAGGAAGACTAGAGCATACAATATGGAAAAAGAAAGGTCTAGCGCTCAGAAGGTTAAGGTAGCCATAAAATCATATTAATTTTTTTAAAAATAATAATGGGGCTGCAATATTGGCAGTCAAGCCTTTGCAGACTCGGCATATTCCTCAGAACTGAGAGTCATTTTCTTGTGGCACCATCTAGGCGACTCTCGCTACCAATTTTGACACCCAGATTACAATGAATCTTCTCTGTGGATGTTAAAGTATGCCGAAATTTAATTTTGTTGAGAGAATCTAAGCCAAATGGACCCTCCAGGGATTTTTTTCATGCCACATAATCATATGACATGCGCACCCAAGATTTTCCCATCCAGAAAATCCGACGACTCAGCCGGGGCTCAAACCCGCAATCTTGGGCTTATGAGGCGGATACGTTAGACCTCTCAGCCACTGAGCCGCTAAAATCATATTATCTTGACATCTTGACACATCATAGTTATATCACTAAGGTCCACCTTACCTTATTGAACTCCAAATACTGGTCTCCTGGCTTGATAAACCCATTGACAAGAGCCTCCCTCAGGAAAAAGTTGTTTGGATCTCTGTTTCCATAGCTCAAAATCATGATGACCCATAGGAAAAAGAAATAAGCCGAGATCTCTTGTAGAACAGCATACATTTTAACTTCCTTTTCGCGCTCTTTTCTGGCTTCTTCCAGGGCGTCAGTGTCCATGGGACGGTAGGCTGCAGATCTTCTCCTGTTGTATAGAATATTTTTTTGTTCAAATAACAGGATTCCCATTCAAAATTTAAATCACATTAGGCTATGTTATAAAAGCATGGGGTCTATTACCACCACGGTGGCGCAATCGTTAAGATGCTAGCCTTTGGAGCTGCTGAGGTCGGGTTCGAATCCCGGTCAGGCATGGATGTTTGTGACCGTCAATAAATGTTGTTATTTGTCGATGTGTTTGTGTAGTCTCTTTCTTTGTGTGTCTCTTGTGCCTGTGTCATTTCTAGGGTTTTGTACAATAGACTTAAAGTCGCAGTGCTTGGCAATCTTGCCCCCCACCAAGAAAGCCAAAGTCATGGTGTCTATTTATTCGTAAAAATTTTCGAGAATGATAAATTCATTGCGCTTGCTATGCCATCAAAATTAAAATAAATGGATTCCCAGATACTGTCTGTTTAATAGTGACATTTTGAGACCTTGAAAATTAATTGTAATTGCAATACATCAAAATGTGCGTCCAAGTGGAATGTATAGAAGATTCGTTCGGCTTTATTACTTGGCAATGTAAAGCTATCCCCAAATAACATCCAAATGAGATATCATAGCTATTCACCTTTTTGTCTTTAAAGAAAAGTATTTGTAAATCTGGTCATGACGTAGAGTAAATTAATTGGCTAAAGACTGGAATTGACCGAAAAATTATAAAAAGAGACCCAGCAAAGCACATATTTCTAGTTAATATTTTTCGGAAATAATTTTGGACAACTGAAATTTTGGGCTCACGAGTATTTTTTTAACCTTACCCAACTGCATGAGTAAAAATTTTCAGATTTTTCTAATCCTGCCAGGGAACACCATTGTTTGCTTGTTTTAAATGGTATTATAGTTAGGTTAGTTCGAATTTTCATCAGAGCTACAAGAGGGCAATTGGAGACCGGCATCATAATTTTGACCCATTGTTAAGCAAAAAGCCAACACCTCAGTGGACACCCAACACAATGGTTAAGGAAGACATTGTACACAGTGTTGGGACTTTGGAGCATATTTAATGTGCACTCCCTCTACACGGGTACAATCCTTCAGTCGTTTATAGATAGAATCATGTTATAACAAAAGTAAAGCGTTTAAAGATCCACCAGTCTTCATATGATACTACAAAACAAAATATAAACACAGCTTACGCTGTCTTCCCTGAATGAAGATATTTTTAGCTGTAGTATATTTATCAGATAACTTTGGACAATAAATTGAGATGCTAAAAACAACTTGCACGACCTTGCAAATAAAAAATTTCAGATTTTTCTAACCCTGCCTAAAAGCACAATTTTGTTTGTGTTAAGCCTTTTGCTTTGGAATAACGTCTTCAGGGAAAGAAAAGACCTTCTTACAATTGAAGAGCTTAGTGCAAGAACACACTAAGTGACAAAAAAAAGTGAAAACGAGAACATGAGTTTTTAGTTTACACTGTCGTTGAAAGTTGTTGTCCGTAAAAAACGGGGGGCTGGGGAGCCCAGTCGGTTAAGCACTCGCTTAGCATGCGGAAGGTCCCAGGTTCGGGTCCGGGCATTGCCAAAATAGCTGCCGACCTATAAACGGCCCGTGCAGCCAAAAATGTCCGACGAATAATACCCCGTGTAAGGGAGTGCACGTTAAATATCCTTCAAAGTCCTAACGCTGCGTACGATGTCGCCCTAACGGTTGCGTTGGGTGCCTATTCAGGTGTTGGCTCGTCACCTGACTGTGGTTCTAAAATTTGACGCCCGTCGCCAATAGCCCTCGTGTAGCTCCAGTGCGACGATAATTCAAACCAAACCTAACCTAACCGTAAAAAAACGTTACTTAGAAACTGAAAAAAAATTATTAAGATTGAAGTTTATAAAAAGGTTAAACAAGTTTTTGTTAAAAAAGTTAGTAATACATTCATTCACTCAAACAATCTCCAATTCTTCAAAATAGTAACTTTCCTAGCACTTCTTCAATTTTCCAAAGTTGCTAAAAAAACAAATTATAAACAAAGCTTACGCTGTCTTCCCCGCATGCAGATATTCCTCATCATGTCCAAGTCTTGGGTCCTCTTCATCTTCATCGGCATCATCTTCGTCAGAGTCCATGGATTTGCACAAGCAAGAAACAACAATGGCCGTCAGGAGGACCTGGTGATGAAGAAGTCAAAGAATGAAGAACAAAATATGGTTTAAAAAGGTTTGTTTCTAACTGCTTTATTGGCAGCTAAGCCATTACAGAGGTGGCAGATTTCCCAGAACTGAGAGCCATTTATCTGTGGTACCATCTAGGCTACTCTCATTACCAGTTTTGACGAAATCAGATTACAAAAAATCACAGAGAGCAACTTTATATCCATAGGCATCTCGACATACTTCAACATTCACCGAGAGCTCAGATTACATTGAATGTGAACTCTTTGCGGGTGTTAACGTATGCCAAGATTTAATTTTGCCGAAAAAACCCAAGCCAAATTGGTACTCAAGGGATCTTTTACATGCCCTACGATCATATGACATGCGTGCCCAAGGTTTTCCCATCCAGAATATCTGACGACTCAGTCAGAGGTCGAACCTGAAAACTTGGGATTATGAGACGGACACATAATACCGCTCAGCTACTATTAAGCTGTTTAAAAAGTAGAATCTCCAGCTGTTTTAAAATCATGTATCAACATTTCTAAAATGAAAAATCTTTGTGAAATGGAGGTTAACCACAACATTGTGATCATTAGACTTCAGTAAAAACCGGGTAAATCTGTCAATCTTAAAATCAGTAAATTCCTCCATTTTAGGATCACTAAACTTATTTATTCTAAAAATTTAATCTTTCTGGCAAATGTAAAAAAGTTTGAGGAAACTCTTGTGATCTTCTAAAACTATGAAACTCTCAGTAATATATACAAGAATCACAAGTTATGTGATACAATATCATTACTAAGTGTTGCTAAGCTTTCAATCCTATTTTTAGACCTAAATACAATGCATATCAATAGCCTTGACTCTTTGATAAATTATGTCTTAACTAGTAGACTAAAGCAGGACTAAAATTAAAAATGTAAGACAATAAAAACATAAATAATATAAAATATAGTAAATAATAAAATTAAATATAGTAGTTGAATTTTAGTAATGGAATTGGTCTGTTGCATAAAAATGGTTTATAAAATTGCTCTAACGATCTTGTAATAATTTAAATTATAAAAAAGCAATCGTTAAAAGTACATGAAAACTATATCATCATTCAATTGGCGATACCTTCAAAGGTTGTGTCACCAATACTGAAGACACAAATGCAATGAGGAGAGACGAGAGCCATTTGGAGGTGCGTTCGTCCCCAAAAGAGATGCCATAAGCCCACAGGAAAAACATGGATGCTCCAACAGAAACAATGACCTATGAGGTATCATTAGTTATATGAAAAATAAGGTTAAAATAAACTGCACAGAACAAAAAGTTAAAGATTATGTTAGACACATTTGTTTTAAACAGTTAAAAATAATGTTGTTGTTACTAATTCCCATCTGGTCTGACTCCATCAGACCAGATCAATAAATCCATTGACATTAAGAAAGTCCCAAACCAAAAGGGGGGAAGATAAAATAGTTCTAAACAATCGAGTATATGGTCAGGTGATGCCTGGTTTTGCTGGAACTTAGGGCAAGGAGGGAAGATCCTTTAAATAGCAGAAAACTTAAAGACTTTTCAGGTGTCCACTGGCTAGACTGGACAAGCAGGTGTTGGTCTGTCTGTCACCAGGGAGAGAGAGAGAGAGAGGCTTTTTTGCTTTGTACCAGTAGTGAGTCGGAGAAAAATAATATGCCAGATAAAAGGTATTTATATTATGGGGTAAAAAGATTAAAATGTTTATTCAAAATCATATTGGAAAATTAAATATTAAAGTTCTTTTGAATGTTTATTTACAGGTTTATCTGACTTATTAAATATTACACAAAATTTTGGGACACATTAAATTGCCGTATTTTAAGAAGTTTCATAGATAGAAACAGGGCAGTTAGCAGTAAAAAATAGTAATTCCTGATTGCAAGGACACATAAAGGCATTTCTTAGCTAGGTGTCTCTAGGTGTTAACATTAAAAATAATAAACTTACTAGCAACCACCCAAAATAGATGCACCACCAAGGCAAGGCAAACTTCTTTTTGCGTGGCTGCAAGTGTTGTGCTTCAGCATCACTCCTCCTGGGGTGGCGCTTCACCTCAATTGCAAGGGGAGGATCTGTATTTGCTTTCTTCCATTCGGCTCCTGTGGAAGAAATGGACAGGGAATCAGGGGAAGTCTACAAAAATTGCCTCTGAAATCCTTAAATGCCCAAGTGTGAAGATACAAATAATTATAGGTTTCGTTACAAAGAACTATTTGTTTAAAAAATAACCTCCATATGATGGGTCTTTATGAACAAGACCCCATGAAGGAGATGTAACACTCGATCAGCAAGGCTAGGTATCATTTATTTAAATACTAAAGAGCTAGACCTTCAACTATGGGCTGTGAGTTTGTTTATCATGTCAACAGTCTTAAAACTAAGCACACAGAGTTAGGTATGGATTTGTTGGATGTAGAATTCACAGTACCTCCACCTCTACATAGATTCCAACATCTAAATATAGATTTGGACCACTATACTATGTTTCTGCTTTGATTTAAAAATGATATCTATTTATTACCGCCGTAAAAAAAAACCATTATGGTAAATCAAATGTTTTCTCGATCTAAGTACACAGGTAACAGGTATTATTGTAGCGAAGGTAGGAGTAATTACAAGGTTTAAAATAACAATCGAATTTATCCGATAGACAACAGAACGAAGAGCTGCCCACTAACTGGTGGGACCAAGCTTTTATAATAACATAGAAAATTCAGAAACATCTAAATGGAATAGTAAAGAAAGTTTTAGAAATCTCCTGACTCCAGGCAAATAAGAAGTGACATATTCAATTTAAGATTCCGGTCGATCAAACACACTGGTTAGGAATTAACCTGGGCCACCTGCGTAGCAGGCGAACATTCTACCACTGAACCACAGATGCCTGATGGCAGTTCTAATTTATTCGGTAATATTGTAAAATCCCACCGTGGGCAACGTGGGTACAGCATCCAACATAATGCTATCATCCATGCTGCTGTAGCAGGTAAACTGCAGTAATACCAACAATTGGTTGCACCAGTTTTAATTTAAAATACGAAAAAAACACTGGATTTTTTAATTGTTAGACTAATTAAGTGCTGGCAACATTGATCCAAGTCATTATGGAAGTTACTGCAGTTTACCTGCCCACAGCAGCATGGGTGAACATCCATTGACATTAGATCGATTCCCTGTTGATGAAAATTGGTGGAATCTATGGTTTCGCTTTTTACTACAATCTAAAAATGCAGTCAAAACCCAACAAAAATTATTTCAATTACACTGGGAAACACATGCTTCTTACATTGGTTGAGTTTGCAATTTTGACTGAGCCCAATATCGTAGTCATACTTTGGAGAATGATAATTTTGCAAGTATATCTTTTCAAATGTTAAAAAAATCAAACAAGAAATAAATAAACTTACTTTGGTCTTTCAGGGCATTTTCAATCCTAGAGGGACGCAAGTTGCGTGGACGAGACTTTCGAAAGAAGAAGATCATCAGAAATGTGGGGGGAAATATTATAAAGTTGGAAATGAGCCCAACACCAATCTAGAAAGTTGGCAGGATACAAATATTAAAAATATATATTACGATTTTAATTAAAATAATTGTTGGAGTAAAAGGCTAAAAAGTAATTATATCTCTTGTTTTTGAGTAGTGGCAATCTAACACATAAATAGAATGCTAATCCTTTGTTTTTAAACACCAAACATGAACCTGCAGCAAATTACAAAACAGGTCACAAACCAACTGCTTAGCTAATTTGTTTTTAGATATTATGGTTTATATTATTTATCAAATTCATATAATTTAAACACTATATAAAAGAATGAACAAGGTTTAAGGAAAGTAGTTTTGTTTGAAATATCAAGAAAATAAGTTTATTATAATAATATTCTTCTTCTGTGTATACCTGTTCAGGACTTAGTGACAGTGGTCCAAACTTGAAACCTCCAGAAGCAGGCTTAGCTGATGTTCGCTCATAGTACATAGCATTCGCCAGCATTGAGAGGCATAGAACAGCCATGCAGCAACATACTCGTTGGACCTGTTAAACATTATTAGATTTTAATTATCAATACAGATTTTAGAAAGATGTAAATTGTGACTTGTTTTTAACATAAACACTATCTTTAACCCATTAAATCGAACCATTATGCAGGGGTAATATACCATGGAAACACAAAGTTGCTTTCGATGTAAAAAAATTTTTTATTACACTACAAAACAAACAAATTAAAATTATTTATGTGGATATGGTGGAATACTTCTTTATGATTTTATTCAAAATCACAATTAAAATAATTTTTTACAACAATTTAAAGATCATGAGTATTTTAAACAACACCACAAATAATAGGATTTACTTTTACATTTTCAACAGTGAATGAAAGGGTTAAGGCTCAAAATGGTTATTAAATCTAAACTAGTGTGCAATATTATATGCAAAAGAACACATTAAAACATTACAACATTTAAAATATAAATGGAACCAAGTTTAACAATCAGAAAGAATACTTTTTTATTGTCTAACTAGCGATTTTTAGTTATTTTCAGTAAAGTTATCAAAATTAAAATATCTACAAATTTTACGATTTAAAAAATATCTACAAATACAGAGGAATTTCTTCAAAACCCCCTTAACTGCAGGAGTGAAAGCATCTAAAAAATGCAGTTTTAAGTTACCACATTTTTCATTACCCGAGTGAAACGACTTCTTGGTGGTCGCAGGAAAACAGAAAACCAGAGGTGTCCATCTGCAAGGTTTCTACGAGAAGATGTAGAGAACAGGTGAGAAAACTGTGTAACCTGTTCTTTGCCAGCAACAGGAACTAGGCGATCAATCTGGATGGATAAAGTTATTATTGAAGGAAGTTAAAAATAATTGTTTTACGTAGGATAAATCAAGGCCGGATTTAAAGATTTGCCGCCTGTAGGCTACAATTGAAATTATTTGTGCTTTTTTTTTTTGTTGTTCAGCGTCTGAATGGCGTTTTTCCTTCCCCCACTTGTGTTGTAAGATATCCCAGATATATTTTTCTTGACTATTTTTTTTCTGTTTACATATTAGAATCATCTGTGTAATTGCACACTCTATTGAAAACGAAATAATAGGCGAATTTTTTAAAACTGTTTTACATTTTTTTTTAACTTCTAAATCCGGATGGGAAGGGTGAATTTGCCCTTGCAGCAGCCATGTTTGCTACTAAATATTAATAATATATATAAGTTTATGCATTAATGAAAATTATTTGTTTTCTTTCTTGAAAATATCAGTATTTTATGCCGAATACTGCTTTCATTGGTCATAAATTTTGCCGCTCCCAAAAATGTGCAGCTCTAGGCTACAGCCTACTTAGCCTATTTAAAAATCCGGCCCTGGGCAAAATATAGGATTTATATATGATCATTCACCTATGATGCCAGTTAGGTAATGTTCTCTATTTCATTGAGCCTGAGTTGCTAATTACTAATTATCATCAAACAGAAGTAGCTAATTTAACGATGGAGCAACAGTTGACTTCTCAAGCAAGCTTGGTACTCATGTATTGACTCTTAGAGGAAGAAGATCTTAGTTGGCCGATTCCAACTAGCAAACTTATATAAGAACATTAGGAGATAGTATGGGAATCAATCAATATAAACACAACCATAATTACTAAATTAAATTATTTAGTTAAGATTTTTAAGCATCCCAGCATCTAAAATGATAATTTTGTTACCTACAAAAAACACCAATACGTTTTAAAGGGCACTTAGACCAATAAGAAAGGAAAAGAAATCTGTAGAAATGTTAGAGATCTGAGAGGATTTTATTGTATCACCAAGGCAAAAAAAAATTAGTTTTTAGTTTCAGTCAGACAATTATACTATATACCATTCCATCATCATGTTCAACAGCAAGCCATTTGTTTACAAGGAACTCATATTTGTAGCCAGTTTGCACGTCTCGAAAAACAATGTATTGGCAGTTCCAGGATGACCATTTTCCTGTACCAGAATTATCATGCCATATTCTAAGGTAGTTGAGCTGTCCTAAAGACCTATAAAAACATATTTTACAATAGATAAAAAAAATACTTTTTACAATAAATATAACGAAAAAACATAAATGGATAACACTTTATTGAACACTGTGTAAATTACATGAGTGATTTAAAGCCACATAGCTTTACACATTATTTATGCTTACCATATTTTAATAAAATAAGATTAAATAAGAACAGAACAATTGTAAAGTACAATGTAAATGTGTTTTATGGTTTATATTTAGAAATATATTCACAAACAATTTAAAACATTTATAGTAAAGGGGTAATAAAGAAAAAAAAATATTAATTTGTTTTATTATAATTAATGCAGAGTATTGAAATCTTTTTTTTTTATTTTATTAATCACAAAACTAAAACAATTTTGAAATAGATTTAACAAATATTTAAATGTAAATATAAATTTATTTCCTAACAAAGAATCATATAAATTTAAATTGAATGCTTAGAATACTTTTGCAAAATAAAATTAAATAAGAACAGTTACAAGTTTAAGGTATAATATGTTTTTTATTGTTAAAATTTAAAAATATATTCACAAATAAGTTACAAACATATATTTAAATGATAAATAAAAAATAAGCACTGAAATATTTTTCACCTAGGCACCGACATAACAAAGACATCCACTGATCCTTGCTGCAAAATTGGTCGTTTATCATCCGCAAGATTGCGAACTTCTGTTTCGTCATCTTCTCCAGAAACAATGAAGTATACCTGGAATTATTTAAGCAGATGTTGAACATTTGTTGCATCAACAGTAATTTTTTCAAAACATATTGTGTAAAACATTTATTTAGCTTCGTTTAAAGCACTCCTTTTAAAAAAATTATGATGATGATCGTCCAATAATACAGGTTACTTAAAACTAAAAAAAAATAGCAGTACAAGACAATCAGAAATATTATAGCGTAGCTGATTGTTACACTCAGTTTCAAGTAACTAGTCAGATTTTAAAAAATATTATATATTTGAAATAATAATACATTTAAAAAAATAACCAAATTCACATCAATTTTCCATATGAATAAGCAGTGGACAACATTTTCAAAATAATATGAGCACTAAGTTGAATCAGCATTTGATTTTTAGATTAATTATGAATTTATATAATATTAAATTAAAAATATAAACTTCAGTTCAATTTGATTATAAAATCCATAATGACAAATACATTTGATTTGGTTCCGGCATTTCGTTGATGTCCAGTAAAGACAAGAATTTCATAGATGTATTTATCAGCAGCCTCATTATCTGGTAGTGGCGAGGCTCCGAGCTGAAAAAAAATATATAATTGCACCTTAGTATTTTATTTTTAAATATATTACACTTTCATAGAAATGTAATGACACTTTTCTGTAATGTATAATGCAAATTCAAAGTAACTTGTTTTCAAAAGCTTTGAGTTAGGTTGCAACAAAAATGCAATGGGCCTGTTTCACATCATAAGTGGCAACAATTCCAGTGATATTGTTACGTAATCTGAAACAACCTCATTTGAAAACTAATGAACTGAGTCTTTGGAAGACATTTAATATTACCAGAGAAAATCTATAAAAAAATATCAACTTATTTAACAAAATTAAAAGATGACAAATTATTTTAAAGACATTTAATAATTAATAGAAATTTACTTTTCTTTATGTTTCTGTTAATAAGGACAGACATCAAGTACATAATTTGTTTAATAAAATTTCAGGTTGTCAAGATCCATTGAAATATTAAAATTATATTAATCGGGGATTTTTTTTTTCAAATAACAAGCTTTATTTGAGCTTGTGAGTAAGCCAGTACAAGATCAATATATAAGACACAAAACTAAATAATATAATTATCAGAAGGTTCATTAACAAAAAGACCTGTAATGTATATTCAATAAAACAAAAAAAATGGGAAACATTCTCCTCTTTGAAACACTTAGAGGAAATTTCATATTAAGTTTCAAATTACCTTTTGTAAATCTTTTCTGTCTTTCCACCTTGCAAAGATAAGAAGAAGAATGAAAACAGCGAAAATAACAATGAGTGTAGCATATATCGTTACATTGGACTTGAAATCAGTATGTGCAAACACATAGCTGAAATCTATATCATTGGGAGCAATGGCAAATCCACCACCAAACGATGTTAAGTGATTACATTCACAGCATGTTGTGTCAGCTTTACTTTCCACAACCTAAAAAATGAGAAAAAATAACTAATAAGATTTTAAAGAGTTTTTATGCTAAGGTATCCTTAGTAACAACTTTGATGTTTCCACTTTATGAAAATTAAAAAATTAACTTAATTACAACAACATTGGATTTCAATATTTGATTCTGTCATAACATTATTAGCTGCTTGAATTTGAACAGTGACAAATTAACTTAAAATTATTTTTAGAATTAAATATTTTTGAAATTCCAAAATCAATTTGCTAACACATGGGAATATATTTTTGCATACCCTTAATTTGGAATATCCAATATCAGGACATTTTCTGTTTTATTTATTTTATTTAAAGTTTGACTATTTTTTTTTTTATTTTCACTTAGAGATAGTTTTGTTAGAATGATAAGCATAAAATAAAAATAGCTTATAGGTAGAAACATTCAAATATGTGTATTGGATGCAAAGGGATTGAAATTTGCTTTCAGATATTGTGATTTAGTATTTGTGATTTTTTTAGTGTGAATCATTTAAATAAAGTACCTGGCATCCATTTGTACTCCACTTTTCCTCAGAATCACTGAAATAGTAGCATCCCGATACAGAAATTTCAATTGAATAATTCGTTGAAAAATGGTTCGTCATGTTCACCACTGATAAGTTATGTTGCCCAGGATTATCAAATATTAGTTTAAGATCAGTAGAGTTGGCGGCTTGTCCAATGCCAACTGACAAGTTCTTTCCACTTTCAGTAATTATATTTGAGCCAATGAACAAGGAATAAACACCTATGAAAAAAAGTAATTTTTACATACATTTCTCAACTTTAAACTAAGAAATTTCATTTTTTTTATATGCAATGTAAAAGAACATAAAATCTTGAAAAGTGTTTTAGCAAAAGTACTTCTTTATCTATTTAACAAAATATTGTCCATAAAAATATTAATATTTTGATTATCAAAACACTATCTATAAAAAATTTATATTTTGATTATTTGCTTCACACAAGTTCTAGAAACAAAATATGTTTTAACATGTGAGGGGATAAAAATATTAAGAGATTCTCGGTGTTTGCTAAAATCACTTTTTCTTAGCGTACAAATTCTATGGTACCCAAATTCCTGGGGTAACTGATTTTACATTCAAAACAGTTCTATACCAATCAATACAACTGCAAAAAGACAATTATCATGAATTAGTTCATATCAGTCTTCGGTTATTAAAATTTCATTTACAATACTGTATAAGAAAAGGAGTGCATAAAACTTAGCCAAAAGTATGAGGAAATTGGGTGTCAACACAACTTTCGATTACATTACCACTCCATTAATACAAACAAACAGAGAGTCTGACAGACGGACCAATGTTCAAAAATCACTTTTTGGAATCAGCACCATCCAAAACATTTAGAAAACAAAAAAAAAATCTATATTTCAGATTTTTCAACCCCATTACAATACTTTCATTTCCTTACATTTTATAGTAATTAATTAAAAATAATGAAGTGCTGCAATGAAAACAAGAATGTTTCTTAACCCTCTCAATCCCAGTGATGACATTTGGCCTCATCATGTTTCTGATTATAATTTTTAAAAAAATAAATGGGTTGACATTTATTGGGATAAATATCAAATATTTTCCAATCGGGAAAATGTTTGAAGAATCGAATGATGTGCTTTTTGATATCATAAATGGCTATAGACAATCTGAATAATTTTTCTAAAATGATGATGCCAAATTGTCATTGGGACTGAAAGGGTCAATTGAAAAGTAAGTAATAAAGGGCTGTAATGAAAACAAGAATGATTTCATAAGCTCCCTCCTTACCATTACTGGAAGGAATATCCTTCAACCTGGCAATAAACTCATAATCCCCTAACGACGGAACATCACCATAAGAATAGAGAACAATCAGCGGCGCAGAGGAATCATCAGGCTTAATCTTGACAGTAGCTGAAAGTCCAGGAGAGTCAATGGGCAACATGTGGTAGACCAAAATGTCATCAGCTCTGGTGAAGGATGGCACAACGTAATTCATTTTCGATTCAGAGTTATCAGAAACCGGAAGGCAGATCCTGAAAGGTTCGGTAGAGTTTTCAATTGCGATGGTGGTGTTGCCTTCGCGGGGTGTTATTTCGACTTGGACGACGTTGGAGTTTTCGCTCAGCTTGCTTGATTCCATTCCGTAAGATTCCAGTGGCTGGGTCCATCTCACACTCTTAAGTAAAAAAATAGTTATAATAAATACATGAGTACAAAAATTAAAAGTCTGAAAGTAGTTTTAAATGTAAAAATACACGTACAATGTAAAGGAATACGAGTTATTTTTACTTATTATCAAAACCAAGACAGTTTTAGCAAAGACTTAATTTATTTCATAAAATTATGAAGAAAAGTTTTTTAAAAATGTTTTTAATTTTTTAAACCATAAGGCTGTAAAGGTGGAGTCGATATATATATTTTAATGTGGAAACTAAGTACTTGTCGATTAAAAGTACACTGATTTACTTTAAATAAACCTTTAACTAATCCTAAAAACTTTAATTTTAATATTTTTTATATTATCAAATTAAAGATAAAGTATATTTGGACCTTTTCAAATAACTCAAAGAGAGGATACAACAATGTTTCTATTTTTAAAACTAGGTAAAATATACACTTGTGGCCCTCCCACAAATCATTTTTATCTGCTATTTTCATTATGTTAAGGAATATAAAGAATGTTCAGCCAATTCAATTTATCTCAAAGAGAAGATATAAGAAGACATTCCTTTTCAAAATCTAGGTAAAACACTTACTTGTACACCCACTGCTAAATCATTTTCTTTGCAGTTATCTTCGGTGAGTAATTTACACAAATCTGGAAGTACCACAGATGCTCCTCCTTGTTCAATTGTGGTCCCAGACAAATTTGAAGCATAGTCTCTGAAATTAAAATATCAAAACTACAATAGAATCATTGAAATATGTTAAACCTATTGATTATATGGCTACTTTTAAACATATTAATCTCTTATAAATAAAAAACATTAATTGATTTTTTAATTAAAAATCTCTTCTTTTTTCGTTCTTTAAAGAACATAAGGTGGACTTTACCTTATCACCTGGGCATTTTGCATTGTAAAAAAATATAGAATTGTCATTTAGAAATTGTGATTTTGTAGAACTGCAACTGTGAGTATCTTTTGTATTTGATTAAATTTCCTTAAAATATATTTTTTAAATAATAAATATTGATAAGCGATATAATTAAAGAAACAACAAGGTCATTCATTTTGCCATTGACTAAGTAATTAAAAAAAACGTAATAAAAAAAGTGTAAGTAAGAATAAAGTTTTCTGAAGTTGGTGAAATACAGAGAGTTTCAGCATATAATAAGACAAAATAGACTTTCTTACTTCAAAATAGACATCTGAAATCCACTTTTAGAGCTGGCATAGAATGGTTCCGAACCAACCATAACCTCTTCCATTGCTCTCATTTGGATAGTAGAAACCATTTCTTTGAGCTTCTTAACCATGTCTTTAGTCTAGATAAATGTTTAAAACAATCAATATAATCATAAAGTATGTATAACAAAAGTAAAGTTGCAGAAGGAAAAAAATAGATTTTGGGAAATTAAGAACAGATTTACTTCGGCCATTTGCTCCTCTTTTGCGGCCTCAACAGCTCTTTCCCTTAAGTTTTGTTGAACTTCTTCTCGATTTCCTTCAACTGTTGAAAATATAAATTCTAATTTAGGAATGTGGAATATTTTTTAAATAATTAAAATTTAAAAAAAATACAGTATATTTTTGAGAAAATATATTAAAAATTCAAAAAAAAAAAAAAAAGTAAGTTTTGTTTCAATAGAAAAAGATTTTTAGTGAAGGAAAAATTTAACTTTATAAATAGACTAAACATGACTACTTATAAATAAAGAATAAACCAAATAATAGAATATTTGGGGTTTTTTTTACTTTGGGGCACTTTGTTTTAAACAGTTTGGCACAAATATTAAATGCAGAAGTATGAATAAATGTCCCAGCTAGTAATTAAATAAATTAAAATGTTCAATTGAATCAATTTCAATCAAATAGAAAATAAAATAATTATATAACTCACCGTACATGATAAAAGGATTTGGTACGGTTGCATTATAATCCAGTTCTTCCTCAATTTGCCTCAATTCAAGAGGCACATAATTGCCAGCAATATTTGATTCAGCAAGCGACTACAAAGAAAAGCAAAATATCGTTTTAAAGAGAATTTTGCTTATTTAATGATCGAGTTAGATTCTTGGTACATGATAAATATCAAAGGCTTAATTTTGGTTAGTCATAAACTTCAATAGAAAAGTGTAAAATTAACATGCTACTTTGAGGTTGAGTATAATTTTCGTGTCTGTTTTAAGTTAAAATATTACACTTTATTTTAAAGAAAAACCTGGAAATGGGCAAAAATGTATAATTCTTTTCACAGTACAAATTTTAAATAACATATTTATTTAGAAACAAAAAATTGGGTTCATTTTTGATGAGATGATCCTAAAGTCTTTTCCAAATGAGAAAAAGTATTCGAGATTAAAAATGTATTATTTACAAAATTTTGAAATGTAAGGATATTTGAAAAAGTTTGATGCACTTAATAAAGAAAAAAAAGGTCTAATGAGTTAACCTTAGTTAATGAAAAGTGCTTGATTTGTCTTATTCAGTATTCGGTTGGTGGTATTGTTCAGAGAGTTGACCCAGTGTTCAGGGAAACTCAAAGGTTCACCATAAGTGATTAATTATGGACTAGAAGTGGAGGACAGAAAAAATTAATGTGAAGCTTCCAAATTTACTTTTTTTAAAACGAAACCGTCACAACTCCCTCCTAATCATTGGCAGGTACATTTTATGAAGAGGGTATTTAAAAACTTTTTTACAGGTAGGACAAATAATCGTGAAGGTGATTATGTGGAGAAATAAGCAGTATTGTACATTACTTTTGGTAATAAAATCTTTTTTGTATTGACCCATCTTTTTGTTACAGCCCATCGGAGGTTGAGAAAAAAACAGCCCTCATACTATAAACTACTTTATCTAAAGTAAACATATTTTGAAGACATCATCTTTTACAAAGTACACATAATATTATATTTCACTTAACAAGGGAAAATTACCTACCCCTGCAATTGCATCAGCTAGGTTTCCAAATTGACTGAAGACTACTTTCTTAGCCTCAGGATGAGGAACATCAGTTTTGTTGATGATGTCAAACATACTTTCTATGCCAGTCATTATTTTCAGCTGAAGCAAAAACAAAATCATTGTATTATCAGTAGTTAAATGGGTTTTTTTTTCAGTAGTTTCCTGTCCAAACAAATTTTATTATTTCATATTTAAACCCTTTTTTAAGCTGCTTTAAGAGGGACTCTCAGTACCATAGAGCTAATGAATTAGTTTTGAAATCACAACTTTTGCATAAGAATTGCTTGGCTGTGTTATCCCATTTTCACCAAGTATGGGAATCATCATAATATCAATTTAAAACTAAATTGAAAAGCAAATAACATCTGGTTATTTAATAATTAATCAATAAAGTTTTAAAATAGTGTCGCCATCTGCTGCATATTCTTGGCATTTTAAAACTTCAAAAATTTAAAATTAAATAACTAGAAAACACTTCCGTTTCAAATTTGTTTCATTTTGATGTCAAGTTGATTCCCATATCCGGATAAAAAGGGCAAACATGACAAAGCAATATTTCAGCTGAAGTTGTGATTTCAAAACTAATGCAATTAGCTCTACGGGACAGGCAATCCCTCTTAAGAATGCTAATACAGTTGCGAAAGCAAAAACTTAGCTAAATAATAGAGGAAATCCATACTTTTGCTGATAAGTCTGTTGGCCCATTGTCGGCCACAGCACTTAACGCCCCACCAAAAACTTCTGCATCAGGAAGCGCTTCCATAGGTAGCCTTAATAATCGGGTAAGTTCTTTATTCTTCAGCTAAAATAATTAATTATTACATTTATTTAATTATGTCTATTAATATTTTTTTTTATTTGATAAGGCTTAAATCTACAGACAAACTAGAAAAAAGTAATCCCTAAATTGAAATATACAAATCCTATTTTTTATGGCAAATATTTTTTTTTATTTAACTCTAAACTGCTTCTTATTCCTTTTTTAAATTATCACTCTCACAATTATTTTCGTACAAGTTTAATGTTTCTTATTAGTAGAGAACTAATCGCATTTTCATGTCATGCACAGAACGAAATATCCAAAAATCATGGATATTATTGCATGATTGAAAATTATTGTGATATTTTATCAAAGTTGTATATCATAGCTATTGAATTTGTAAAACTTTAAAAAAATATGCACAGGTTATGAAAATAAAATTTTGTAATAATTACAAATAATATTGTTTGTTATACACAGGATAGTTCGGAGAAATAGTTCAATAAAGAATTACTAACAAGACAATTTTATATAAGGTGATTTTTTTGCATTATACTAACAAATTGACTGCATATAATTGATCCATACATTAATTTTAGTTCAATTACATAAGCTTAAAAAAATTATTAAAACAAACTTCAAGTTTTAATATGCAAAAAGTCTTTTACAGCATAATTTGGAAAATTATAAGCTTTTTAGCACAATAATAAGCAACTTTTATAAATGTTTCATAACTAAGGAAATATTTTTTTTTTTTTACTTTAGCTTCCTCATTCATTTGTTTTTCCAAGTCCTCTCTCAGCATTTCAACAACTTCGTCTCTAGCTTGGGAAGTGAAAGCACTGCTATCAACTCCATCCACGTCAAGATACTCTTCCCACTTGCTGTTAACTGCAGCTTCACTTACATCATCTAAATATTCAGGCAAAAATATTATCAACATTTTCAACAACAAAAAAACATCTTTAAAAAATAAATACAATGTAATTATATAAGTAGAAACTTAATAACAATATTTCAATACAAACAAGCATCTGCGCTGCGTGTCAAAAAAAAAACAACCAGAAAGTTTAAGATATTTTGTTAAAGAATTTAAAGGCCCCGTGGCATAGTGGTAGTGCTTTGCTTTGATACACGTTCGGGGGTTTCGAATCCCGGATTGGGCGAGGTTCATTCAACCTTTCATCCCTTAATTGGGTTGATAAAATGATGAATAAGCATGTTTGGGAACTAAACACTGGAGGTCCCACATGAGGTATACATGCCTTGCCTAGCTAGACATATGCCTCGCTAGCACTCCAGTGCCCTTGGTCACGAAAGCCGAATTGGGCACGGCAGGCCTTGGCCTGAGGGCTGTTGCACCGAGGAGTTTAGTTTAATAATTTAGAATTAGAATCTTAGTGAGGAACTCACATTTTACAGTTTTAGAATTCTTATGTACTTAAATTGTAGTTTTTTTTTAGCTTTTAATAAAATTATTTCGATCTTAAAGTTATGATCTAGCTCAACAAGAATAAATTGTGATGGATGCTGGTGCCAATCACAGGCAAAGGGAACAAATAATCGAAGGCAAGACATTTACACAATAAAAATGCTCAAAATTGTCAGTTTCTTTTTTTCTTGGTTTAGGTTGATCCAATTACCTACTTGAGCTAAATATAAATTATGGACTCAAAAATACACGAAGAAAAATTATAGGATAAAACATTTTGCTTTGTTTGATTAATGTTTCAATAGAGGAGCACATTGCTGACAGGTAATTTGGTGATTTGATACTTTTAAAAAAGGGTCAAGTTTCAAGGCTGCAACCTGAGAAGGCACCTAGCACATACTTGAAGCACTAATGAATGCACTGATCGACCTTTAGATGAGGACAGATTTAAGGGGCACTAGAATCCATTTTCTTATAATGGCTAAATCAGATAACAATTCTGATTAGGCAAGGTTCACTCAACCTTTCATTCTTAAAGTAGAGTGCTAAAATGGGGACAAAGCGTGGATTAGAATTAAACACTGTGGGTACCAAGTGAGGTTGACCAACTTCTTCTTCTTCTTTCTTCTTTCTTATCCCTCTGATCTGGATCAGATCAGTTCCATGAGTCCCTCCGCCTTCAGTTTATCTAGAACAACATGAGGGCTACGCAGAAGGTCCTCCCGAGATAAGGCAATACATCGAAGTAAATGCTCGGCAGTGGCCTCGCTTGTGTTACACTTTGTACAAGTGGAGAAGATTTTGTTTCCCCCGGAGAACCTAAGAGTCCTAAGATGACCGGATTTGAGCCTTGTCAATGCTGTCTGGTCCTGTCTTACACCGTCAAAGCTCAGAGCACCTCCAGGGCTAGAGCCAGAGTACCAAGGATGAGGAGGTGATAGTTTCCAGGACGAGTTGACAAGAGCCTTTCTTCTGGAGTATATTTCATGGAAAGTTAAAGGCTCAGCAAGACGCAGGGGCAGAGATGACCCGTTCTTAGCCAAACTATCGGCGATGTCATTATATTTAAGGTTAACATGAGATGGTATCCATTGAAAATGTATAATGGAGGACCTGGATATCATCTTAAGTTTTTCAAAAACACGGATGCCCCGTTGGTCAGCAATATTCCTCCAATTTTCAAGATACTGTATAACGCTACGACTATCTACAAGTAACCAAATATCTCCGACGAGTTGTCGTTCTAAAGAAAAGTCTAGAGCCATGTCAATGGCAAATAGTTCTGAGCCGAAGACGGAACTAAAATCAGCATTCCGTTGTTTGAGCAAGGTTTCTTCACTGCCGGATTTAATAAATACCCCGCTTCCAGTATGGCCATTTTCATCTTTACTACCGTCAGTATAAATCAGTACAGCACCAGATGGTATATTATTGATTACTTCCAGAGCAGCTTGTCTTAAGAATTCAGGATGTTGAGAAGATTTATTAGTGTAAGTCAATAGTTCTGTATGGAAGTACACATCAGTCAGTGAGTCAAGGGGGGAAGCGATAGGCTTTAGAGAGTTAGACGAAACAGAGGGTTTCAAAACATCTAACTTTTCAGCATGTCCAAGTGGACTATGTCTCTTCAACCTCTGAGCGTTCGTCCAACTACTCAGGAACTTAGCGGTACGATGTTGGTCACTATAGCTATAGAGTTTACTAAAGTACTTCATAAGATTAGGGATACTTCTTTCCCGTAACGGTTGCAAGTTGGCCTCGTATAGCACAATATTGGATGGAGTGCTCCTACGGAGCCCCGTAATAATACGAGCCGCACTGAGCTGCACTCTCTCTAATTTCAGTAAATTGGTATTTGAGGCAACATGATATATTTGATAACCGTATTCAAGAACTGGGCGAATCAGAGAAGTGTATGTAGTTCTCAGGGTCTTGGCATCTGCGCCCCAGTCACGTCCAGAAATAAACTTCAAAATGTTAAGTCGCTTCTTGGCCCGATTTACAATAGAGTCAATGTGCTTATTGCAAGAGATCTCAGGATCGAGAATAAATCCAAGATATTTAGGGTTACTTTCACAATGCAAATGTAGGGAGTTCATATAAATGTTAGGACTATATTTAAATAGTTTTCTATTAGTCGTGAAAAAGCCTGTAGTAGATTTACTAGGATTGAAATGAAGTTTATGGTCCTCCGCAAAAACCAGAATATTCGCAATTGATTGATTTAAGCTTGCCTCTATGGCTTCAATGTTTGAATCGCTACACCAAAGAACAATGTCGTCGGCAAATAGTCCAATTTTGCAGTCACAAGAAATCACCGATTCCAATCCAGAAATGTAAAGGGAAAAAAGTGTAGGACTCAGAACAGAACCCTGAGGCACTCCCTGTCTGGAACGATAGTATCCTGAATGTGTGCCATTATAGTTGACTCTGAAAAATCTATTTTTAAGGAAGTTATTAATCCACGAAAGAGCCCGACCATCTATAGCAAATTTTTCGTATAACTTATTGATTAACTTATTCGTCCATACTTTGTCAAATGCTTTATCCATGTCCAATGGGACTGCAATTGTATGGCTGGTCGGTTTATTATTATGGGCATCTCGCACGTGCTGTGCAAAATATAAAATTTGATCTTGAGTACTATGCCCTTTCCTAAATCCGTATTGTTCACTCGGCAATAAGTTATTAGTTGCCAGGTGGAAGTTGATACGATTTAAAAGTAATTTCTCAAAGACCTTGCAGACAAAATTTGTCAGTGCAATTGGACGATAACTGTCTGGGATGCCTGCAGGTTTATTAGGCTTCCTAATGGGGATAACAATAGCTCGTTTCCAGTTTCTCGGAAGTCGACCGACTTTCCATGAATGATTAAAAATATCAAGTAAAAGCTGTTTTCCACAAACTCCAAGTTTGGTAATCATCCATGCAAACCATCTGGTCCCGGAGTTTTGATAGGATCAACTTGTTTTAAGACCGTTTCCAGTTCATCAAGGCTAAAAGAATTATTAAACAACGGGTTTTTAGATTCAACTTGGCGGCAACGATGAGCTATTTTTCTAGCCCGTGCTGCTATTAATTTGTCGCCCATCACAAACTCAAGATCGCTAACTCGACTATAATGTCTGCCAAGTGTATCAGCCGAATCTCGGTCATTTAAAGGAAGAGAGGTGTCTGTTGAGTTGATGCCATTTGATTTCTCATATTGTGGTTGCTCTCGGTCAATAGCCTTGGCCAATTTCCATAACTTTGTGTTCGAGGTCCCAACATCTAAACTCTCACAAAGTTCTGTCCATTTCTTCTTTCTTGCACTAGCGTATAGTTGCTTAATTTCAGCATTCACTCTATTAAGTTCAGATCTTACAGATATATTGTTGTGTTCAAAGAGCTCCCTAGAAAGGTCATTTCTCTTGATAATAAGAGGCTCCACAACGGATAGGTCATCAGCGAAGTTTCGCTGGAATCCCTTTATGTTTCCTCTAGGAATTGCTGCTTTGGCTGCATCAAAGATGATCTCCCGGAAGGAAGACCAATGGCGTTCCAAGTCCGTGCAAGGAGCCAATTGTTCAGAAGTTTGCGCAATCTTAGAACCATAGAGATCCCAGTTTGCCTTTTTAAAATTCCAAAAGTTTCTCTTTATTGCTTTTGCGCCAGACGACTGATTAAATTCGATTAGAATAGGGAGGTGATCGCTTCCAATATTCTCTAAGATTTTCCATTTGCAATTAGGAAACAGTTCAGGGCTAACAAAAGAAACATCCAAGGCCTCGTTTGTTGCATAGCTAAATGAACAATGTGTTGGAGAACCATCATTAATACACATAAATGCTCGATCATCAATAAAATTCGAAAGTTCAATACCATTCTGGTTACTAGTTGAACAACCCCAAGAGGGATGTTTAGCATTAAGATCTCCCAATATAAAAGTCAGTTCGTCAGTGGCAAGAGATAGGCCCTCGCACAATCTTCGCCCATTGGGAGGTAAGTATGTGTTGAAAATCTTTAATAGTAAACCATTCCAATTTAGTGAAATACCCTGTATTTCAAGATCGCAGTCATCATGGAGTTGATTGATATCAATTGCTTGGAAGTCAGCTTTACGAATTAGTAGAGCCAAACCGCCACCTCCTCTAGACAATCTATCTCTACGAAATATATTATAACCTTTAAGTTTCAGCTGATAAGCAGCTTTGTATTTAGTTTCTTGCAGTGCGATAATCTGTACTCTGTGTTGATCTGCCAGTTTTAAAAGGTGATCTAGTTTGGCTTTAGTTGCATTAGTACAGAGTCCATTGATATTACATTGCAATATTCTCAGAGGCATAGTTCGCTCAGTTTTGGGAGGAGACTGTAAGGTATTTAACGGTCTGGGCCCTCTGCCTAAGCCCAGGTCGCGTCCCTTGGTAACCCGCGCGACGGACGATGCGGTATTAGAAGATAAAGGCGAAATCATCATGAAAAATGGGAAAGGGGGACGGCTTCTGTTAGTAGCAAGCTACTAGAGCACCCAGAAAAGGTAGAAGTCCGACTTTGCTCCATTCACCTGCCTAGCATTAGCTGGATATAATGGAATGGCCTTCACGCCTTGGGTGGCCCTACCAGGAGTAAACTCCCGACGTACTTCGCCCATTCCATCCAGGGTCACCCCCCCGCCACGATGAGGCCGCTAGGCAGGACTTTGAGGGGGGAGGTTGACCAACTAACTGGTACATACGGCTAAGAGCTGAAATAGACACGACAGGTCTTAGCCCACTAATAGGCTGTAGCATTGAGTAGTTTAGTTTTTAAATGTGTATACTTACCGAAATCACCTGTCCTATTACTACGCTTCTTGTATTCCATTATTACCGAGTTTTTTGCGATGATAATTTGAGATGCCAAAGCCATTTTCCCTTCGGCTAGACATTTCTCGAAAAACCTCTTATTTTCATATTCTTTAAAATCCTCCTCAGATGGTAATATGGTCTGAAATTTAAAAAAAAAAAATTCAATCAAATCATTTTGCAAATAACACATTTTGTAAAAGTATAAAAGTATTGAAATTTTATTTTTAAAAAATCACAATTTTTAATATAGGGAGATCTTTTTAAACTATTAATTACTGACTTTTTAAAAAGGTTATAATTTTATGAAAATTAAAATTTGAAAGGTATGCAATGGAAAAGGTTCCACTTTTGTCCATTGTTTTTTTACAGTAACTGCCCACCAGAGCTACATATTGGGCTATTGGTGATAAGCTTCTCAATTTTGAAACATTGTCAAGTGATGGAACTGATACCTAACACAACTTTATAACAATACCATACACATCCTCAGGACTTTGGATCACAACAGGTTATACAAACCCGAATCCCATAAGTACAGCTTAACTTTACTAGTGAGATGTGTCAGAGAATTAAAATTGAGCTGCTAACTGTTTATAAATCAAATCACAACAACAAAAAAACTTTATTGTAGCATAAATTTACCGTCATATTGCTTGTACTGAGCATTGTAACAGCTCCCAGTTCATCTTCAACAGAGCACAAGACTTCTAAGCTACCGTAAGGAAGCACAACAGGTACTTTCTCTTTCATTCCATATGATAAACGTGTGGTTTCATTAGCATATTTGACTGAAAATACATTTAAATATGCATATAAATTGGAACAAAACTTAAATATACCCATTTAAAAAAACATGAAATTACTCAACATAAAGTTTTCATAAAACAATGAGTTATTTTTATATGATGTTATTAACCTTACTTAACTATTAATGCTTAAGGATATAAAATAAATTTATACAGTCAAACCTCAATAACTAGACTTACTAATCCGCTAACTCAAACTTTTAATCAAGTCCTGAATAATTTCTATACTTTTCTTTAAAATGCTGTCTCGATAACTTGATGTAAACATCTTTTAAGTCAAAGTTTTTGTGATAGATTTCCCCTTTAAAAAACACCATTCAGTTCAAAACAACCAAACATGGACGAAGACCACTGAAGGTACAAACAACACCCTATTTAACTATGTTAAAAAGTTATGAGACTTTGTGAATGCCAGCAACCTTAGAAAATACAAACAAAAAGAAATAACTGCTTTTTTTAAATTGAGATTTAAATGGTATGCATACTAAGTAATATGTAATGAGACCAAATTCTGTAAGTTTTAATAAACCTTTTGATCCCATTATTTTCTTGTTGCTTACATTGGCTATTAAAAAAACTGAAATGCTAACAACTATAGTATTATAACACATATCAAACCAAGTCGACCCATCTGCACATTAACTAATTCTGAATAAGTTCAAGTCTAATTAAGCTTCTACTGTAAAGAACGTTCAGTATTTGTTAAGGCATCAACTCAAATCGGCTAAGAAAAGACACAATGTGTTTCACCAAGGCGATGTGTATTAGCAACTAAAAACATGTTAAAACTCAAAACCAGGTAAAACAAGAAAGTGCTGCCATTCAGCAGTTAACAAAATTAGCAAGATAAATATTATAGGTATAGGTGAGAGTAATAATCGTCATCAATTCTCGACACCTAGTTCTAAATGTTGAGTCTTAAGAATTGGGCTCTTACCAAAATACTGAGTTTGATGAAAAGAGAATAACCATGTGTATTTAATATTTACCATAAATGCTATAGTCTGTAATGTCATGCCCGTCTTCATCCTCCCAATCGGAGAACTTGACAGTAAAGACATCCAAAAGCGCAAATCCCGATTGGCGGTTGAGCCGACATTTTCCATTCTTTGGTGGATGATTGACCAATAGGAACAGAGATGATAGACCCTTGAGAGTCTCATCGCCAGATCCAGTTCGGGATACTTCAACAACATACATGTTCACAGCTGGGTTCTCTAAGTAAAGACTTTGGTTGATGCCCATACGATCAGAGTCCACTACAAAAATAAGATTTTTCATGGACTTGAATAATGCATTGTATATTCTTATTTATCTTTACAAGCGAAGATACCAAAAAATATGTATTTAAGAAATAAATGGATAAATAACTTCTATTAAAGACATATAGTTGATGAATGGCTAAAATATTTCCATTTGCAATTTTCTCTTTTTAAAATGTGAAGCATGTAAGACAACTTTTAAACTAAATTTCTCCAGGGTTATGTTGATTAAAAAAACGTTTGTTATTGATAAGTTTGTAATAGAAAAATGTAAAACTCCAAACGTCACTTTAATAATTCCTAAATAAAAATAGCTAACTTACTTCAGATTCAAAACTAACAACAATTTATATTACTACACGTTTATATGATATAATACATACTAATTACAATTTTTTCGATATAATTTAAGTTATAATTATAAGATAATAGTATGATTAAAGCTTTACTTATAACATGTTTCTCTATATTTTCAATCTCCTTTTGCTCCTTTGTTTTTAAATCAGATGCAAAAACTTTCCACTCGTATTGTGAATTTAGATCACTACAGTTTTCCATGCATTCCACTCTTAAAGGTACAAAAGTGTTGGTATTTATAAAAAGACCATTTGGATTAGGAAAACAGGCACTCCTTTTATCACACCTAAAAAGTAATTTAAAAATTTAAGTTAATTATTTCGAATTCATTTCTTGGAGAATTTGAAAATATATAGTACTTCAAAAGTGACTTGAAAAAATATTATCAGCAAAATTTTGCAATAAACATAAACTACTTTTTATAGAACAAAAAATAATACAATTCTTAATACACTAAACAAAGGCAAAATAGCTAACACCAATATTACTGGAAAATTATGAGTGTTAGTTCTTTATTACTCATTACCACCTTTAAATCATTCTCTACTACTTCAAAAACATTAGTATCTGAACAATAATCTAACTAGAAAATAATCAAAATGCAAAAGATTATGCTTGATAGAAACCTTTTGAGTAAATAAACTTAAAAACGGGAATCATTTAAATACTAAATATGTTTTTCAGCTGCTTATAATCTAGTTTAAAGAGCAAAGTTTATTAATTAAATTGAAAAAAAAATCATTTATCATAAAATATCAATATTACTTTCTGTCCAGGATTAAGTCCAACAGTTACGTGCATGAGAAGTATAATAATAAATTTTAAAAACATTCTATCTTACTTACATTATTCTGAGACTAGGAGGTGAACCCTCAGTTACTTCTATTGTAATACTACTTTCCGTTATCTTTTTATCTTTCTTAATAACAGCAATAATTTTGTAAGTGGCATCATCTGACCAAAATGAATTCATTTTTAATTCAAAATCACCAGAGGTAATATCTATGAGACCTGTAACAAATACAAGTTTTCAAAAGTACATCGACTGCAGATTACAATCATTATCAAAATTACAAATTTAATCATTTTTTTATTTCATGAAATATTTGAAGCTACAGACGTTTCACATGCTTTGGTGATGTCTAGCCTAAATAATAGTGTTCATCCTTTTTTAACATAGGTTTATTTAATAAATAAATTCAGCATTATTGAGAATTTCAAGAGCTTAAGAAATTTATCAAGTTATTTATAAGATATCTAAAAGCTAAAAGAGAGATACTAAAGCTAGTCTGTTTATGACATATCGATCTCTTAAATCACAAACAGTGTGGTAGCAAAAAAAAATATCAATAACAATCAATAACAAAAGATTTGAAGCTTGCATTTGTGGTTTGAGATTTTTTTAAGGAGATAAATAGAACAAGAATCAAGGAAAAAGTTTTAGGTTGTTGACAAATGCAGAAAATAGGTAGTGACAATGTTTAAAATGCATGTTGTCAGGCAAATTGGCATTATGGAATGTTTTTGCAAAAATCAGTCCTCCTTTTTATATTGGCGATATTATTTCCTATGCACGATCCCTTAATAAAATGAATGAAATTTATGAGGACAGAACCAGTAAAGGTTACCTCCAATGCATAAGGTTTTAGCCCATTCACCCGAATGTATCTTGAAATATATAAAAATAGTTATGATTGTTCCAAATATATCTGACCTGGTCCTTTGCCAAAGCATCCTCCATCATACTCTTCTTCCTTAATAGTTGACCTGTCGGTGATCGGTGAAGAAGGGTTTTCAGGTTCATAATCATATTCGCCTGATTTCTTCAAACTTTCATCCAAATCTGTCCTCAAGCAGAACCAAGTGATATCAAAATTCTGAAATTCATGTAGAAAAATCAGTCACTAAAATTTTCTTTATAGTTGTCACAATAAAAAGCAGATTTTGAATGGTATTCAGTAAGTGAGTTAAATTTTCTGATATGTTGAATAAAGTACAGTTTCAATCTATTTTATTCAAAAGCCTTAGTGATTTAAATATGTATTTTTGAAACTGAAAAAAAAATAACTGGAAACATTGATGATTAAGTTTGATTCTTCATTACTTAGGATAAGGGATAATCCCAAAAATGCTGCATGTTTTTCTCCAGTTAAGCTACAATTACTTAAAACTTTGCATTAATGATAAGAATTCTTTTACAACATTAAAAAAATGATTTATGCTTAATAATTTTTGGATATTGAGTACCCTTCCAGCAGAATGATACCTTTTCTTCAGGGAAGTCAGGATCTTCAGTATACAAAGCCGGCTCTAGATCAACCCTTTGGTCAAAGCCTCTAACCAAATAAGATGCCCCTCCCTTGATCATCACAGGTACCAAAGGTGTTGGTATGATCCTCAAAAATGAGAACACTGTACGCTGTCCGAGGATTGTGAGGTTTTGATACATGGTGCTGAAGTCAACTTCTTCATCATCGTCATCCATTTTATGGGCTCGGTAGTAGTAGTCTTCGTAAAATTCAGCATCTTCCACTATGGGCATCGTATCATCGGCTTCTTGTCTCTCTTCAGCTAAAATCAAAGTTTAGTTTAGTTTGAATTATCACGCACTAGAGCTACACGAGGGCTATTGGAGATTGGCGTCGTATTTTAGAACCACAGTCAAGTGACAAACTGACACCTGAGTAGGCATCCAACGCAACCGTTAAGGGCGACATCATACGCAGCGTCAGGACTTAAAACGATATTCAACATGCATTTAATCCACACAGGGTATTATTCATCAGACATTTTTGGCTGCAAGGGCTGTTTATAGGTTGGCAGTTAATTTGTGGATGCCCAGACCCAAACCTGGGACCTTCCGCATGCTAGGCAAATGCCTAACCAACTGGGCTCCAGAGCCCTAAAACAGAGTTTAAAAAAAATTACTTTCAGTTACCTAACATGAAACGTAAAGGTAATGAAAATATTGTGATGGGATTGAAATTCTGAAATGAAGGTGTTGTGTTTTCTAAATGTTTTGGAGGGTTACTGTCGTACCGAATGATAAGCATATGTTCCGATAAAGTGCTCAGCCTCACACGGAACCCTCAGTGCTTAGTTCCCAAGCATGCTTGATACCCATTTTATGGACCCACTCTAGGGATGAAAGGGTGGGTCATCCTCGCCCAATCTGGGTTTTGATCCCGGACCTGTGGTGTGGCAATGCGAAGCACTACCACTAAGCCACTGGGACTCCTTAAATACTAAATTATCTTAATTACAGACTACATTTCATTCCATAATATTTCTTAAACTATGTGACTCTTAGATAAAAAAATTTTAAAACTTCAAATAACAACATAACCAAGCAGTAAGTTACCATAAACAGTTAATGTATATTTCATCCTATACAGCCCAATATCCAAAGTTCTTTTCACAATCCTAATGGCAGAACAATTGTAGGTTTTCAAGCCACTTATATCCACTTCTTCCTCCTGACCATCTGGGGTGATCTGGAATGCACTCCACTTGTGGGAGGCAAGGTAAGAAGCATTGCTACGGAATATGGCTGTTGTTTCGTACCTGCAATCGTAGCCCCGGTGGCACTGAAATACAAATATAATTAAAAGGGGGTGATACATATAAAAAAAGATTTTTTATTTCATAAATAGTTAAAATAACACATCAAAAATATGCCTGCAAATTTTTAGAATGAAAGTTGCATTATTTATTGAAAAAACTGATTTAAAGGCTTCATCTCAACTAGGCGCTTGAGAGTTTTGTCAGTCTGTTTATCTCAAAACTATTTTTTTCTTTAATTGACAGGCAAGATAACTTAAAAAGTTCTCAATCGAATCTTATTCAATTTGGTATATGTCTTTTCTATAGTCTTACCTTCTAGTAAACCTCAAAATGCAAATAAATTTTTAAAATTAGGGTTTTTTTCCAAAAACCGTTAAAAAAAGGGGAAAAATAACTTTTTTTTCCGAGGCGTGCCAATTTACAATTTTTCAACTATCGTGTATTTTTATTGGTTCAACTAAAAGATGTAAGTTTTATAAACACTTTCAAATTAAAAATTTTTTAACTGCAGATCACTGTAGCAGATGCTAGATGTAGCCATTTTGAAAAATGTAAACAAAAAAATCTGACTTTTGTATTTTAGTACATAATGTATAAACATACTGAATTTTTGAACGATTCATGTATTTTTTCCTTTTTAATAACATCTCTGAAAAATGATCAAAATTCAGGTGGTTACATGCATCGCCAACCCTCTGAGGGATAAAGGAATTGAAAGTGTAAAGGTGTTTTCAATGCATGAGAATAAAATTTAAATTTTTAAATGAAAATTTAAATTCTTTAGAATAATGTTTCTATAGCAGATGATTATAAATGCCTCCCTCACTCTTTAAATGTTAAAACTCATCCAAATTATAAAATTGAAAAAAAAAATCACACAGGGTGCGTGTATTATTTTGAAAGTGAAATTCAAACACATTTAAGCACTTCAATGATATTTTACAGGTTAGGTTTTCCAAACCGCGTAGTACGTACCGTTTTAAATGAGTTTTGGCGGAAAATCTGACAGTAAGGCAATGGGTTTATACTTCTGTATATTCATCCCTCAGAGGGTTAAAAGAAAGCAAATAGGGAGCATCCATAAATTATGTGAGCTGTTTAGTGGGGGAGGGGATTAAGTAGAATCTCATGTTGGGAAGGGGGAGGTTTTTCCCACAAGCAATAATTTAAAATTGAGAAAAAATTAAATTTAAGTAAAATATATTTCTTATCTTTTTTCTCTAATGGGGCTGCAACGTTGGCGGTCAAGCCTTTGCAGACTCGACAAATCTATCAGAACAGAGAGACTTTTTTTGTGGTACCATCTAGGCGACTCTCTGCTACTAATTTTTAAGAGCAGACTACAATGAATAATCTGAGCTCTCTGTGGATGTTAAAGTATGACAAGATTTAAGTTCGCCAAGAGAACCCAAACCAAATCGGCCCTCCAGGGATCTTTTACATGCCAAATTATCACATGATATGCGGGCCCGAACCCCCGATCTTGGGCTTAAGAGGCCGAGAGGCGGACACATTCAACCTCTCATCCACTGAGCCGCTTTTCTTATCTTGAATATTGCAAAATCTAACACCAATATTTATCGCAGTTATAAGACCAATAAACTTGATATAAGAGCAGAAAGACAAGCCCCATTCAAACTTCATGGAAGAGGGGGGGGGGGGGGGAGGGGAATAAACATATGACGAAGAACAAAAAAAGTGTAGGCAAACGATTTCACTGAAAATCCCATGGACATGTTGGTTTTAGTAATCACTCGTGGATTGCGCAAAAGTCTTCAAAAACAATTAAACTAATTGTATTCTTTTAACAAATCAGTATATGTACAGTAAGTGGTAAAAAACAGTAAATGTAGGAATTTAAAAAAAATATACGATTTTGGAAAAGGAAAAAAACAGTGACAACAAGAACACATACATAATTCAGATCTAAAAATAATAATTTTTAAATTAGTGTTTTGTGTTTCCAAGATAGCGGGTTTGATCCCCGGCTGAGTCATCAGATTTTCTGGATGGGAAAATCCTGGGCATGCATGTCATATGATTATGGCATGTAAAAGATCCCTGGAGGGCCCGTTTGGCTTGGGTTCTCGTGGCAAAATTAAATCTCGGCATACTTTAACACCCACAGAGAGCTCAGATTGATTGTAATCTGAGCGTCAAAATGGATACCGCCACAAAAAAATATGGTTCTCAGTTCTGGGAATATGCCGAGTCTGCAAAGGCTCGACCGCCAATGTTGCAGCCCCATTAGAGAAAAAAAGTGTTTTGTGTTTCATGAAAAAACGTATCTGTTGAAGATGATTTGAATACTTGCTCCTCAATTTTAAATAGAAGTTACCTCGATTGGAGTCTCAATATCTGTAGAGTTTATATCGATCCATACTAGTGGAGTTGGGTAGTCACCGTCTAGAACAGTTATTGCGATTTCCTTTCTTCGTTTACTGACAGGATTAAACATCTCTGCAGAAGCAATTAATTCTCCACCAAAAGCATAAGAATATGAAATGCTGAAACATAGAAAGATAAAAGAATTAGTATATAAGAGCTAGAAATGATAAATAAATTAATAAAATAAAATAAATGCTAAACTTGAATTAAAAGAATACTAATTAAAATTATACATAAAACTTTATAAGAAAACTTTAAAAAATATAATTGCATGCACCATAATTAAATGTTTTGGCTCTGTACTGTTGGTTTTAAAAAAAAATACAGCTTAAAGTACATGATGGACTGCTGCAAAACATTATTTTTAACACGCTACCTTATCTATTTTTGGCACACAGAAAAATTAACTTTGATTCAGTAAATCACAGACACACACAACACAGAAATTACTCAAGATGGGAGATTTGCCATTAGCACAAAATTATTCACAAAGATCTAATTACATGAAAGCACTTTCTAAAATAACTTTTTTGAATATAGTAACTATAAAGTGACATATAGATGCTTAAAGCATTTTTATAGATGCTCAAAGCATTTTTAGTCAAAAATAGCTGTAAATTAAAAAAATATAATATTTTATATAACTAACCTAATAGTCAAAGGGTCAATCCATTGTGCTTTTACCGTTTCTCTGCGTTTTCTGTAAAAAAAAAATCCAAAATACACATAACTTAGTTTGGAATGCGCCCTCTAGAAGGGAGGAGCATAAATTTTATAGGCTGTCACATCATACGCCAGAAGTGACAGACACAAGAGACACACATAGAAAGGACGACACAATGCGTGGTATCATAAAACTAAATTTAATCATTTATAAATGATATAACTAAACCTTCTATAAAATTACAATTTATTTGCAAGTATTAAACTTAACTGTGGCACTAAATGATTTACTACTGACAATGTGGCATCTTCATTTTAGAATTTTTTTTTTCTAAACTATCTTTTTTTTTTCTAAACTTTTTAAACTATCTTTCTAAACTCTATCTTTTTTTAAACTATTTTTGATTCGAAAATATTTTTATCAATCCCAATAAATAACAGCCCTATTTTTTTAAAAAATTATGATCAAAAACATGATAATGCCAAATTGCATCACTGGGATTGAAAGGGTTAAGCCCAACTGTCGTACTAAAATATTTACTTCTCCATATAGCTGAATGGTTTTATTTGATTCAGAAAGACGCTTCCAAATAAGTTTCGTTTAGGTAGTGATATATAAAATGGACACTTGATCAAATTACCTCGAAGGATCTGGAAAATCCCTTTCAATGAACTTAAATTGTCCCTCTGGATAGTAAAGCGTGCACACCATTCTGTTGCCAAATGCGAGTAGCTTTTCACTGTCGCCACCATCGAAGATTATGCAAGTAAACAAAGGATCAAAAAACGGTGTTGTGATTGTGAAGCTAACTTCTGTATCTACTTCTGTGATTTTATAATCAGAGTCGAATTTAAAGTCTGGAATATCAGGGAGGATTCTGATGTCCAGATGGACGATGTTGCTTTTTTCATTCAAGTGACTGTTCTCTGCTTGAAATGATATGTTAAACTGCCCAAGCTGTTAATGAAGAAAAATATAAACATCAATGTTAAACACTAAACAAGCGGCACTTAACTCAGTAAGGTGACAGGAGAATGAAGATTTATTGTGCTAGGATAGAATTAAACTACAGAAAATGTAAAAAAAGAACATGAAAAATAAAATCAAAAATAAATTTGACACGTTTCTTAATTCTTTCTTGATTCTAAATAATATGACAAATACTTATTTGCAACTTTTTAAGTGTACTTATCAATGGTGCACTAAACAAACTGCACTTAACACAGTAAGGTGACCCAAGATGGGCAACATTTAATGTGCTAGACAGCCTTAAAATACAGAAAAGGTAAAAATAACTTTAAAAAATAATAAATATCAAACATAACTTTGAAAATTTTTTATTTCTTTCTTGATTTTAAATTATATGATTTATACTTATTGACTGCTTGCCTTTGTAAACAAATAGGAAATAATTGAGTCACTGTAGCTTTCACTGAAACTTCCATCAGAAAATTCCATTTGAAAGGATGTAATTTCACCTAAAGCATAAATTAAAAATATCAACGTAAACAAATTACAAAAGTATATATTAATAAAAATTATAAGTTTAAAAAATGGAAATTAATTTGAAAATCACAATAAAATTTTAGAAGTGATTTATTTTAAATTTTTACAAAAACATAATTGAATGTATTTTGTTATTGTTCAAAAGAAATGTGGATTTATCAAAATATAGAAATAATTCAGTTAAAAGTACACAGCAAGACAAAAATCATCTGAACCCCAAACTCCACAGATAAGAAGATGAAAAAAAAAAATCAGATTTTTTTTCACAACCAAAAAAAAACTTACAGAACGAAGGAAGCTGGTTAAATCAATAAAGTCTAATAAATATATTTTTTTTCGCATTTTATTAATATAAAAGTCTAAGGTGATCAGATTTTTTTTGTATTCAATTTGACTTTAGATTGCTTTAAAAAAGAACCACGAACCCTTATGATCATGACTTTAATATAATGTAATGGTTTCCGGCTGCCTATTTCTAGCCTCGATTCGGAGCTTTAACCCTGCCAATAACACCTTGTAATTTAGAACTCTGATCAAGTGACGAGGTTGACACACGAGTAGGCAACCAACGGAATTTCGAGCAACATCGAACGCTTCCACACATCTGTCCCAGTGTATTATGACTTTAAAACCTGTTAACTGCACATAAAAGATATCCACGAAGGGTTTTCTCCCAAATTGTGTCGATTTTAGACCATGTAATAAAAATAGCGTAAATCAAAAAAGTAAAAATTAAAGAATTTTTTATTAGCATTTACTGCTTGTATTTTTTTTTACCTGTTATATTGATTTCAAAATATATAGTGGAACCAACAGGGGCATCAATCTTCTCGAATCCTTTTAATGGTGTTTTATCTTCAGGATACACACCATCTTTGACAAAGAAGGGAATGACTGACAGCTCTCCCATTTTCTCAAAAATTCTTATCTATTGGGAATAAAAGATGTGAATATCCTTTATAAATACAAGTTATTCCTTAAAATCAAAAATTAAACTACATTACTACAAAATTTGAAAGCTACCCTGTTTTATGAGTTTGAATAAAAGCATAAATGGCTAATTTCACTAGGAAATAGGGATTTAATTTGGTTATTCAAGTTCATAGAACAGGGATACATGGAGGGCTTAGGTTTAACCTTAAATAGCCGGACCAGAGGACATGGTCAAAAATTTAATAAATCATGCTTTAGAAGGGAGGTAAGAAAACATTTTTACAATAAAGTCGTCAATGAGTGGAATGCTTTACCAGAATATGTTGTGTATTCAAAGAGAGTAGAAGATTTTAAGAAGAATTTCGATTGCTATTGGAAACTGGTAAGGAGTTAGATATATTTTGGACCAACCTTGTTGGGCCTCTGACCTGTTGTTGGTCGACAATTTTTATCTAAATGAAGTGAAGATGTTTGGAGTGTAAGTCATAAGTTAAAAAATCTCTTGAAATTTGTAAAAAAAAATATAAAATTAAATAAAACAGGGTAGTACATTATTCGTCATTTGAAACGAGTGTAAACAACTATCTCCCTTATTTTGTGTATAATGTTAAAAATAGCGCTGATAATCCTCAAGGATAATTTTGCATGGAATTAGCCAAATATACCTTAGTGGTTTTAAAATAGTGAAGGAAAACTCACTGATATTTCAAAAATTTCATGGTCCACAGGATTAGATATATTGACAGATACACTAAAATTTCCTACAGTTTTATAATCATGGGAAAACTTTGAATTTGCTTGGGAAATCTTTGTTTCATCTTGAGAAGATCCATCCCCAAAATCAACAATGTAAGAAGAAAAACCTGGCAGTACTTTTCCATCAAATTGTAAGTCGAACGAGATAGAACCTGTTAGAAATGAACAGAGAAATTTAATTTCCACATTTATTATCTTAAAAACCTAAACTAGATTTTTTTTAAAAAGAATAATTGAAAGTCCAATATAAGAGAGTGATGCTAACAAACTCACAAATTTTTTTTTAAATTTGATAAAAGTTAAACTTTAAAAAATGAAATAACTTTGAAAAAGGCAATGTAAGAAATATTATATGATATAAGCTTTTAAAAATAATAACACTTGGAAAATATGTACAGTATAACTAAATAATTTAACTTAAATATGCACAAAAATGTTTAAAACTGTTTATCATTTTAAACAAGTTGCCCAGTACACCAAAGCAGACATCCCAATTTTTTATTTTTTTAAAAATGTAATAAAAAGTTATCAAACCTGTTTAGAATAAATTATTTCTTTTATACCAAGGAAAGCAGAAACTTTCAAACAAAAATCTTTGGAATTGTAAAACCCAAAAAGGTTTTATAAGCAAAAATAAATGTTAACACTGCCTTTTTGAAATGAAATATAATTACTGTGTCTATACGACCCAAAATCTGACTTAATTATGTATAAGATATGCTTTTTGAATTGTTCAGATTTTCTAACCATGAACTGCAATAATTTGCATAAATTATTTATATAGACACTGTAATAAAGATATTTTAACATTACAATGATAGACACAATAACAATAATTTAAAAATAAACAATGTTAAAAATGCAAATTTAATTACCAGGAGGGGTGGATTTTGGTGAATTAGAAGAAAGAGTCCAATTTCTTGAAATTGGTGCGAAACATTGAAACTCTGTGGAAACCAGCTCAGAGTTCCACAGGTTTGACAGATTAGCACTCAGCACAAAACTGCCAGAAGCTGAACAGGTTATATTCTTGAAAATGCCTTCCATTGGAAAAGGGTCTACAAAAAATATATAATTTATGATCAAACAATAAACTGAAGATGATCAAACAGCTAACTGAAGACTTTTCACATATCAGAGTAAAATGTGACAATAAAATACAATATGCTGAACATAAAAAAAGTTGGCCGAATTCTAGTTTTAATACAAAATGGAGGATTTAATTGGAAGACTTAGTATAAAATTATTTCAAGAAACAAACATTAAAATATTCAACATTTTATACAAATCTAGTTTGTTTATAAAAAGTGCAAATCATGCAACTTCAAATTATATTTTAAAAGGTAATGCTTTTAACCAATATACTTAAATAGTCATTGGGGGAAAAAACAGAAATCGACAAAACTAAGGAAGATTTCTACCGCTATACAAGAAGTATCAATGCAGCTTGCCTGGTAGAGTTCAGCTTAATTTCAAAATGTCTTAAGCAAATGTCTCTTAAGTTTTGTTTGGTGACAAAATTAAAAAACTTATTTTATAAACAAATATTATTTGTTGAAAAGATTATTTCTAAAAAGGATATCTCATAAAAACATAACGGCAGCATCTACACAAGTTATTTTTGCGCCACTTTACTTTTGAAACACTCAACAATTGCTAAGTATGGTGAAGAATAATCATTTCAGAACAAAAAAATTTCAAGTCGATTTGCAGATACTGCTGATAACCGGTTCAGGGCAGTATATAAGGAACTAAAAACATACCATTAAAATATTCCTTCTCATTTGATTCAAAATAGTCCCACAATACATCAAAGTTGCTTCCATTCGCTTTTATGCAGGCTGACACTTCTTTTCCAACGATGATGTTAACTTTGTCAATTTCTATGGTTGCATTAGAAATAGGGATCTGAACCGGTAAGTAGGTCGTTTCAGTATAGGTAGATGACTGATCAGAGATGGTTGCAGACACTGAGTAGTTACCAGTCTGTGTAATAAAAACATATTAAGATCAATAATTAAATACCACACAGACGCTGAAGCAGAAACTTAAGATAACTAGTAAAAGTTTTAAACATATATGAAAACAATAAATATGCAATGTATAATTTCCAATATGAAATCATTTAGATCAAAAAATACTTTTAAATTTTAAAAAATAGGTTTTTCTACAGAAATTAACTCAAATTGACAAAATTAAAATTTGATATATGTCGAACAAGATGATGTGTTCGTCTGAATTTTCACATGACTTTTCAGATTAACCCTTTCAGTCCCAGTGATGCCATCTGGCATCATCATGTTTCTGATCATATTTTTAAAAAATAATAATAGAGCGGACATCTATTGGGGTTAATAAAAAAATTCTAATAGAAAAAATTTGAAGAATCGAATGATGTGCTTTTTGATGTCATAAATGGCTATAGACGATCAGAAAAAAAATTCTAAAATGATGATGTCAAATTGCCATTGGGACTGAAAGGGTTAATTAAGATATATTAACCAAATAATTTCATAAAAAAATTTTTAGCTTTTAATCAAAACTCCTCATATAACAAAATTCAGATAACATAACAATTAGCAATGGAAGCAAAATTATATACTCACCAAATTATAAGTATATCTGAGAGTAATATTGACAGGTTCTGTTACGATTGCTTTAAAAAAATGCCTAACACCGATTCCAACATCATCAGCAAAGTCTTCTATACCATCACTAATTTCAGCTTCTGTGGAATTTCGACACCACAAAGATGATGTTCCATCAGTTTTGAATCCTATTATGTCACCGGGTAATACTTCTAGTTCATTTTTACCAGGAATACTGAAATATTTGTATCTGAAAAAATTAAATATTTATAAGTTTTATTCCAAAATACTAAGTTGGTTTTGGTTTGATTAAATTAACAGTGTACTAGAGATACAAGAGGACTATTGGCTATCAGTTTGGTAATTTCAAAATGCAGTCAAGTTGCTAGGTTAAGATCAAGTGACTACAGAGTAAAACGGACATTAAGTTTGCAGTATACAAATGTTCTACGAGAAAAAGGGTAAATAGTTCTCATTTTCGAGTGCAAGAATCTAATAAAAAAGGTGTTTCACATTCAATAAACAATTTTATTTGTTATTTCAAGACATAAATTTATTATTTTTATTAGTTTAGCTTCAGTTAGAGTGTAATTTTAATGATTTTTTCCTTCGATTTTGACGTAACAGAGGAATATCAGGGTCAAAGGAGCAACCAATCAGACCAGGCGAAATTTCGGCGCCAGCAGCGTTGTTTAAGCAGTTTCCCCCGCGTAGTACATTTCTCTGTTGCAAACTTAAGGTCGGTTTTTGTATAGGTCTGCCGTGGGCAGGTAAACTGCAGAAATCGCAACAACGAGTTGTACAATTATGGATCTAAATTAATTTTTTACGGTATGTTTTCTTAATTGTAAGAGTAACTGAGAGCTTGCAACATTGGTCCAAGTCATTATGGAAGTTACTCCAGTTAACCTGCCCACGGCAGAGGTCTGAACTGGAACCTAACGAAATGTTACAGTGACAGCTCCCAGGTAGTAAATTGGGACAATCTGGTGCTGTGTCCCAGTTCACAATCTGGGAAAACCTGCCACTTTGTAGCTAAATATTTTGTTTGTTTGATACAAATATGATAAATTTGGCTACTGAGATAAAAAAAAAAATCTATCCAAAAGATGATCAAGTGGTAACAGTATAGGCCCTAAGTAATAAGTATGTTTACTTTTAAATGCCACAACAGGTATGATTGTTTTAAATTGGATGAGTAAATTGGCTGAACTATAAATTTGTTTTCACTGCATGATTTTGAAATTTAAAGTTACAACTGAAATTAATTTTTTCTTTAGATTTTTTAGAATTATATTTCTGAAGTAGAGGTTGCTTATTGATAATTCTTCAACATTTTATTTTTTAAAAATATATATAAATTTTATAAATATTTTAAAATTTGAATGTTGCTGGACAACTTGATTGAAAGAAGACAGGTTTATATGTATGTATTCCTAAGAGGAGATAAAGCATGAAATCTTACTCAATAATAAACCAATTTAATGTATCTCATATCTATAAGAAACTGATTTATAAAAACTTTTCAAAAATATATAAATACCCTGATTCACTTTTTTCCACAGGAAAGGAATGCTTGATAGTGTACTTTATGTCATCACTAGATTTTTCACCAGTACAAGAAGGGAGAGAAGCATTGTTAACGCACTGGGCAATAAGAGAGCATAAGGCTGTGTCTCCTTGGCAATTTCTGGTGTTATCTTCATAGCAGGTTGAGCTACATTCAGAGGTTTCGGCACAATATTTGCCAGAATCGCAGGTTGGGGAAAGTACCTTGAAAGATGCAGTGTAATTTTTAAGATAAAACTTACCAAAAATTGACAGGGTGGTTACAAAATCCTAGAAAAAAAGTTCCCTGATATTTCCATGATTTCCCTGATGCTTTCCCAAAAATATTCCTGATTTTACAACTACCTGGAAAACATGCAATGCACACAATTCAATGCGATACAGAAAATTTAATCCAGACATCGAGGGAATTAAGATTTTCCAGATTATGGGTGAGCCTACCTAACTTTTCAACATTTCCGAAAATCTGAGTTAAGAGAAATCATGTGATCAGATAATCGTGTTGTTACATGATTCGCGAGAGTCATGAGAATTGATCCTTGGTCCAAGAAGATTGGTTCTTCAGGCTAATCTAATTCTAATTAACCAGAATTTTTTTTATCAAGTGTCCGCTAGTAGTGATCCCAAGAACCTAAACCTGCTATTTAAGTAATTCAAATTGGAAAAAAAATTCCCTGATATTTGACAAAATTTGAAAAATTCCATGAGAATTCCCTGATATTTCCAGAATTAAAAAGTTCCCTGAGAATTCCCTGATTTCCAGGTTCTGTTACCACCCTGATTGAATACAGTAGAGCCCCGCTTATCCGAAAGGTACGGGACCAAAATTGGGCAGCATAAATTAAAAAATACTGCATATTTTGACAAATAAAACCAACTTTGCAAGTATGTATTTATTTGCTGTGTATTTATTTATGCATATACATTTCTTATTTTACCAAAAGGCTAGAGTTTTTTTTCTTTTTTTTGATAAACCGATTTTTGGATTTCTTATTTTACCAAAAGGCTTGAGTTTTTTTTCTTTTTTTTGATAAACCGATTTTTGGATAACTGAGATTCGGATAAACGGGATTCTACTGTTATTGGTAATGCAGTAATAAATTAAAGCATTGTTGGGTTTATTAATGAAGCATTAGAACATAAAAAAGGATGAGTCTCACTCATTATTATTATGTCTCAGTCATCAGTCACTTTCGGTTGTGATGCCCTCTATCTTGCTTCGCATGAGGTAGTAATTAAGTAATTGAGATAATGTGGTAGCAGAGCTGCCCTCTATTTTGAGGAACAAAGTAGAAAGGAACTCGTCAATTTACTGTTGAGGACAGCACCGACCACTGCATCACTTCAGGGCTTTGGGTTTTGTAAAAAATGTTCATAGCAGAGATGCCTTAGCCCCAACAATACCCTTCAGACTGATCAGTATAAAACATTTAAAAATACTGTCAAACCATGTGCTAATATTAATGTTTCACATGAAATCTTGCATGGCATGAATTAAAATATTTGTGTATTATTTTCTTAACAGTTTGATAGTTTGGTAGTCTTCATTAGAAAATTTAATGAAACATCAATTACAAAATGTTTTTAAAACTGAAATTGATGTTAATTGTTTAACAAAAATGAGGAACGTGTTGTGGGAAATAAGAAATTATGTTAAGCTAATAATTTTTTTAAAAAATACAACAATGCATAATTTGCAGGAGAAAGACAATTCAGACCAATATAAATACAAAAGAGCCATTTAATTATTTTACTACCTTAAAAATTTTAGTTATCCAACACTTACTAAAAGATCAAACTTTCCTGCATCTTTCACATAGTATTCAAAACCAATGAGCCGACCTTTAGTAGTGAAGGTGGCATATTTCAAATGTATTTGTGTCTGTGAAACGTCGATTCTGGAGCTTTCTTCAACTGTAGGAGGTACTGCCATCCCAATGCTTGTATAAAAAGGATCTAAATATATAGGATAATGATAAATTTTACTAAAAACTTCAATTCAGAGAATTCAAATATTATTAATCTTATCTAACAAAATATTTAGGACATAAAGACAGAATTTTTATAGCACAACAGCACTTCAAAAAAAAAAAAAAAAGTGCCAATTGTGTTTCTATAGAAATAACTTCTATTACAAAAACATCAAAGTGCTGAAATGGGTTAAAACGCTAAAGTTTGAAACGCTATCTTAATACTAGGCTCATGACATTAAAGAGTACTTGATTTTAAAAATATTTTTTTTTACAATTAAACAAGGAATAAAAAAAAATCTACAAAATATAAGAAACATTTATTTTTTAGTGCAATTCAAAGGGAAAAAAATTGACAAAGTTTTAATAATAAGTAAAAAATGGTAGGATGCAAGTATTTACACTCAATAATCCTGATTGCAACTAATTATAAACTGTCCCATTTTAAAATAAAGTTTTTAGGTTGTAGATCGAATACTGTACTTTGCAGGAGTTATGCAAATAAGAGCATTTATTAAATAATAAAGACAAATCACATCCCACAAGTCATGGACAATTTTTTAGAATAGCCAACCTTTACAACATCCTACAATGTCTATTGAGCTTAGTGTGAAACGAAAGTTTGTTCCCAAATGAAAGTTGCTTGACAATGCAATGCAAAATATATTAAACAGAAGTAACAAACAAAAAATACCTGTAAGTTCATAATCTAAAAGATCTTCTTCGTCCATTTTGTAATTCATTGTTAAAAAAGTCCCAGAAGTCAGAATGAGAGAACAATTACTTTCTTTTTCCGGCTTCACAACTCTTGGGCAAGTTACCTCAAATTTAGTGTTCTTGTCTTCAATTGCAATCTCAACTTCATCAAATATCGGCTAAAATATTTTTAAAAAATGTCTTGTAGTTGGCATACTTAAGTAACAAAACAGACTGATAGATAAAATTAAGAAAGAAACTGAAGAAAAGTTCTTGCTTAAGAAATGGCGTCGAAGTAATTTTTTAGTAAAATAGGTCGTGTGATATTTTTCTGGTAAAACTTAGGCCATAAAAAGGCTTAATGTATATAAGTAAAATAGAGTATAACTTTTTTTAAAAAATTCTGAGGAATCTTTATTTTATGAAAAGTAGCCTTTACATTTTACTTTATAAAGTACAATTTTAAACCTATGGGAAGAATTGCACCTTTAATATTCTGCTGCTATTTATTTTAATAAATTAGCTCAAGTGATTTCATTTTAACCTTAAAAGTTTATTTTAAAGGAACATGGAAGTTTTAAAAATGTTCACTTGCAGCTTAATATAGAAACTTATAAGCTGTCACTTTTACAAGAAAAAGTATATAAAATTATGAGGTATGATTTTTGCTTCATAAGAGGTTTTAAGTCAAGACCTATTTTTTTCAACCATTTTAAAATTAATTTACAAGAAATTAAATTTATTATCAACAAACAATCAAGAAAAAATATCAGAAAAATCACATGAAACATCACTGGTTTTACTTCTAAATGCTAAAAAATTAGGAAATATTTTAATAATAAATGCCACTTTACTGGATTAACTTCTGTAACATCTTTTACTATTGCCTGAACCATATATTGCCCAGGTACTCTGTAGTATTTCTCAATCACATAAGGTTCTTCGATGAAGGTATGTATTGTACCATCTCCAAACTTGATAGACACTTCCACTTTTGTAGTTGCTAACACCACCAGGTCAAACTTCACAGGCTCATCTTCAAAAAAAAAAAAAAATTGGATTAAAGTTTGGAAAATATTGTAATAAGTACCTATTTTTGAAGATCAATAATATTTTTAAGGAAAAAATTTAACATGATAAAGGGCTAAATTGACACTATGATTATCAATATAAATTTTTTTTAAAGAAAAATTAATTTTCAATAAAACATTTACCTAAATTCAAAAAAAAATAACTTTAATACAGGAAGTTCTTTAGGTGTTTGGAAGGGTTAAGGTGTTTTTCTTCTTATAGATGTTTTGAAAATATATAACAAAAGTGTAAAGTACAAAAAACATTTCCTTACCATGAAAAATTTATATAGGGTAGACTGACCAGTTAATGAACAGGCCCCAGTGAATGAACGTTTGGTAAATATAATTAAAAAAAATAAGGATTGAAAATCATTCCACTAGATGGATTGGCAACACTGACTTCCTCCCATCTAGTAGGAAGCTATCTGACAATGGTTGGTTGTCCTGGTCATTATATCCTCGTGTTCATTCACTGGCAAACGTGACGTCTAAAGCGTTCATTCACTGGTTAGTCTACCCTATATTAGAAACCACAAAAATTAGACTAGCTCTATACCCTTTCCATTTTGAATCCAAGCTTGGAAAGCATTTCCTCCCCCATCCACGAGTGCGGTTTTCTTGGAACGGGGTGATTTATAGCTGTTTCGGTTTTTTCCCCACCCTACATGGGGAAATACTAACTGTTTTGATTGTAAACCTCAAGCGCGCTAGGATTAGATAAGCGATGTTCCCCCCTTTTCGTAGAAAACCCAGTGAAGGGATGGGGGAAGAGAGTCCTTTCGAAGCTTGGATTCAAAATGGAAAGGGTATAGAGGCAATTTAAATGAACTGGCCGTTTATAAGTCGGCAGTAATTTTGCCGATGCTCGGGCCCGAACCTGGGAACTTCCACATGCAAGGCGAACGCATTAACCGACTGGGCTCCCCAGACCTTATACATTTCCAGAAATATTATAATCACCCTTACCAGTAAAAAAGACACCGTCTTCCAAACCGATGGTTATATTATCGACAGTGCCGACGAAGGCCGCTTCCATCGTGTAGAGCAAACTGGCATTGTTGGATCCGCACACTTCTTCAGGGTTGCCAGAACAGGTAACGTCACAAGCCGAAAGCTCAGTTTTCTTAAAATCTAAATTAAAAAAATTATTACCCACAAGTGGCAATAGGAGCTTAGAAGTACATATAAGTCAACTAAAGAAAATAAAAGGTTATGAGCCCATAAGCAATCAAAATGCAAATGCTTATTAGAGCTTATATTAAAGTATATTTTCAAAAATTTCATTAAATAAAAAATGCCGATCCAGCATGCTTGTATTTCTAAGACTCAACAAATAAAATACAATTGATACAAGAGAACATTTATATAAATATTTACAACAAAAGAGAAAAATTATTACTCATAAACGTTACATTTTACAAAACAAAAATCATCACACCATAGACTATGTAATGTAGTCAATAGAATATAATTTAAAATATGGTAACCCTTAAACCCCTAAATATTTTAATACTTCTTTCAAAATTTAAGGACGCTAACCACTGATTCCAATTAAAAATTTAGCCTGAGTGATTTTGTTAGAAAATGGATATCGTAGTAGAAATAGGTACAATTACAATGATCATCAGTCTCACTTAAAAACATAAGTGGACACACTTAAAAGTTTGTACTGCCCATAATCCTTGTAATTCTAAATCAAGACCCAAGTTATTTATATTTTAAAATAAACTTTTTACCATCTGTGCTGTTGCCACACAAGCAATATTCCCCGAGAATGAGTCCAATGTATAAGAACTTTTGATCGGCACAGAGTTGTTTACACAAATCTTGGCTTAAATTATCTGTGAAGTAGCCACCAGCCGAAACTCGAAATTCTGAAGAAGTATGGTTTTGATGCATGCACAACGGAACCCCTGAAAAAAAATATTCCAATTAACAAGATTTTGTCAAAGATTTTTGAACAAGAAGTAACATAGTTTCAATCCTATTATTAGCATCGAAAATATAATTATTACATTGATAAAAAATCCTATTTTACACTGTTAACTACTCTTCAGGAAATAATTAAACCATTAATGATCACATTATGCAAACAAAACTCGCAACTGCTAACATGTGCTTCTAAAAAATATAAACAGTCTTGTTTAAAAATGAGGTGCTTTAAAAGATAAAAGTTTAAATTAAAATGTTTTTTTAAGGGATAAATTCTATAGTATTTAAGACTTGCACATAAATAAAAATGTAATATGAAGTCAAAAACTATTTAAACAAGTCCAGATTTAAATAAAACTATACATACCTTTACATCTTGCAAACTATAAAGGAATTGAAACCATTAGTGAAACACAAACAATTGTACATTAAATAAAATTGAGATTTTATCTATTTAAATCAGTTTTCAGCTTAATTAAGGATAATAGGTAATTTTACATTTAAATTACAGAAAGTAAAAGGTGCAGTATTATTTATACCTAATTAGAAAAAACTACTACATATATAACTTTTAACTATTTTTAAATCATTTTCAATTTTTCCAATTTCAATTGAACAAAATATTTCACAGAATTTGTAATTAAATTTCCCTTTCTTAAAAGATCATATGAATAAAAGAATTCAGCAAATTTTTCAATCAAAACAAATAATGTAAATAAATTTTTATTATTCAAAAATCACATTTTACATAGTAAAGACATCCCTAAAATTTGTTTCCATGTACATTTCAAATTACTAGAGTAAAAACATTAGCCACAAGATAGCAATAAGAAATTACAGTAAAAATTTATAAATTAAACATTAAAATGCTAGGCAAAATTTATAATTTTAATAATTCAATCTAAAAATGAGAAAAAAGATATGGATAATTAATTTGCAATATTTTTCCCAGAAAAATATATGGGCAGGTATGTGCATTAAAATGCTAGACAAAATTTATAATTTTAATAATTCTATCATAAAAATGAGAAAAAAAAAGATAGATAATTGATTTTTAACAATTTCTCCCAGAAAAATATATGGGCAGATTTCACACCTTGAGTGCCAACGATTGTTCCGTGGATGAAATTAATTTATTTTTCTCCTCCTTTATTAGTGTTTCTGTGATACAGAACACCAAACATAGAGGAGAAAAAGATGCGAAAATGAACATTGTTGTTTTGATACTTAGTTCTTAGAATTTAAAACAAAAAATAATTTTTCAAACTTTAAGTTGTGGGTTCATTTTTGCCACCCACACAACAATGTCCTTCAACTTATTCATCTGAAAGTGTTCGGCAATGTTCTGGAAAGTTTTTAGTGTCTGTCCAAGGTCATCCAAGGGCAACAGAGTATTGAACCTTCCAGCACACGAGCAGTACTGAGTCATGTTCCTCTCCTTGATCATCTTACACTTGACGCACTGGAGATCTTGGAGCACGTGGGCCATGGATTTCCTGTGGATGCACTCGATCATCATGGACTCGATCTCTTTGGTGTCGTACGGCGATTTACAGATACTGCACAACCAAACAGGGACACCGGTGGCCTCGTTGATGACATACTCTTCTCGGCACAGGTCTATGTTGTTGCAGGTGCTGCAAACTTTGCAGATGACTTCTGTCAAGACGAAGGACAGACAAGGATCCTTCCATTCCGCCTCCTCGGCAAATTCCTTGACGCCAACAATCCTCAAGAGGTCCCGTCGAACCTTCATGGACACGTCTTCCAGGTTTTTGTCCAACGACAGCACTTTGCAAACAGCCTTGGTGAACTCCAGTGAGGGATTGGTCATCTTGAGGTAGGAGCCCGGCAAGTCTGGAAAGACGTTCTTGCCGTCGCGTCCGATGTTCGACGGAAGCTTTTTCTTGATCTTCTCAACTAAAATGTATAATTTATGAGCTAGGTTGCCCCGGACGTACTTGGTAAGTGCAGTTGGGTTATCATCACTATCTTCATCGGGCACAGGCATTTGGCTCGGATTAGGGGGGTTGACGATGTCCTCTCCAGATTCCATGTAGAAAGTGTAGGCTTCTTGTAGAAAATCACTGACGACGTTGTAGAAGTTGTCATCGATGGCAGCAACTTTGGGTAAGAATTTGGCAATGTGAAAGCACAAAGTGAGAACACGTTTGTCATTTTCCTTGTCTTCCTCTCCCAAAGACTCAGACTCATTCTGACTCTCAGCTTCTGGTTGATTAGGAGAGTCCAGCTTGATTTTAATGCCACCATAATTGGCTGTATCTAACCAAAGCAAATATTCCCAGCAAGCAGTTAGTTCCATTTGAAGACCATGAAAAATCTCTTTACCTTGAAGGCAACCATTGACATACTCCGTATAGGCTAATGCATCTTCAACAGTCTTTCTCTTGGTAGACAAGATAATACGATTATAAGATGCATAGATGACAACAGCACCTAGTTTTTGATACTCATGTAGGATTTGAGCAAACATCTTTTTCATCAAGTTGTTAAGAATTTGCTTGATAGCTGGTTCGTACAAAAGGGACTGGGGACATCTCAGCCATCGGTAGAAATTAACAATCTGGTTGTCGGCAAACACATTCTGATACTGGAACACATCCTTCACCCATCCAGCAACCATAGTTCTCAATACCCGAAATGCACCAGCACATAGAGCACTTTCATCATACACCCCAGCATTCAGAGTGGCATTACCACTCATCATGTCAGCCAGAGAAGTCGACGAACCTGAATCGAAGGCAATGCTAGAACTGGTCCCTTCAATTTCAATCAAGTTCTGAGCCTGGAGCATAGTTATGACGGCCATGCCCTCGATGAGCAATTCAACACACACGCTGGGATAGACATCAGAGTTGTTAACCTCAGCCAACACATTCTCCGACTCTGCCAAAAGGCGATTGTCATCAGCTTCTTTTCCGCCAAGGTCCGGTCGTTCTGTGGCAGAGCACCAAAGGACAAAGTTCTGCTTCTGCAAGTGACGAGCAAACAGAACATCGCTGCCAAACAGAGAAGCATCTTGAGGCAGGTTTCCAATGGGAATGTGAAAATAACGACATTGCTCGAGAAGAACCGAAATGGCAGACTCTACGTTCATGAAATGCCTCATCATCGTTTTGGAACCTACACGTTGCCAATCCATAACCTGGTATAGGGAGTCACTGTCTTGAGTGTGAATAGATATGATGGGGAATTCTGAAAAACTTGGCATCAAAGAGCACATGTCTTGTGAAGAAATGGGTGACTGGATGACTATTGCTGTGGGTCCACGTTTTTCATCTTTATAAGTTGTCAGATGTTTCTGTAGTCCTTTGTACACTAGTCTAACATCTTTCTCAACATAAATCTCAAATGTGTAATCGGTCTCGGGAAGCAAAGCAACATCCGTACCACTTTCTAGTTTGGCTTGACGTTCCGAGTTAAAAACATTCAACAAATTGGGCATTTGATTAGTTTTCACTGTGTCCAACACAAAAACTGCAGCCTTCTTGGCAGGTGGGAAGAAGAAACCATAAATCGACTTTTGTCCGCAAGTGTGATGATACAGGTATAGAAGTTTCAGAGATTGGGCTTCCAAGTAGTTATGCATGGCAAGTGTCTTAAACTCCAGGTGGCGGAGATTGTAAATGTCAACATCTGAAGATGCATAGTGTTTCACAAACTTGCGATTTACGCTGCACACACATCCTAGCTCAATTAGGGCTCTGAATGTTAGCGAAACTTGGGTCTCATACACTCCCTCCACATGAGGCAAGGACAGTTCAGCTAAGATATCATTGCAATGCTGCTGATAAACTTCCTCTTCAATTGTATACTCGTACAAGTGAAAAGTTGTATGTGATCGAGGCAAAGTGCGGTTGACTTTCTTCCACAAGGTGCTTTCTCCCTGCTTGGGGATGTGTTGGTTTACATAAAATATTCGAGGAATATTCAGCTTGATGTTATGAAGGTCATTATCAATGAGAACCCACAACTTGTAAATGCCCAACTTTCCTGTCTCGGCTACCTGGATGATCTGCCAAGGACTATCCAAAATGGTCCTTTTTGCCTTTCTCAAAAATTGACCAATGCCAGTATATGTCTTACTGCTGCTTGTGGTAGATGCTTGAGCAGGTAAATGACCACCCCTGTCAATGGACTTGGCTTTCCTCTGTTGGATTTGGAATGCCCACTTCTTCTTCTGGTATATCAACCAAGTGGTGATTTCTTCCTTGGTTTTTCCCATTGGAGGCGGGGGACCAAGGTACTCTAGCCAAGTCTTCCCAAGCTCCTCATCACTAAGGGTGTTCCTCTTCTTGGCAAGGCGGTTGTTTTTGGCATCCGAGCTTGCTTTTCTTTTGTGGCAAACTGGAACAGTGGGGCCACTGGTGCTGGTAGATGGACGGCACTGATCCTCCATGTCAGTAGAAGGCTCATCAAATACTTTCTCTTTGTGCGAAAATATCTCAGTTATTTTCTTCTGCTTCAGGCTGTCATTTTTCTCCAGCAGACGCTTGTGAAGCCAGTCTGGATGGGCAACCCTAGGGACTGGGTTCGGGACTTGTTGCAGAGCAGCGGGGATGGTGATGATCTTCTGAACTGCACTGCTGAACCTCTCAATGTAGTACTCCCAGTCCAAAATTGTTCGGATATCGAAATCGAACAGACCAGGTGACTTTAGCCATTTTCTCAAGTAATGCTTTTTCACACTTGGCTCTGATTGAAATATTGCAAGGGGAATGGCTCTTTCTGTAACAGGGGATCCTTCAGGCTTCTTTGAGATGATGAAGCGACAGCTCAGTCCAGCATCTTTTACCATTTGGTCCCCAAGAAACTCTGAAAGCCTCTTAGCTGTACTGATAGAAGTAGATTTTTGAGCACCATATTCTTCTAACTTACGAGACATGCTTCGATTTTCAGAAATTAAATCGAATAACTCCTTATCTGGCATATTGACAGCTTTTGTATGAAGGACGTCTAACCAATAATCAGCAACTTTTGCAACAGCTGCATAGCATTCAACCAGAGTGTTTCCTTTCAAGAAGGCCTCAAATACAGAAGATTGGAAAATTTTGATTAGTTGCAGTTCCCCTCTTCTTTTCACCTCAAATCCTTTTAACTCAGCCAATGATCCATCAAAATTAAACACAGCGTACCTCTTCTTCAACTTCTTGCCTTCTTCTTTCGAGGCTGGTAAAACCATAGCCAAATAAGGGCCATCAACTTCGAAAAAGATAGAGTTCTCTTTACGAATTTCATACTTGTGGTTCTCTTTGTCCACCAGCTCGTGGTATTGATCATTGGTGTTGTGATCTTTGACCATCACATTCAACATAGCACCAGGATATGAAATGTGAAGCTTTGGTTTCTTGGCATTGGTGGTCTTGATGACAAAATTTTCAGGGAAGGATGATGGCAGAATACACCAAATACCATCTGTGTCCAATTCCAGTGGCCTACCGATTTGTTCAACAATTTCTCTTGCCTTTGTGATGATTCCAGCGCCAGTGTGGCAGACGATTCCGGCCATTTCCATACTGTACCATCGAGCTCCTCTCCTCATTACATACCCGTAGAAAGAATTCAAAATACACTTGTGGGCCAGCTGCAATGAATCATACAGAACCTCAAGGGTCTTAGATGATTTGATTGCTGATGCATCTCCCTTGGCCACAGCCTCTGCCACCTTCTTTTTAGCAACTTTCAGGAGTCCCTTGAACTCATAACGACGATCTCGGAAGGCTCTTACAGTGTCAACATAAAAGGAATTCTCTTGCTGGCAAATCGTTGACTCACGAACTTCAATCTTGGTTACATGAGTCTTCTTGTAGGCCTTTCGACAGTACTCCGACAATCGTTTCTTCTCAATGGCACACTGTTCTTCCTTGCTGAGCTCGTGGAATGGAATGGGTTTACCTCCTGGGGTTGGATTTGGGAACGATTCGGTCTCTAGTTGCTGTTGGATTCTCTGGAACTCTCCCCTGGAGGCTGGCATTATTTCACCTCTCCATGTCCAGGGCATGACCCTCCTACACTGTGCACCAGGCTTGTTAAAGTCACAAGCAGCACAAGTTGTTTCGTCTACCATGGCCGAGGGCTGCAATCTGTTGGTCAAGATGATATTGGGATACATAGCGCCAACATCCAAATGGTAGATGATGGGATTTTCCAACCTCAATGGGCAGTCGTAGAGCTTCTTTAACTTGCCGACAATCTCATCTGTTACTTCCTGGAGATTGGTGACTTCTTCGATCGGAACGCCTTCTTCTTCAACTATGGCATGTTGAATAGTACGACCAACATCACCCATCAGCTTTTGCAATGCTTCTGGAACAAGTCTGAATCTACAAGGAAGATTGGCTCGAAACACACCAGCTTCTAAAGACTCAACATGACCACCCACATAGGTTTCCTGGTCCAGCACTTGGCCGTTTTCAGTCTGTTTATTGAGAATAGTTTCTTGCTTATTGGGAAATATGATGTTGGCATGATAGGCCTGTACCATCAAAAGCGACTCGCACAAAGTCCCTGATCCCTTTCGCAGGATCTCATCTGGCTCCATGGGAATAATGGTGCACAAAGCAAATATGAAAGGATGGACATACTTCATGTACAAATAGTAAGTTGCGACAGCATCAGACACAGAGTAACTTGCAAGTATCTGTGGCTGTTCTGATGCCATGCGGCACATGTCTTCCGGGTCAAGCTCTACAGGGTCATACCTCAGTTTGGCTTTGGCGACTGCCTTCAAGTTCTGACTCCCAACAGGCAAATAACTGTCTCTTCGGACCCAATGCAAGGCATCCAGATGGGCACATGGTCTTGACAGGTAATAACCCTCACGGTTTGGAGCGAAACCAATTTCCTTCAGCATGTTCAGTTCATACACAGCAGCTCTGGCCTCAACAAACTTGAAATCGAAATTGTCCCCATTGTAGGTGACAAACACCAGTGGCTTCACTTCAAGGATGTGGTCGAAGAACTTCTGAATGAGCTTCTCTTCATTTTCTTCGTTGAATACCGTGAAGTTCCCCTCAAACTCCGGCTTCGGTGTGTACTCGAAATCTTCTACATCAGAACTCACGATTTCTTTGTTGGTGATCAGGAAGCCTTGTCCGTCGATCATGTAAGATATCATCATGATCTGATCAATAGAAACATCAGGAAACTTGAGAGGGAGTTTTGTGGTTTCAATATCATAAGCAAGAACAGTTAGATCAGCAGGTTGTAACAGTTCTTCACATAGTTTAATTTCTGGTGGATGATTACCACGCCCTCTCACGAAATACCAATGCCCAACAAAAATCTTCAGATCAATCGACACCCGTATGTGAAACGGAACATCGTGCTCTCTAATGTCCATGATAGAGTCTGAGTAATCAAACTGTTTTTTAGATGCAGAAGGATCGTACTTATTCTTAAAAACTTCATTAAAAGACAATGAATTCTTTTGCTTTTCCTTATTTTTCCTGACAAACGGCATCACCTCCTTCTTGACCTTATTCAGGTCCGTCGTCGTAGAAAACAAGATCTTGACGAATTTACCCTTCAGCCCACTCAGGTGATTGGGAAGGTCCAAATTCTCCTTTTGGACTATCTCAACCTTGCTGATGAGGCCGCTGAATTTCCTGGTCAGGTGAGAGGCTACCTCTTGCTCTGCCCCGGGGACGGTGGAGACGTAGAAGTACGGCTTGTACGGCAAAGTGGCCTTAAATCTCGCTCCGTCGTCTTCAATGAAGTAGTAATCTACGGCGCTTACCAGTCTCTTGGTCTCGTCGTCTAAAATTTCTGTAGAATGCATGTTGTACAGCCATGCCTTTCTTTCAGCTGACTCTTTGTATCTTTCGAAGCCGAATTTGGCGTCGATTTCATCGTTGAATAGCGACTGCTGCAGTCGTCTCTCGCTGGTGTCTTCATTTTTGGACGATTCGCCGCCGCCAGATCGCAGAGGATCGGCTTTATACTTCCCCGAGTTCATAAGAACCATGTTGACAGATATAAGTTACTTTACTTTTTAAACATAAAAGTATTTCTCTTTTCAAATCATAGTATTTACTAAGTTTTTGGTACAAAATGCTCCCTCTTTTTTGTTTCGAAAACCAAAACAATACTTTTTCCCGCAAATTAAGAAAGGTTACAGTTAAAATTACTATTTGTTGAAAAAATAACAAAATAGCTCATGCCATTTTAATGAAATATGGATTTTGAATAAATACTAATGGTTCCATTTAATCCTAGATTAAAAGAAAAATAGATTTTTTTCCAACTTTTATGATAAAAGATTTTTATGATAAAAAAAAGTTCAACGAAAGTTTCGTAGAATATTTCACACGGCGTTCCGTAAACTTGGAACTTCTTTGGATTACATGGAAAACCGGTTTCGCAGAACTGTTTCTATTTCGTCGAAGTGTTCCGCTGAAACTTTTTCGTGCCTCCACGAAAGTGTTAATGCTATTGGTGATGGTTCTAGTTTTGATTTTCACATTTGTGAAAATTAGTATTGTGGCTAAAAGGGATATGGTTAGAGGGTGAAAACGGTTTCTTAAACTGAGAAAGGTCTAGGGACGCAAAAGGTTGAATAAGAGCTTAAGAAAGTTTAACCGAATAAATTAGGAGCCGTTTAACCGAAAAACCGGTATTATTTGGTTTCAATTGCAACAGCAAACACGACTTCTTAGGTTGAATAAGTTAAACTGAAAACCGGTTTATTTTTAAATAGCGATTATTCCTTAAATCTCTTTTCGCCACTTTACGATTAGGTTATGTAAGGTTAAACGTTTTCAGCTGTTTATTTCTAGACTCCACTTCATACGATTAAGAATATTAAATAATAACTGTTTTTTGAAACATTTATCTCTTGACATAGATTTTATTTCAAAAAGTGCATTGTTACAAAGTAACAAGTACAGTGTGCTCACAGTGAGCACATGTTGTCTTACACTCTAGTTTTTTTTATTTATTTATTTATTTATTTATTTATTTATTTATTTATATTTATTTATTTATTTATTTATTTATTTATTTATTTATTTATTTATTTATTTATTTATTTATTTATTTATTTATTTATTTATTTATTTATTTATTTATTTATTTATTTATTTATTTATTTATTTATTTATTTATTATTATTTTTTTTTTTTTTTGAGGAACCAATATCCTTATGTTTCTGATTTTTTCAAAGTCTGTCAAACCTTATGAGATTTGATTTGAATGTATTGAATCAATTTATTTCCAATGTGTGTCTAAGATGGAGATACTCTTAAAGAAATAATTATATCTTGAAATATGTGCGATAGCCTGATAACAATATCCTACATTAAATTAATCGCTCGGGTACAGGACATTTACTCAAATATACAGTTTTCAGAAAATTTCTCTCTTTTTTTTAAAAATTCCATTTTAATAAAAAAAAAATTCTAATATTCAACGTTATGGTGAACCCTATTTGGAGCTTTCTTATTTTTAGAAATTTTTCCCGCTATGGTAGTCGAAGGTGTAATAAAAGGTAATTGGTGCTATTATCCTTAAATTGTTTTTTGCAAAATTTTCATGTATTTATTTATTTATTTATTTATTTATTTGTTTGTTTGATTTATTTATTTATTTATTTATTTGTTTGTTTATTTGTTTATTTTTTTATTTGTTTGTTTGTTTGTTTATTTATTTATTTATTTATTTGCCGAAAACAAGAAGTTTGCGCATACACGAATATATAAAAAATTAATATCTTTTTTTATATAAATTTGTAAGTAAAAGGCTATGTCAGGTCTTGATAAACGCATGTTAACTTTTCAGCCCAAAATATTTTTATAAATTATTTTCTCTTCTAAATGTCTTCTTTTAAATTCTTACTGTTGTGTATACTATACACAACATGTATAAGAGCACAAGAGCGTTAATTCTTTTTTCAATGCGAGGACTTGACGCTGCGCTCACCTAAACGATAAACACTTTTTGACTTAAAATATATTGCTTTTATTACAATTTTCATAAAAAAAGATTTTAAATTAATTTAAATACATCTTATGCGAGAAAAGAAGAATAAGTTAAACTTTTTAACGTATCTTCTTAAAGTTTTTTTTTAAATCCTAATTGTTTATTATCCACGTAGAATTCAACCTTAGATTCGTTAAAAGTGCTTATAGCTACAATATCTTACCCAAGCCTTTATTACTTTCGTGTAAAAAAGGGAAAAAATAATAACGGAACCTAATTATGGCGCACAGAAGGAACAAAACTATTCGATAGGACTCTTGTAAGGTTTAATGTTCTATTATTTTCTGGCATTTTTCAAAACTTCAACCTACAATTTATGACTCAAGTTTCAATTATTTATAACAGAAAAGTTACTTTTCATGACTGGATTTATTTTAACTTTTCCATAAGAAATAAATACAGTATATTGTACATCATCACATAACTCTTATGCATTGTCTTCTTTAAAACGTACCAATGGTATCTCAAAATAATTTATCTTACAAAATTAACAAACTTTCTTTTTCTAAATTCTTTCAACCATTTCTAAACGGTAGATGTTTTAACCCTTTCAGTCCCAATGACAATTTGGCATCATTATTTTAGAAAAAAAATTCTGATCGTACGTAACCATTTATGATATCAAAAAGCACATCATTCGATTCTTCAAACTTTTTTCTATCAGAAAACATTTTTTATTAATCCCAATAAATGTCTGCCCTACATAATTTTAATTAAAAATATGATCCGAAACATGATGATGCCATATGGCATCACTGTTACTGAAAGGGTTAAGAAACTAGATTCAACAATATTGACAAAATATGCTATAGGATATTGCTGTAGTTTGAGTAATACGCTAACTCTCTAAAAAACGTATTAACTGCAAATGAGCAGCTTCCAATTGATTAGCTTAGGTTAGATTCGAATTATCGTCGCACTAGAGGTACACGAGGGCTATTGGTGACGGGCGTCGTATTTTAGAATTACAGTCAAGTGACGAGCCGACACCTGAATAGGCACCCAAGGCAGCCGTTAAGGGCGACATCGTAAGCAGGGTTAGGACTTCGAAGGATATTTAACGGCACTCCCTTACACGGGGAATTATTTGTCGGACATTTTTGGCTGCACGGGCCGTTTGTAGGTCGGCAGTTATTTTGGAGATGCCCGGACCCGAACCTGGGACCTTTCGCATGTTAGGCAAGTGCCTAACCGACTGGGCTCCCCAGCCCCTCAGCTTCCACTTGGAAAAATATAACCGTTACAATTTTACTGGTATGAAAAAAATGGGAGACGCTATGCACTATCTAACGAGGAACGATATACACAGTTAAAAACTTGGCTCTTGGTTTTATCAAAAATGTGGTTCATATTGTAACTTCAACTGCTGTGTGGTAAATTATTTTACCATATTTCTGGTATTCAGTTGGACCTTGTCTCATGTGTTTTTTTTTTCCAAAAGATGAGAAATTGTTCAACATAATAAAGAAAATATGGTGAAACATTCGACCAACACTGTCGTTGCAGCTACTAGGAACCATTATTATGGTGAAATCCCGAGCAAACGTTTTAACAGTGCATAATGTCGGGTACTATACCATGAAAATATACTTACGAATACTAAAAAGATCCAAACCAGATGAAAGATATCTATTATGAACGTCATCCTATAAAACTGATCGAAAGAACTTCCTATTCATTAAATTTTGGACAATCGTTAGTCATTTTAAAATTAAAAAAGCACATATTCTTGGAAGAAATGCTGGATATATCGTAAGAACTATATCTGACTTTCTGCCGATATCAAATGACGGTTCGTGATTTCTTATCGAGTGTTGTGAAGTTGTCATAGAAATCACAACAGTGAAAACGAATGTTCATGCGTTGAGCAAAAAACAAAAGAAGAGCATGCATGTGACAATTGAATCGTAAATGCTGCATGCTTTTTGGATTAGAATACGATTGAGATGCTTGGCGCGAAAAAAATGAAGCAGTATTAATATCGCCAAATTGAATTAAGGTAGACGAGTACCCAAAATTCTAAAATTTTTACTATTACTTTAATCTTTTCCTTATTTGGCATAGCGATTTCAAATCTAATGAACAATGCTTTATGGGCAATTTTTTTTTTATTTAAATATAATTGATTTGTTTTAAACGGTGTTTTTCAACTAAAAAAAGGGGTTTATTACTTCTAGCATTAAAAATTTTACATAAATTTACCTGAAATTTTTTACAAATGCTATTTCAATATATATCTGTGCCATGAACCTCTAACATCTGGTGCAAATATACAAGTTTTTTTTAAATGTCCAAGTGCAAGTTAATCGAAAAAAAATCTTTTTTTTTGTGGTTAATTTATAACATTTTTCTAAATAACTTCTTTTCTTGTAATTTGTATGTAACTCTAGAGGGTCATTGCATGCATCAGTTCAAAACGAAGAATTTAACACATAATTAATGTTTATAGGAGGAAAATTCAATGTGGTAGACTTGTTAGCGTAAACCTCTTTTTTTTAGTAGAAAAACACCGTTTAAAATAAATAAATTATATTTAAATAAAAAAAATGCCTTAATAGTATTGTTCATTATATTTGAAATCACTATGCCAAATTTGGAAAAGATTAAAGTAACAGTAAAAATTGTAGAATTTTGGTTAATTTTGGGTATTCGCCTGCCTTAATACCGCAAATAAACAGCAGTAACCCATGGTCTATTCAATCCATGAGGCCAGAGAAGCTCTTTGGGACGTCACACTAGCTTTTCTGTTCAGAGTACCGGCTGTTCTGACAAAAAAAAAAAAAGATACCTATATTCTCGTAACATGCTTGCAGGATTCGGCCATTTGTCATGTAGGTTTCTATTTCTTCGGAACAGTCGACATTTCGAACAGAATGGAAAGCGTGAAATCGTGGGCTGCCTTTTAAGTTGAGTGATCCATGACTGTGCACTCTCGATGAGATTTCAATAATAAAAATAAATTTTGTTCTTTAAATATCTACAACTCAAAATTTTGAAAATAACAATTTATGCAGTTTCAGTCTCTTGTATGACATAAAAGATCTGAATTAATGTAACTTCCTAGAAGTTCTTCATGCGAAACATGTAACCCTCTGTGGTATAAGCAAATAAGGATGAAGTATGAAATTCCCCTGCTTTAATTTAACATTTCCATTTTTAGCAAAATTTTAAGTTTTAATTAAACTTTTCTCTCTGTAGCAGGTAACAATAAATGACTGCTCCATACATTAAAATTCAGCTAAAAAATTAATATTAAAAAATTGTTCGTTGGAAAACATGTCATTTCTTGACGGGTTTATACGTATGCATCCCTCAGATTGTTACATTGTTTTTTTATTGACTTTATCATATTAGTCTTAGCCAAGTACCCTCTACTTGGGGAGGTAAGGGGAGATACATATATTCCGGCTTGTGTGCTTGATCAGAGACCCGCTTATAAGCCTTCATCAAGTAAGACAGACACAGAAATACTTTTTACTGTCACAGTCAAAGGAAGTACACCCAGGGCGAATTCGCGAATCGAACCTGCATCCATTACGCCGCGCAGACTGCTAGCCTGTGATACTAACTACTCAGCTATCAGGGCCTCTTTAGCCAAGTGTTTGGTTGGGCGTATCACAGGAGCAACCAGGGCTTCATTTGGCAAAGCGGTTTTTGTACTGGTTTCTTTCGCTGCATTTTTTTCTTACCTCCATTTGCAGTATACAGTAAAAACTTGCGTGATACGGATGTCTTTTTAACGGATTTAATTTAGGATTAATCTGTCATAAAACGGCAATATTATTGTGCCTCTTCTTTAGTATGAAGTAAAAAGAAGCAAGAAATCGTCCGGATTGCCTGTAGCATCCCCCGCGCGATTGCGCCAGTGTTGCTAATTGGCAGGATTGGTAAGTTTGCGCCAAGGCGGGGAGAAAGCCGGCATAGCAAAAACGATTTCTCCTACATTTGTGGCATAAACTGACAAAAAACTCATTGAAGATTCGTAATAAAAATAGTGATACACAATTGATAATGCATTGAAAAACAATTCAATATTAACCAAAGTACAATTTATTTACATAATCATCACCATTCCAAATAAAGTTTTGCATTGTTTTGCATTCTGTATCAGCACTATATAATAAAGTTATTATACGTTTCTAAACCTAACACTTTTTCAATATGTATGCACAAATATCGCAATTGCAGAAGAGCTAGCAAAAAGTATATAAGGAAGATTTTTAAAACTTTTATAAGTTGCATAAATTAATTGCATATGTAAGAGGTGGGATTATCAAAATTTCGGATTAGCACAGTTCATTTATGCGAGTTTAAAGGATGGATATGGAAAACTCCAGAAAAAAATCCATAATAACAGATTGGGTAGGTACATATTTATTCCGGCTTATAATAACAGATTAATTTTTCTTTTGATTGTTTGAATTAATGTCGCACTGGATATAAATGATAAATGAATAATATTGGCATTGGGCCTCGAAATTTTGAACCATGGTCAAGTGACAAGATTGATACCTGAGCTGGCACCTAAAACAGCTACATAACTTGTTGCATCAGATCTTCGAATCACAACAGATTTAACGTTGTAAAAGCACAAAGTCAATAAAAACAACTAATATACTATTCACATCGCTTGTAAAAGTGTTATTCACGTGAATTATTAAGTAGATCTCCCGTATCACGCAAATAGAACATGCATTACAAAATTGCTCATTCTCATGTTGAAATCTGGTTGGTATAGATACCGCTGTCAACTATACGTAGTACAATGAAACAATATTGTGTTATCATTGTTTATATTGAGTAATTTAATGGAGATAATTTTGTTTCCAAAACTAGGGAAGTTCCGTTCGTCTGTTTGACCTAACCCCCGCCCGCCTCCCTATCCAAATTCCGTTAAAAAAAATTCGATTAAAAAATGAGAGCGTTTTGATTTAGTTAAGATTAGTTTGAATTATTGTCGCATTCGAGCTACAAGAGGGCTTTTGGCGACGGGCGTCATATTTTAGAACCACAGTCAAGTGACGAGCCGACACCTGGGTAGGCACCCAACGCAACCGTTAAGGGCGACATTGTGCGCAGCTTTAGAACTTTGACGAATTCTTAACGTGCACTCCCTCCACAGGGTGTATTATTCGTCGGACATTTTTGGCTGCATGGGCCGTTTATAGGTCAGCAGTTATTTTGGCGATGCTCGGACCCGAACCTGGGACCTTCCGCATGCTAGGCGAATGAATAACCGATTGGGATTTCCAGCCCCTGGGAACGGATTGACATAACTTCTGTGTGCACACTCTTCGGTCTCTCATTTTTACATCTGTATTTTAGCGGTTTGTGTCAAGTGAGCCTTCCTTCCCATTTTCCCCCGATTTTAAGTATTCTTATTTTATTAGAAAGGTAAATTAATGGTAGTTAAATTATTTTACAAACCTCGCCTTACTTTTTTCGTCTGATGATCCGTGCTAAAATAGTCATTTGTATTGAAGTAACATTGAAGTAGGCGTTAATCCAGTCTACCAGAAGTTATCTCCAGATGCAAATGCAATCGCTAAATATAAATTAAGAGAAAAATCATTTCAAACAAAGCACCCTCTTTGTAATTTAAATGCATATAGATCCACCACAAAAACTATTGCCAGACTAAGAACCAATCACCACAGAGGCATTAAAATAGAGAAAAAGGGCAGGAAGGTGCATAGAAACTGTGACAACTGCCCAGATTCGCAGCTTACACTAAACCACATTTTTGAATGCCCGGCAATGAGTACCAATTTGAGAGACATTGGCATTCTGCTATCATTAATAGATCTTTATGACAGTAATATCCAAAAAAAAAAAAATTGCAGACGCGGTTATAAAAAAAAAAAAAAAAACGGAAGTTTTTGTTTCAAATACAAACCTGAATGTTGCTTTCTCCTTTTATACACTCTTAGCGTAGCAAAACAACTTGTACAGAAATCATTTATTTTCCATTCATTGATTTAAACTCGTTCGATTTAAAAAGAGCTAGGGACTTCAATAATGGTAAGATGACTGTCTACTTAGCATAATTTTGTTTCATATTAATTAAAAATATGTAAGGCAAAGTAAAAGCATAAATTTTTAAGTTTAGTTTAGTTTGAATTATCGTAGCACAAGAGCTACACGAGGGCTATTGGCGACGGACGTCATATTTCAGAACCACAGTCAAGTGACGAGCCGACATCTGAGTAGGCACATAACCATTAAGGGCGACATCGTACGCAGCGTTAGGACTTTGAAGGATATTTAACGTGCACTCCCACCACATGGTATATTATTCGTCAAACATTTTTGGCTAGGTCTGCAGTCATTTTGGCGATGCCCGGACCTGAACTTGGGATTTTTCGCATGCTAGGAGAATGCCTAACTGACTGGGCTTCCTAGCCCTTAAGCCATATTCACACATCTTTACCCAAAGTTTGGAGGCCTTTTATGGAAAAATGGTGAATGGCAAAGGAAAAACTTATTGAGCTTACAATTCACTGCAACCACTAATGATATCCAGGAATAAAAGCAGAATTGCTTTACGTTACGTGAAACAAGTCTATTGTTATCGAATGACATTTCTTAATCTGTAACATAACTATTAGATTTGTGTTGGCAATAAAAAATAAATCCATTTTTTGTTTTTTTTCCAATTTCAGGATTTCCGAATACACTGTAACGTGCTATTTGAACCTTAAGTTCAGAATCGCGACAGCGTATAATGTCGGTCAAAAGATTCTCTTTGGTAACGTCTCAAGTTTCACCTCGCAGCTTTGGACGGTTATTTTATTATGAGGCGTTGAGGCGTCCTTGTCTGCTTTAAAGCTTCTCTTTCCAAAAAATAGACTGCTGGGACCGTTCGAACCTTTAAATAGATAAATTTTAAAGTTTGAAATCTTGCTGCCCTTCCGTGGCCGAGTGGTTAAGGCATCAGCCTCAGGATTCAACCTTCTCAGGTTCGAATCCCACCTACTGCCAGTCATCCTATGAATCGGATCTCTGAACTGGAAAGAGTAGACAAATCCAACTAGTGACGGATGGGTCCGAGTACACTGGGACAGACGTGCTCGTTAAATCTGTGGAGTCCAAAGTCCCGACGGTGACAGCGTACGATGTCACTCGAAGTTCCGTTGGGTGCCCGCTCAAGTGTCGACCTCGTCAATTGACCAGGGCTCTAAACTACGAGGCGTTATTGGCTGTGTTAAAGCTAATAACGGAGGCTAGAAATAGGCAGTCGGAAACGATTTAATTACCATTACCTTTGAAATCTCGCAAATAGCTCTATTGTAAGTTTTTGTTAACTGAATACTTCAAATAAAGGTACGGACACACGTTGGTCTATTCCCATGAGAGACAATTTTCTTCATATCAAAATTAAATCATTGCTGCTTGGTGAAAAAATTAAAATTCTATTACTTTTATTTAAAGACATTGCTTTATCTAAGTTTAGTTTCCTTCATTTTGATGGAGATGGCGACACTAACAGAATGACTTAGAGGTAATTTAATTTGGTTTTCTCTAATGCATTTTATCTACTGTACTGACAAGTAACACGGAAAAAATAACATCAAATATTATTTGCAACATGTGACATATTTTTCAATGCGATCAAAACCTTTCTGTATATTTATTTCTATTTTATTTCTATTTCTATTCTTTGCTCAAAATCTTTCTATATTTATATTTTAATCTTTTTTATCGGACGTAATCAATCAAATAAATAAAAACTTGTCGCATGAAAAAATTGTACTTATTATTTTTTTTTTTTAATTTTAATGAATATACTCTGCATTAGAGCTGCATAGGATACTAATTTTTAATTATCATGTAATCAGAACCCCTAATTGACGCAGTAATGCTGTATGTACGAAGGAAAATGTGCATTATCACTTATTAGAATTAACAGATAATTTACAAAACTTAGTAGGTCATAATTAAAAGGACTTTAACTTTTTTCTACTGTGCATTTCATTCACTATAAGGACTTGTGTATCAAAGAGAAAAATATAACTTCAAATATTATTTGCAACATGTGAAAAAAATTTCAATGTGATCAAAACCTTTCTATATATTTATTTCTATTTTCTATCGATTTCTATTCCTTGCTCAAAATCCTTCTATATTAATATTTAAATCTTTTTTTATCGGAAGTAATCCATCAAATAAATAAAAACTTTTCGCATAAAAAAATTGAACTTATTTTTTTTTAATTTGGACGAATATACTCTGAACTAGAGCTACATAGGATACTAATTTTTAATTATCATGTAATCAGAAACACTAATAGACACAGTAATGCTGTACGAAGGAAAATGTGCATTTTCACTTATTAGAATAAAGAGATAATATACTAAAATTTGCACAAACATTATAAGTAGGTCATAATTAATATAAATTTAATTATATTAATAAAATATTGATCGCAGTGAAATGAAAAAAGATGCATAAAAACATACAACTTCTTTAAAGAAAGTTTAACAAGTTATGTGTTGATAATATTTCATGGGATTTTACCTAAGAGTTCTACAGTAGTAGTATGTATAGTAGTAGTATAGTAGTGGTATGTATAGTAGTTCTATAGTATAGTACTTCTATAGTAGTAGTATGTATAGTAGTTCTATAGTAGGGTATGAGGACCGACTTGTAGTGAGCTGCCATAGAAAGCCATGGCCATTCCTAATAGAGTGGCAAAACTGCTAGTTAATTTATAATTTTGATACTGAGAAAGGAAGTACACCCAGGGCAAAGACGAGATTCGAACCCACACCCGTTATAGCTCGTGGACTGCTAGCGTTATGGCCTACGATCCAAACCACTCGGCCATCGGGCCCCCACATGCCACCTATATTGTCTCCATGTTGTTCCATGGTGCGGTTGGTAGGCTCAGTCTCTACCCAACTATAGAACTCTTTGGGGGTTACTCCTTCAAGAGAGAATTTTATTGAAGGTGTATCTAAGAGAAAAAACTGAACATTAAATTTTTTTTCTCCAATGGGGCTGCAACATTGGCGGTCACCCCTTTGCAGACTCGGCATATTCCCCAGAACTGAGAGTAAAGCTCTAGACTAGCGGTCGCCAGTCGCCAACTGGCGACTATTACATCGAAAGTGGATACCTAAAAATCGAACCCCAGTCGCCAAAAATGGCGATCTAAATTTCAACTTTTTTTCAACAAATTATTAATACGAAGCTGCGTTTCTAAAATATTAATAATTAAATGCTCCGATTCAATTATGTCCGGAATAAGACTTGATGACAGTTGTTGCTTATCGATGGAGCAGGGCGCCAAAAATCTTAAATGCAAATTTGATGTTTAAAACTTGCTTCACAATCTCGGCAATTTACAGGTGATTGATGTACAGCTGATTGAGATCTCAACTATTTAAACAATTCTGATATGAGAAAATTCCATTAACAATCGTGGACGACGACAAGAGTTCTCCGAAACTAAGAATTGAACTGTGTATGCACATAAAATAATTTTCTCCTTTCAACAATGGCCAATCACATAATACTTACATATTTGGTATGATCCTTTTTTTACTGACATTCTTTTGCTTTTCATATCAAAAATGTCTTTAACCACAATAAATATAATGCATACTGTTATCATATGACAACAAATAACATAATCCACTTTATTCTATTAAAGTAGAGCCATAGAACCCTAACGTTTGTATATGAATATGAGCATAAAAGATACAAATAATTTTTTTCCGGATGAAAAAAAATTCATTAATTTTACAGGGTTAATAAAATGTTGCATTGTGGATAATCGCACTTTCTCTTTGTCATATATATACTTAAATTTAAAACAGGCTACTAAAAATTCAAATGTGGCTACCATTTTTTTTCACTCTAGTAGCCACTGGCTACAATGAAAATTACCAATCTAGAGCATTAACTGAGAGCCATTTAATTTTTAGCCATTTAAAATTTTAAATTTAAAACCTGAAAAAAGCACAACCCTTTCAAAGAGGCAATATAACTTAGGCCATTCGTCCATGTAACAATTATTTATTTTTATGATTAAACAAAAACATTAAGTAACTGAAAAATTTCCAGGAGGGATTCCAAACTTCATCGTCCTAGAGAGAGCTAGTTTCCTTTAAATCATGCATCTAATACTTTGATTTTTTAAAAATTTAAATTTAAAAACTGAAATTACATGATTAGAAAAATATTTCCTAATGGGGAGAGAGTATTAAAAATCCGTGTAGCGTTATAAATAAGCACTAATTGAGAGATTTAATCATAACATAAATTCTATACTTTGATATAAAGAAGACACTCTTCGAAATGTGACTTGTAATAGCATGGGTTTTTTTTATCTTTTAAAATGTAAACAGTAAAAAAACTTGTAAGCCGCAACTCATTAACGTTAAATCACTTGCCATAACATTTAATTTTACTTAAAAAAATTCTTAAATTAGTTTTTTAATTGACTTATCTTGTGATTAAGATGCATTTAATGTGATTCGCACTTTAAAAAATACTTTTACATCTGTATTATAAATGGAGCTTTTATCTAACCCAAATATATAATTTGTGTTCTTTTTTAAATAAACTATTAAAAAAATAGTATGCATTTTTTAATAAGTGTTGGTAAAAAGTTAATTTTACAGGATGAACGAATTTCAATATTTTTATTAATTTAAAATATTTATTAGTTTTTAATATTTAATACAAGACCACAGTCTCTCTTTAAATTTGATAGAACAAAGACAAACTACCAGACATATATGCAAATTGTTTTAAGTAGAAAAGTCCCGAAACTTAAAAAAAACCAAAATAGGACTTCATAGCTGAATTGTAGAACAAAAATTATTAGTATTTTTTCTGCATATTTGTTTTTAATCATTCTAAATTTACTAAGAGCAGAACAAATTCGTAAAGAAAGCTTTTTTTTTCATTTTAGCCATAATTTATAACAGTCAAAGTTATTATAAAAATACTTTGGCGAAAAACGCACGTGTTTATTGGCGATCTTGGCGCCCATTGTCAAGAACTCTTAGGATGAAGGGAAGAGAACTTCATTGGCGAGAGTTTAAGAACTTACTCGGAGAGTGTCAAGACCTATTTAAACTCTTATCCGAATTTATTAGTATAAAACGTTTTTAAAGATTAAGTAAAATATAGTATTCGGAGGAATATTTTTATAAGGAGTTTTGTTATTGGTTCCAGTATTTTAATTTTGAGATTTTAAATTCATTGGTGTTATTTTTTTTAGGTTTAAAAAGCCCACGTGTTTGTGTGATTATCGCGATTAAAACTAGAATTTTAAAATTTTCAAGAAAAAAAAATATTTTTAATAGTTTTTGGGGAAGATTTTGCTTTTTTTATTCTATTTAAATTTTAAGGATAATGTTAACTGTTATGATACGTTATATAATGCATTATCAAGAATATAAATACGAAAATTAGAGTAGCAAAACGCAAAAAAAATATGTATTCAAACATCATCCATTAAAAATAAAATGCATTAAAAATCATGTGTTACATTTATAAAAGACAGCTAGAAAAAAAATTTAAATCAAAAATTCATGAATCACATAATTTTAAATTATTTATAATGACGGTGTAGTTTTTTAATGGATTATCTCTAAGGCATTTCGATAAAACTATTTAGCTATCAAAAATGAACTTTTCCTGGTATATTTTGACACAATAAAAATACTGACATTTCTAACAGAATCAGAAACTGAAGTTAGTTTTGAAAGTATTATAAACTAGAGATTTACAGAAAAAAACTTTGAAATATAAAATTATATCATGGAAGATATGCAAGATATGACGCTTTCAATGGAACCACAAGAATTGGAGTGTCTTCAAAAATATCAAAATATTTCTATTGAAGGTAAGATTTTTTGTTTAAATATGCTTTATTTAGAAATATATATCTAACGAACTAAAATAGACTGCATTTTAATCCAAAGCAAATCAATAACTCATAAATTTTTATAATCCAAATTTTGTCGTTTAAAATCTCTGCTTTTGTTTTACTAGCATTCCTTTTCTTCTAACACATAAAATAAAGGGTGAAATTGTTTTCACTGAATGAATATTGACTTTAAAATTTGAATACTTTAACTATCATAAATTTAAAAAAAATACTATTATTCTGTGTGTGCTTTGGCAAAAAATACATATATTTATGTTTTTTAAGTTTATTAAATATTATTAAAAAATCTACTTTAAAAAATGTATATTCAGTTGTTAAGAAGAACTTAATTCCCTTTAAATAGGCATCTGCGTCTGTAACCCTCAAATACTTATTTACCATTTAACCAATTTAATGTGAAATAGTTTATACTTGTAAAACTTTGTTATGTCGTTACACCATAAATTTGGTGGAAAGTTTACCTCATAAAAATAGTGACAACGCATGTTACCACCGGTTTTGTAAAGTAACGTTTTACAAAATTTGTACGGTGTGCACAAAAAACGTCTTTCTTTGAACCTACTATCGATCATATATTCTAATTTATTATTTTTTTATATAAAAAATAGTTGTATTTTACTGTTTCAATTAAAAGCTAGTTTACCAGTTTTATGGTAAACAATTAGCAATATGAGCAATGTAACCACAAGTTACAAGAAAGTTTTACTATTCATTGATCTAATCGGTTTTTTTACTCTAATATTTACTTTATTTATATTATCCTGTTTTATTTACACAAATAAAATATTACATATAGGTATATTGGTTTTATTATGGACTATTTGTTCTCCTGATTTTTTTATATTTATCTTTTAAAAACACACACACATTCCTCTTTTGACAACATCTCCTTTACTCAGACCCTGCATGATATTTTTTTTACTTTTATTAACATTTAAATTATCTAAAATAAAAGAAAGCTTCGTAAAATAGCTAATGAAATAATCATTTATTTTGTAAATGGGTTATCTCTATTTTGGTTTATTTGTAAATAATGGAAGCGTCAGCAAATAGGGATTTGGCAAACGATAAATACCTTTTTAACTTTTTACCTAATAAACGAAATATTAGACAAATCGAGACCATAATACTGAACAATTTCTGTAAGATAGATTTGAGTTGCACGAAAACCAAATTTGAACTACACTAATCGAAAAGAAGTTAGCTTAAGGGGGAATGGGCGTGCTGGACTGGGGGTCTCCAAAGCAAAATGCATCAATCCTATGGAGAAAAAAATATTTTCTCTGCCACATTTCTCCGGCTGTATTGAATATTTTAACAAACGGATTTTTTATGTGATAAATGTAGCTGACTTACAGGTCCCGATCTTCTCACTTTTTGAAATGGCTTCGAATATATTTTTTCATTTTTAATAAATAATTTTACACAAAATATTCAAATCAATTTACAAAAAGTGGGATGATAAACATCTGTAAGTTATCTACATTTATTATCTAAAAAAATTTGTTTGCAAGAATATTCAATGCAGTCGGAGAAATGTGGCAGAGAAAATAGTTTCTTTCTATTGGATTAACACTGAGGCACTTGAGTTTGGAGACCCGCGGTCAAGTGAGCCAATTCCCCCTTAACGATTTTATTCGGTAAGGAAGGTAATGACATTCACAAATGAATCGTTAATGGGTTAATTTCAGCTTACAAAGTATTGTTTACATAAACGGCGGAAAAACTTAACCATATCATTAAATAATCTAAACTTTTAGGGCATTGAGTCCCGACCCAACCCTTTAACTCCGACCAATAAATTGCAAAAGTTCGCGCAACCTCGTAAGATCCTCCATGCCTTCAGTGATAGTGGGTAGGTATAGGTACATATACATTCCAGCTTGTGTGCTTGATCAGAGACCCGCTTATAAGCCTTCCGTCAAATAGGACCAGACACAGAAAGAGTTTTTACTGTCTCAGAGAAAGGAAATACACCCAGGGCGGAGGCGGGAATCAAACCCGCACCCGTTACAGCTCGCAGACTGCTGCACTGCGATCTAACCACTCGGCCATCCGGGCCCCACCTTCGGTGATCAAAAACCTTTGAAAACTCATATCCAGAAATACCGACTACAGTAATTTAAATTATGATTTTTTTTTTAATTTTGGAAGTTCAGTTATCCTAAAATTCACGAAAACTCAGTGAATTTCATAAGCACTCATCAACGACGACCTTAAAATTGCCTATTTGGGCACAGTAGACTCCTAAGTTCGTGGAGAATTTTTCAATTTTTTTTTAATAATTAAAATAATGCTCCTAATTAATTTCCTTTTAGTTTTTTTTTTATGTTAGCACGGAGAATTCCAAATTTCTGTTTCCAAATTCAAACAGCGATTGGGGCATATAGAATATGAAAACTTGGATAATCCTTTTTTTTCCCGAAACGTATATTTTGATTAAATATTTGTTTTATGTTTTTTTTTTAAAGGAGGAAAATTATTTAAAAAAAGAAATAGAAACTTTTCCATTTTATTCACCTTACCTCACCAATTCAAGTATAGTTTAACTCCAAATATCCTAATCGTTTTGAACCGGTTAACGTATGGAAAATAAATAACTAAAATAATCTTATTTTTTACGAAGATTATATTTCAATTAAATACTGTAGTATGTTGAAAGAAAATAAAAAACAAATTTAAAATTGAAAATGTTTTTGCTCAAATGAAAAAGGCAATAGTTCTACAGGTTCATTGCAGTTTGAGTTCAGAAAATTGAAAATCTACTCTAATTATATAAAACTTCATTTTTTGTATTTTATAAATATATTGCTTTCAATAGCAAAAAATTTATTGTAATATTGAAAAAACAAGCTAGTATGATTAAGAATATTTTTTATTTAGATTATATTTTCTTTTGTAGAGGTATTTAGCATTACAAATAATGAAAATGGGGGAACGTTTTTTTATGACTCAACAAAAAACAAATTCACCTGAAAATTATTATCTTTTTATAGATTTAATATATAGAATTTTTAAAGTTGATAAAAAAAAAAAGTCATGAATGATGAAAAATAAAAAGATTTTCCCCCAACATTTTTAAAAACCCGCAAATTTTATTACAAAATATACTTTAAATTGAAAAAAAAAAAAAAATCCGATTGAATTATGTACTATTAAGGTTTTTTTGCATTTGATGAAAAAAGTCTTAAGTAAATCTAATTAAAAATTCATTAAATTATATTTAGTGATTATTTAATAAATTATCTTTAAGTTTTTGTGCTTCAGCAGCGAAAAATTCTAACATAAGTGTGTTGGGGAGCGCCAAATAAAAATTTGTTTCAATATTTCCTCTTCAAAAATCTTTTTTATCTTACAATTAAGTTTGTGAAAGAATTTGTAAACAATGCATTCCAGTTAGAAAATAGTTTTATTTGTAACAAATTCAGATAATTTTCTACGAAAGTAAAATAGTTTATTTGCTTAAATTGCAAAAAAATGTAAAAGGGGATTGCTGCAAATGTTAAAATTTAACTAATTTAGCACCATTTTTGCATTCTTTCGTTAAAAGCTCGGAAATAAAATGAATGCTTAAAATAGGAATAAAATAAAAATAAAACATTTTTTTCCCCTTAATTTTCCATTAAATGTTATTTTTTTCTAACGTTAGACTGAATAAATAGGGAAATTAAAAAAGGTTTTATACTATTTTTAAAATTTAGAAAAAAATAATACCTAGTTTAACTGTTTCATTCTATTAATTGTACTTCCAAAATTTTTGAAGTCGAAAATCAAAAAAATATTATTATTCACTTTTGCTTACAAACCTTTCTGAGCGTTTTCTTCTTTTAATGTTTTCCATCATTTTCATACAAAAAATAGGTAAACGGATTATATTTAAAATAAATATGTTAAAAATTTTCGGATTTGTTTTATAAGTAGGTTTTTTAAATATTTAAACTAAAATCTAATGTTTTCGAGTAAAAAAAAAATTCAAATATATTTTTAAAATATGCTTGGTTCAGCAGTCTTAGTTCTAACTAAGAACCATGCAAAATTCATCGACAACTAAGTGTGGTCGAGTTTAATAAATTATCGAGGGTAAAATGGGCTGGCAAAAAACCAGAGTGCAAGATGATACTTGCTGCAAAAAAAAATCTTTCTGGTAAAGCCTATGGTTGGTTGGTTGGTTGATATACATATATTTTCAGGCTTGTGTGCTTGCTCATAGAGCCGCTTATAAACCTTCGTCCAGTAAGACAGTCACAACACACTCACACTCATATGCACACATATACGTGACAGATGCTGTCATCCATCACGCGCCACCTCCACAATTTAGACATGTCCCTGAAGGGGAGGGAAATAGTCTCCAGGAACCTGTACCCGTGGGAAACTGTGCAATGACCGCCCACAGGACTTTCGGACCCAACAGATTTAACGAGCACGTACTCCGCATATACTCGGTGAGTTTTCAGCGACCAGGTTTCTATCGCGGGACCTTCCGATCCGTAGATCGCTACACTGACCACAGGGCGCCTCACAGCCCAAAGCCTAAGGGAACTAGGCTTCGGGAAGGACCACCGCTGAGGTGGATCGACTGTCTCGACTGAGACCTGAAGACCCTGAAAGCTAATACCATATGGAAAATAATCGCCAAGAACTTATTTATCTGGAGTAGATTAGAGAAAGCCAGAAAGCTTTCGTATGATTAACCCTCTAATGCATGAATTTTTATTTTCATCCCAAAAATATATATGTATCTTTAATACTCACACATTATGGGAAAAATACTAAAAAAAATTAACTGCATTAGAATTTAAATAATTTTAATATTTAAATTTTTTTCCATATGACAAAAACCAATTGCAAAATTCCAATTTTGATAATAATTACTAGAAAACTACTAAAAATATTTCAAAATAACCCTTTTTAACTATGATTAATTTTTCAAAACAATTTATTAGTATTTAGTGCTAATGTATTATATTATTATTCTTTGAATGCTGCCAAAAACGTAATTTCACAAAAGTTAATAACCTCACTCTTTAATTTTGAATACACTTTTTACTACTGTCATCTATGAGGATTATTAGTAACTAAAACTTTAAAATGAAATGTAATAGATGAAAAAACACAGATTTGTTTTGAAGGAGCTCTAATTTAATAGAATAAAGGGGATTATGTTACTTGTTACCAAACGGGAACAGTATGCATTAGAGGGTAGGGTTAAAGCGAATACCATATGGAAAACAATCGCCAAGAACTTATTTATCTGTAGTAGATTAAAGAAAGCCAGAAAGCCATGGGCTGTCGTGTGATTAAATGAATGCTTGGTTAAGATGAAATTTGCCAAAAAATTTATTTAATTAATTTTGAAAAAAAAATTAATGTCATCTCTTTAATTTTTTAAAGAGGCATATTAGACTTTCATATTAAAAGAGTGTAAGTATGAGTGCAAAATGTGCTGTGTTCTATATGTATCTACATCTACTTTGATTTAGTATGATAGAGGGGAGATGTTCACTTCATAGAACTAATAGAATAAAATTAATTAAAAAAAATATATTTAAAATTTGATCTCTTATAATAACATACTAACATAATCTTGACAAGTCCCCTCTCCTCCGCTTTTGTTCTCTAAATCCCTAATTATTAAATTTATCTCGAGGTTTTTAAGCCTAAAACAACATGCAAAAACTTCATTAACATTTTTAATCCGATCCTCGAGTGACTAAAAAAGAAATGATTTTTTTTTTGGTAAGATCAACACGATTTTCTGAGAGATATAATTGATGATAATTTTGTCGACACCAGCGTTTTCTTTCTTCTTCTTGTCAAAAGTGTCACGTAATTGGTTGGGATCATCGACCTTAATAAAGAAGAATGATCATTACATAGTTCTTTACATAAATTAACACCATACCAAAGGTACACGATGTTAATAACATTGTAAAACTGTGTTTCGTACAGTTACCCTATAAAACTAATGGTACTGCCTTATAGAGTACCGTTACCCAAATAAAAAGGTAACTAATACTTTTTTGCTTTGCGTAAATCCATAAATTTGGTGTAACGTACCTTCTTCAACTGAAGGCAGGTTAGGTTAGGTTTGAATTATCGTCGCACTAGGCCTACACGAGGGCTATTGGCGACGAGCGTACGTGCCGGTCAAGTAAGCGTCATATAACTTTGAATGGTGGTCAAGTAAGCGCCATAACTTTGAATGTAGGTCAAGTGACGATGCTTAGATTTTGCACCTAACGCAAAGTTACAATAACATCGAACACATTGTCGAGACCTTTAAACCTCGACAAATTTATTGTACCAACACCAATCTGTTTATAGGATAATCGAAGTTAAGTCAGAACTTGTGACGGTAACTCCCAGCGACATAACATAGAGTGGACTGCGCATTGGCAAACCTAAAGTGTCCTAATCATCTAACTTACACAGTCACATGACTGTGTCGCGTTTGGCTCGCATCTATGGCGAGTTTACCATTTGGCGAGTTTTTCCACAACGAAATGAACACAGAGGCCGACAATCTAATGTTATGATAAAGAAGCTTGGAAAGGAGCAAGGATGAATCGCTAGTATTTTAAGATCCTCTTAATAGATATCAGATTATTTCTTTGATTTTGTGAGTCTATTTAAGATTACTTGAACAATTGAATGTGGACTCTTTATTAAAAATTAATTTAAAAGAACATTAGTAGGTTTATGTAGAGTGTTGCTGTAATATAAGTTGGTTATTGACATGGTGAATATTTTCTGCCGTCTCTATAACTTTCGTTCTAACGGTCCGATTAAAAAAAAATCAAATAATATATTTTTTTGAAATATTGCTTCTTCCTTTATTTCACCTGGAATAAATCAACTTTCTAAAACATATCAATATATTCCAAATTCAACAAATGCTCTACTTTTTAAATATAAATAACTCAAAAACTACGATTGCAAAAACAGGTTTCGTTTTGACCAAATTGTAAAAAGAATATATATATGGTTATATATATATATATAATATATTATATATAAATATTATTAATATAAATAATATATATATATATATATAAATATATATATATATATATACTATAAAAATATATATATATATATATAAATATATATATATATATAATAATAATATAAAAATATATAATATATATATATATATAATATTCTACTTATAAGCTGTCAATGTTCAGGACCATTAATTTAATTGACTTGGCCCAAAAAATATTTATTATAATTAGAGTTCTCTAACAAACGTTCTAACAACGTTTGATTTAATCATGAATATGATTCTTCCAGTATAAAAGAGCTTTTAGAATAAAGTCCCTCAATAGAAATTATAGTTAATGAAGAACACACAATTACCAAAAGTATGCAGAAAAAAAACTAAATAAATTTTACCCGTGAAAGTGTGACTAATCCTTTTTTTATACCCCTCTTTACAATTAGGAATTCACAAGCATTTGCATCTTGCACAAAACGGTTACTGAATTAAGAGTACAACATTCCACGATTGTTAACATGCTCAGAGATTTAAAAGAATGCAATTTAAATATTTATTATAAAAGCCAAAAGACAAAAATACCAACAATGCTCAAAAAATCGTCTGCTAAAACATAAAAAAAAAATTCAAGCTGCCGTGATTGGTAGAAACCCACGTGACTTGGGTATTGATAGTAGTCTCCACTTCGGTTTGCTAGCTGATATTCAGGTCTTGCGACAATTTGGAATAGTTCGTAACGAAACAGTAGCGTTAAATTGCCATATGTAGCAACCTTTCCCCTCTTGGCGATTTATGATCTTTAGGACATAATGCTAATCTGCAAGGGATGGCGATTTTTTAGAAAAAACCGGTTTTCCATTTTCCATCGGTTTTTCTCTAAAAAACCGGTTTTCAGTTCCGAAGGGCCTCATACAAAAAAACCGTATTTCAGTCAAAACCGGGACCACCGGTTTTTTGAAAACCGGTTTTGGTTTTAAATCCCTAAGCTGCTTTACTATGAATGCGCAGTCCACTCTATGTTATGTCTCTGGTAACTCCAGTTATTGACACATGTGTGTAAAATAAGTCAACAGAGAAACACGACAGATGAAATTTAGTCTTTTTTATTTAGCTGCTAGACATTGGTAAAGGATGAATCGGTCGTCGGAAGTCGACGATAGATGGGGACGGAATGCCCACAAAAATGGCGAGGAAAGTCCAGCGCTCCCTTACTGACCAATCAGAAGTTAAGATTTTGCATGCAAAAAGGTCATTTAAAATTGAATCGCTGAGTGCAGAAACCACTCCAGTCAAAAAAATCCGAACACTCGTTTTCAATGAAAATAAGCGTAGAAAGGCAAGATGCGTGTTGGGTGCAAAACTACGTTAGTCTATTGAGTAGTTCCGTAAATACAGGACGTTTGTTTCGAGTGTTAAGTGCAGAAATAGAAGAGGAGTTAGGAGTTATTACGTTTTTTCTCCCTCCTGAAAAGTTTGAAATTTGTTACTGACGTTGTTTCTGCACTCGCCGATTGGATGATTAAGTTTAAAGTTTGGCTAAAATTAAAGTTTTTGAAGGGTTTAGGTCAGGATGTGTAATGTGTTGACCTATTTTCACATCCAAACGTAAAAAGTAAATTATACGTAGGTTCTCTACATGAATCTGGAAATAGGCAAAAAGGGCCTCCTCTTTCGACAACTAATCACTGCTTTTAGCTTAAGTACTTATACTTTAAAAGCGTTGCAACGGGTGTGGGTTCGATTCCCTCCTTCGCTCTGGGTGTACTTCCTTTCTCTGTGACAGTTAATACTCTTCTTGTATCTGTCTTGCTTGACGAAGGCTTATAAGCGGGTTTCCGATCAAATACACAAGCCGGAATATACATGTATACCCCCACTTTAAAATGCAATTTAAGTTATATTCGAAAGTTTCTATCACAAATAAGCCTCAGTTATTAGAACAATATTTTACAATAAATTGCCGGTACTTACATAAATATAATGCAACAGCCCCATTATTTTCAGGGTCTGGTTTAGAAAACAACAGTCGTTCACGAGATCACGTGACTTGGGTGGTAATGCGTGTTTGTTTTTATATTTGCTAGGCTCAGTCTACCCTAATTATAAGTCTTTGACTGATAGGGTTTCAGTGACGATCAACTGAATTGCCACTTGTGTTTGGTCAAATTTTTTTTCTTTCAATTTTTTAATGGTTTTTAGGAAAAAACTATATTTATTTTACATTGATTGTGAATCTAAAACCATTGATTAATAACTTAATCTATAATATTCTTAATAAGTTAATTATTTTTGTTTTTTTAGTTGCAAAATCAGCTTATTTTGTGAAATATGAGTCATATGTTGATTGATCTTGACAGCTTGTTTTTAAAATTTTATGTAACTACTATCTAAACAGATGCTCGCAATATCAAATGACATTACTTAACTTGAATCATTTTATAAAAACTTTCTTTTACAGATGTTTGTATTATAACTAAAATATTTATACCTAATTAAAGCTAATATAAATATTTCCTGTTTCTGAAAAAAGTGAATTCCTTTCATGTTTATGAAAAAACATCTCATATCATGTTTTTGACGAACATCTCATATCATATAACCTTAAGGATACCCTGAACTAATTAATGATATTATCCAATTAATATTTATATTTTAAGAATACATCTGTGTAACATTTTAGTTGAATAATAACAGCATTTACTAACCTGTACTAGGAATATTTTAATGAATCATATTTACACCATCTTTTTGAAAACATATAAAGATATGTCGTAATAAGACGTGTCGTGTGCCGAAATAACATCGACAATTACATCATATCTTAAAATCAAAATATCTACATTAAATCTAACATCTAACCAAATTTTAAGTGGAACTTTTGGTTCACGTGAATACAGTTAAAAGATCTTCCAAACTTATACAACCTTTAAGTCTTTTAATACACTTCGGACATTAAATCTGACGCTTAAGTCACGTTAATGAGGTAACACGACACATGAAGGGTGCAGATGCAAAACTCGCATTCTCCAAAGCATAACTAAGATAAAGGGTCCGGTCCTTTCATTGGTGACTTTTATATATAGTAAATTCAATCAGACGAAGTCTCCAAAGAAGTTGCCGGACCCTATATTTTAGTTATGCTTCGGAGAATATGAGTTTTGCCACTGTAATTTTAATAACTCCCCAACAAGATTGGCAACATGTTTCTGATGATGACACGCATTGCAACTTGTTAGCAAGCAATTTAAATATGATAATGATATCAATATTTTCAACAAATACATTGGAATAAGATAACATTGTTAACTAACGGAAGGAGTGCGTGGGACATTGATTAAATAGAGAACTTTTATTAGGGAAACCTAATTACACTAATGCGAGATTTTATCTATAAAGTATAAATCATCACTTTAATGGATTTTGTGACGTAAAGCGTGCATAATTTACTAATTGGGATGCAAGAATCGGTTATTTTTAGTTCGTGCGAAAATATTAGTTGGGATTTATAAACAAGAATATTAAAATGTAGAGTTGTCGTAAAATTTTATGTGTTTCCAGCTGGGTTCAAAATTAAAGGTCGTTGTAGCAAAATGATACTGGATCCTTCAATAATGCGACCATAGCGATAGAAAAACCGCGCGCTAAGCCATACTATCTAGAGGAGAAACGTAATGGTAAAACAATAGGGAATTTTGTGTCGAAGCATCACCTCAACATAGCGGCGATTGGCGTAGAAAAAATCAGTACTAAAATTGAGCTTTCTTTTTTAGAATCATGATTGTTGAGTAGATTCTAGTTGATAACTGCAAATATTTCGAATTTCTTTTTGTGAGTGTGAAAAATAATATTATTAAGAAACCGAAAATTTGCATAGTTGTTTATTGATAATTTGTGGAATTATTGATTTTATATTCATCGTTAAGCATTACCAATCACAAAATGTCATTCGTTATGACATTAAAATTATGTCACTGAATATAATAAGAACTACAAAAAAAAAAAAGATCCTGATTCATAAAGTATAAAAACACTATCCACGTCTACAAAAATTTCTAAGAGCCACTAGCTCCAAGATGACAGCTTCTAAAAAAAGCTCGATTTTAGTACTGTCATTTTCTAAGCAACTGGCCGCCATGTTGAGATGTTCAAAGGAAACAGATTTTGACCCTCCGTTTTCCCTCTAGATAGTGGGCGATAGTTTCTATCTCTATGAATGCAACAGCAAAAAAAAATTATCCAATAAATCCAAATCAAAATCCACAATATTTTTTTTTCCCTGGTTTCCAAAAATCTCACCGAAAACAGTCTTTTTTGAAATCGCAAATCTCAATGTATCCCAAATTTGTCCGACGCTCTACTGTGAGCATAAACAACTTCGACAATTTATAAATTGCAATACTCAGTCGTGAAACATAAAAATTCATCACATAAAAAAAATGGCAAATGAGAAATGACAGTGATTGCGCCCTCTAGAAGGGAAGAGTGTAGGCTCTTCATCCCATTACCCCGCTCGCCAGAAGAGACATTCACAAGAGACACACAAAGAAGGACGCCACAAACACATCGACAAATAACAACATTTATATGCAAACACAAACATCCATGCCTCTACAGGGATTCGACCCCGAATACAGCAGTACCAAAGGCTAGCACTCTAACCTTTGCGCCGGGAGGGCCGGCCATCTCATCAAAAACTCAGAAGATCAACAAATGTAGGGACTCCCGCTATCCTTAATTAAATTTCCTAAAATCGCAAAACTCTTATTTTTTTTATAATCACGAAACTTGACGATATTAAAAATTTCCAACTAAACACAATGGATTTTGTTTATGAATAAACAAAATAAAAATGTGATACAAAATATTTTTATTCAAAGTGCTTCTAGATAGTATGTTTGGCAAGTAATTTTTAAAAAATTAATGATTAAATTTGCTAACGTGAACATACACTTAAATGTTTTTCTAGGACTTAAGCTTTAATAATTGAAGAGCTTAGTGGAAGAACGTGCTAAGTGACAAAAAGGTGAAAACGAGAAAATAAGCATTAAAGTTTTTCGTTTGCACCCAGATCTGCGTAAAACGGAAGTTGTAAAGCGTCAAAAATGTACTAAACTTAAAGTTTATGAAAAAGGGTAAACTTGTTATCGTTAAAAGAAGTTAGTTATATTTTCATTGACATAAAAATAAAATTGTTTTCAAAATGTCACTTAGCACATTCTTCCACTAAGCTCTTCAATTCATATTTACTTTTTGTGCTATAGATGCATAAACAAGTTTGTCATTTGGTGAGAAATAAACAGTTCACTCAAACATTTTTTTGAATATCAGAAATTCCTTAAAAATTTATCGCTGAAGAACACAAAGTCTGTCATTACATTTGTGCTGCGTCATTTTTTTAATACAATTAATTGAATTATACCTACAATCAAAGGATGAAAATTCAAACCTTTTCTATCACATCATTACAGTAGTGTGCATTTGTTCCTAGTTTTTTAGTTAGTAACATTGATTTCTGCTAAGTTTCTTGATCCAATTTCTATAGATTAAGTTTAAGAAATTCCTTTTTAAGAATATCAGCCGTAAACACAAAATTCCTTTTAATGAATTATTTGTTTTACTTTCCTGATTCTACAGAATGTATGTCCTACTTTTAGAACTTTTCAATGTATTGCTTGATTTTTTTTTCAATATAACAAATATACTTAAGATTTTTCTGTCGTTTTAAAAGAATAGTTAATAGCATGCAATAAAACTATTAACCCTCTAATATGCATACTGTTGCCATATGGCAACAAGTAACATAATCCACTTTATTCCATTAAAGTAGAGCTCCCTCTCGACAATTTTTTTTTCATTTATTACATTCCATTTGGAAGTTTTAGTTACTAATAACCCCCATAGATGACTGTAGTACAGGTGTGTTCAAAATTAAAGAGTGAAGTTATTAACTCTTGTGAAATTACGTCTTTGACAGAATTCAAAGTATAATAATATCTGTACTAAATACAAATAAATTGTTTTTGAAAAATAATTATAGTTAAAGAGGGTTAATTTGAAATATATTTAGTAGTTTTCTAGTCATTATTATCAAAATTGGAATTTTGTTATTGGTATGGTAGTTACATATATATTCCAGCTTGTGTGCTTGTTCAGAGAACCACTTGTAAGCTTTCGTCAAGTGGGACAGACACAGAAAGAGTTTTTACAAGCACAAGAGACACACAAAGTAAGGACAACACAAACACATAGACAAATAACAACATTTATTGACGGTCACAAACATCCATGAATGACCGGGATTCGAACCCGACCCCAGCAGCTCCAAAGGCTAGAATCCTAGCAAGTGTGCCACCGGGGCGGAATTGTACGAGGTACTTGGTTTTTGCAACAAGGCAAATAATTTTAAAATTTAAAGTATTTAATTTCCAATGCAGTTATTTTTTTTCAGCATTTTTCCCATAATGTATGAGTGTTAAAGATACAAATATATTTTTTTTCGCGATGAAAAAAAAATCCATGCATTACAGGGTTAAAAATATACAAAAAAAAACTGTACTATAATAATACATTATTTGTTTTAATTTATTATGATGTTTAAAACTGTAAATAAGGCAATTCTGGACGACACGTGTTCCTTTAAAACTGGTAATAAATTACTATAGTTAATCTCTTTGTGTAATTATAGAAAGAGAATATGAGACAGTATTTAATTTTTAAAAAATTATGTATAAACCCAATTTTAAAATATTCCGGTAAATTAACAAAAGAAGTTTTAAAATAAATAACAATAAAAATTATAAGCATTATTAATTAAGGTAAATGCTATTTCAATTTCATCAAGTTAATGGTACACTCGTTGTAATCAAACCTAACAAAATTAAACGTGCATAGTTTTAAGTAATGATTATTAAGGGGATACACACAAGTACCTCAAAAATGACAAAAATCGCGGATTTTTTATATGCTACAATTAAAGTTTAGAATCTTCTAAATAAGTCTACCAAGTTTTAAAAGGTTAGCTACATTAAAAAAAAGTTATTTAATTTTTTATGCGGAAAGGTATGATAAAAATGCAAGCGAATGAAAACTTTAAATGTGTTTTACTCGGTGTTCATTTTTCCTTGGTGACAAGGTTTTTAGAACGCTAAGGCTTTTTTAATTATTTATAAAAATCTAAAGAATTTTGCATGCAGTATGTCAAATATTTTGACTTGTCTCAAAATTGTTTTCAAAGGTAATGCTTTTATTTATTAAAAAAAATTACTAAAGTTGAAATTTTTCAAATATGCTAAAAAAATTGGGATTTTCTAGATAAATATTTTATATAAGAAGAAATGCTAAAGATAAATCAAATTTAGATAGATTTCTTATTTGAAAGAGTTTAAAATACATGAGATAAAAAAAATTGTGTTGAAATATTTGTATTGAAAAAAGTTTAAGCATTTAAAAAAAGTTTTTAAATATTTAATTTTTTTAAATAACTTAAAAATTATGCTTTTTTTAAACTGTTTTTGTCATATATTGTTTCTAAGTATAGATTGAATTAATAAAACATCAATCCTCAATTTTAAAGTGAATATGTCAAAATTTAAAAAAAAATTGATAGTTGTACCGTGTCACCTCAAAATCAAAGAAATAACTTGTCACGTATTATTGATTGATACATGAAATAATAATACGATAGCAATTATACATATTAACTTCACTTAACAATTATTTTCTCTGAATTCTTTAATAAAATTATTATTATTGAATACAAGCAATTCTTCTGGTGAAAATTTTTTAATGAGTTCCGAGGAAATATTTGATAATGATCAAAAATAAGTTGGAATGCCAAATTCCATTTCTCAAAGCTTAAAGAATCGCGAATACCCGGACAGGAATTCGATTTCATTTCAATATACGAGTCTTGCAATTAAGCTCTGAAAAATTATTTTTCTAGCATTACGAGTATTAATAAATGCCTTGGAATGATATATATTTATTTTAGTGTAGATTTGTTTGCACATGTGTTAGTAAATTAAGAAATATTCTCACGTCATACATTGCTGCATAATTGAATCATGCAGCGTAGAAGATTGCTTTAAGTTTTAGGTTTAAATGTTTAATGTTTAGGGTTTAATGTTAAGTTTAAATGTTTTCCACTGATAAATACTACTTGCTAGGTTTCGCCAAAAAATGTTTACAGTAGCTTCAGTGAAATATTTTACCATAGTTTGAAATTCAGCGGAACAATATATTATTCAGGTTTTTAGTTCTCAAAATGTAAAAAGTAGTTCAATCTAAAACCAAAAAAAAAAAATGCACCATTAGAAATGTTGGTGCAAGATTGCACCGGAATCTTAGACTATTTAAGTTTAAACCACTATATGGTGCATGTATTCACCAATTTCGCGGTGACCGGCACCAAAGATACACCGCCGTAAAAGTGGTGCATCCATGCTCCAAATCACTGGTGGCAGCTAAAAAGTTCCAAGATTTCGGTGCAATCTTGCACCAAAATTTTTAACGGTGTACTGAACCGATGCACCACACAGCCGTTGCAGTTACTAGAAACCATTTTTCTGGTGAAACCAAGTATAAAATCTTTATCAGTGTTAGCCTTTGGAGCTGCTAGGCATGGTAGTTTGTGACCGTCAATAAATGTTGTTAATTTTTCTATGTGTTATTCCTTTCATTGTGACTGTTAATATTCTTTCTGTGTCTGTCCCACTTGACGAAAGCTTATAAGCGGTTATCTGAACAAGCACACAAGCTGGAATATATATGCACCATACCATAGTTAGCAGTGTTGAATGCTACTATTTAAAAATATGCTTCGGGTTAAAATGTGTATCGTAACCCATCGAAAAGATTCCATATATTCCAGTAACTCCATCTTTAAAAAAATACTGTTATATAGTAGAGTCGTTTTTGGGCAATTTTGCTGAGAGAAAAAAATGCCTAGAAAACGTGCCAGGGGATGTGGGGAGCCTTGTGGTTAGAACCTTGGTCTTGGGATCAGAAGGTTCCGAGATCGAGTAACGGTACCACTGAAGACCCACCGAGTATATGCGGGGTACGTGCTCGTTAAATCTGTTGATAAAAACATAAAAATATATTACAAACATATGGTATATGTGTCAGAAGGTACAGATTCCATATATAAAAACAACCAGTTACAAAGAAACTGGTTTTTGACCAATTGGGATGAAGTTTTAAAGCAGAAAAGTTATTTTCTGTAATATTTTTGAAAACTGGGAATGTTCGATGTAAAAAGCAGGAAACTGTTTTGTAACAAAAAAATTTTTACAGTATAGAACGAAAAAAAAATTAACGTAAGCCCAAGGATTAGGAAAGCTCGAGAGTGCTTCTTTTTACAAATAATCGTTAAAAAAATTGTTTATTTGCCAATTCAAAAGTAGTGTAGACCTGCCAGTTTTAGTAAAATCTTCACTTCACCCAATAACATAAATACGATAGATGTTTTCTCAAAGTTTTTCATTTTGCAATTAAATAGGCCTGTCTTCGTCAGACTAACGTCATCTCCTTGAAATCGATGTGTCTCTTCTAAAGGAAACGTTTTTTTTTTTTTTTTTTTTTTTTTTTTTGTAAAGCTACAACATCTTCTCTTAAGTATCCAGAAAGCCAATGCCGTATACTATAACATTGGACATTAGACCTTTTTCTTCTCATATTCATGCTTTTTTTTTCTTATTAGCAATGTCTCACAAGCCAAAGGTTTAAATAACACAAGAATTGCATTTCTTGCTAATATTTATCTTTCGAAGGCACTAAAAATACATCCCTGGATTAAATAAGAGCTCTCGGAAGCAAACTTTTGCAATAAATTCTGTCCTTGCAATAACTCCTTTGTTTTCTGAGTCTTTTTCGGCAGGCGGAAATGAAAATGGAGTATGAAAAAAGTACTCCGTGCTTATTTTCTTTCTATAGTACTCAACTGTAAATAAGGTGTAGTATAAGAAGTTTGTTCTGAAAAATCATCCAGCGATTGGTTGCGAAAGAAATTCCCCATTTAGCTTGGAGTGTGAATTGACGTACTTGGAATTATCTAACTCAATAAACGAGGTTTGTTATAACAAAATATGCATCCTAAGATATGCAAAAACAAAGCATCCTTTCAAAGAACTATTTACTTTTTATTTCTTAATTTCTATGTCTTATTGTTCTCTCATAAATATTACTCTTACAAACCTTAATCCTGTAGCATTCAGCAAAAATACCCAATAGTAGCCCCTCGCAACCGTGAAATCACCTTCTTACCGTAGTTCAGTATTGATCTAGGATACAAGATAATCCAGATTCATAATGAAATCCACCAATGCCTTTTTCATCTATACCAAGTTACTTTTAGCCACAATATTACAAACAAATTACCTGATTCCGACCAACTGAAAACTCATAATCATGTGAAATGACAGTGGTGAAACAAGAACCAACTAAATGAAGGAATTTGTTTTGACCACTTGTACGATATTGACAGTGGGCCTCATTTGTGATCCCAGTTATCAAACTCGAGGGCAGCACTACTGCTCGTAAGTGGATCCATCTAATCTTAGAGACAGGGGCTAACTAGAGGATCCCCAGAATTGGTTTGTCACTCCCACGGGTATTGGATTGGATTTGGATTGGTTGACATATATTTTCAGGCTTGTGTGATTGGTAGCAAGGACCCGCTTATAAACCATCGTCAAGTAGGACAACACAAGACACACACAGACACATATGACCATATGACAGATGCTGCCATCTGTCGCCACCTCCACAATTTAGACATGTCCCTGAAGGGGAGGGAAATTTTCTCCAGGAACCTGTACCCATGGTGAACTGCGCAATGACCGACCACAGGACTTTCGGACCCAACAGATTTTAAGAGCACGTACTCCGCATATACTCGGTAAGTCTTCAGTGGCACCGGGTCTCGAACTCCCAACCTTCCGATCTCGAGTCCGAGATCGTGACCACTAGGCTCCTTACAGCCCACTCCCACGGGTATTATTTTGGTATGGGAACTTGGAGGACTTTGTGACCACGACGGTGCACCAGTCACCATTAGCGTACACGGTTGCAATGTAGTGTAATCGTTTCCGGCTGCCTATTTCTAGCCTCCATTAGGAGCTTTAACACAGCCAATAACGCCTCGTAATTTAGAACCCTGGTCAAGTAACGAGGTCGACACCTGAGCGGGCACCCAACGGAACTTCAAGCGACATAGTACGCTGACGCCGTCGGGACTTTGGACTCCACAGATTTAACGAGCACGTCTACACGGTTGTCTTCGGCGGGCAGGTGTCGAACTCGCAACCTTGGAGATGCCAGCCCAAGACTCTACCAACTAGATTGTTTTATTCAGCGATATTTGCTCGATGGTTTTATTCAGCGTCCCTAGAACAACCAGGCTATCCTGGCCCATTTAGTGTAGTTTCAAAAGACATTTTCAAAGGCTTCAGTCTTTTTTTAATTTTAAGTCTCGCACCCTTAGAAAATAACTTTGAACGTAAAGAAGTCTTTAAACTTCGTTTTCAATTTTTTTTTTAAAAGGGATTTTGTTGCAAAATCGTTTGCTTTTGCTAAAATGCAAACTTTCAAGTATTATGTTATCGTAGCTAACTTAAAAATGATTTTCTGTAAGCTACTGTTTATTGTTTTGTGAGCCGATAATACGATAGCTGTTAAAAAAACGTGTATCGAAATAATTATGTACTTAATTAGTTTTATTAAATATTTTTAGATTAATTGTTAAGCAAACATTTATCGATTTCTGCCATGAATTCCTTACTTCTTACATTTTCAAAGAGGCCATCTAGTCCGGGAACACTAAAAAAGGGTTTATTATAGACTATAATTTAAAATAAAATATAGGACACTAGGGAGTCTTTGATTGTTTCTACAGAATTGTCTTTTCTAGATATTTTTAGATTTATTGCCAGTGAACTGAAACGTCCACTTAAGACACTTTGTCTGTGGCGTGTTTTTCTTTTATTAAAGTAAATTGGCCGACCTCGGAATAGACCTTGTAAGAAAGGCACTTGGGGTTTTACTTTGATGGGTTTTTTTTATGTTTTTATTTTCACTGGACCATTGGGTTCAATTTTTTAAATAAATTTCGCTATGTTTCATTTATTAGTTCGATTTATGGTATATCTTTTAAATATATGTAAAATATAATTTCAAGTAGAATATAACACTTCAGTGCAACGTAAATTCAATCATAATTCAAATTTTTTTTTTTAAAGACTGCAAACCAAAATATTGCGAGTAAAACAAACTGAATAATATTGTTTGAATAACGAATCACAAAAATTATAGAAAATTGTGTTTAGTCAAGAAAAATGAAATAAGATAATGGAAAAATTAGTAAGAGAAAGTTTGTAAGAATGAACCAATTAGGACACCTTGTAAATAACTAATTTTGTGAATAAAGTTAGCATCCTATAATTTGATCTGAATCGCCTTTTGTTTTGTGCAAAAGCATTATCTTTCGAAAAATTAGTTAGATAGTTGAGTAATAGCCTTGAGCTTGATAAGAGTATTGCAGGAAGCGGAAAGCGAAAGTGATTAAGTTGAGACATCCGGTAGTTTATAAAAAAATAGGGCAGTAGGCGATGTTATAACGTGTAAATAAACAATTGGTGAGATAATTTTATGCCATTTGAATTTTTTCAAAATCTCTTTAAAAAGCTCTCTCTCTCTTTCGAATGGCCTGGAAACGGGCAAAAATGTATGGTGTGTGTTTGGGGGGGGGGGGGGGTCCTGCATAAAATTTAAATTAAATTTATTTAAATGTAATGTAATATATAATGGTTTCCGGCTGTCCATTTCTAGCCTCTTTTCGGAGCTTTAATGCAGCCAATAAACCCTCGTAATTTAGAACCCTGGTCAAGTGACAAGGTCGACACGTGAGCAGGCACCCAACGGAACTTCGAGTGACATCGTATGCTAACGCCGCGTCGTCGGGACATTGGACTCCGCAGTTTTAACGAGCACGTCTGTCCCAGTGTACTCGGGCCCATCCGTGATAGAGGATTTTTCTGCGATTATATTTCCAGAATAGATCCAACTTATAGGATGACTGGCAGTAGGTGGGATTCGAACCCCCGTAAAAAATAAGTTTATTTAAAATAAGATATTTGTTTGTTTAAAAAAACAGAAATAGTTTTATTTTTAAAGAAATGATCTTAAAATAATTCCAAAATGAAAAAAAAAATCATGATAAATAAAATTTTATTATTTTTAAAATTTTATTTAAGGTTATTGTAAGAAATACTGGCGTGCAAAATACGGAAAAGCTGGGTCTGCTGCTCGGAGTATTAACAAGAAACAAAAGTCCAAACATGCTTACCGCAGGAGCCGTACTATTGTTTTTTATATAGACCAAAGATATATCTCGTACAATAACACGTTACACACCAAATATTAAAGTCTTAAAAATTCATATATATTCCAGTTATTTACCACAAAGACTTGGCATTTTTTCTTCCTTTAATTTTTTTAGACAAAGACTATTTATGCTAATTTTTGTTAGATTTCGCTGAACTTTTTTTTATAATTCGACTATTCTATTATCGTTGCTAAAATGTATCATTTCCTAAAACACACACTCATGGCCAAAACTATTTTAACGTGCTTTTTTAATGATTTTTTTTTACAGTACTCAATAGTACGTTTGGATGTGTGCCGTATCACTAAAAGTGCACACATTGAACGCTTATAGGAAAAACTAGGTTAGTTTTAATTCAATTTCTTGTATGATTTGGTATATTTAGTATAAAATAAACTCCTGAAATATACCATTAAAACTCTGACTTTCTTTTACGGACACCCTGTAGAATATTGTAGGATTACCATCAGTACTTATCGTTGGGTTTTTTTAAACAAAAAGTACTAATACTTTTAATTGATTTCACTAAATGCTATATATCCATTACTGTTATTTGCAATCCTGATATGATCCTGTAGAATATTGTAGGATTACCATCAGTACTTATCATTGGGTTTTTTTAAACAAAAAGTACTAATACTTTTAATTGATTTCACTAAATGTTATATCCATTACTGTTATTTGCAATCTGAAAAACAAAAGTTCAACACATAAAAAAAATTATATGATGTTAATTAGTTTAGTCATCAATGACAATCCGTCGCAAAACAAAAGTAACACAAACATGCCCATTAAACAACCCACCCAAACAAAAAAAACTTATACAACACATTAAAAACAGAAACTTGTTTTTTTTAAATATAAAATTCCACTTGAAACTTCAATGGAATTCCGAATAGATCTGAGATACTCCCTTAGAAACGAATACCTATCAAGGAATAACAAATTAAATCCTTGTTTATAAAGCTCCCGAAAAAGTAAAAAAAAAGGAAGCCATTTGTTTTGTCCTTTTCTCTGGAAAACAAGTCTGTTCTTGAGTTCTTTAAGCATTGGAAGAGAAGTAGATGGGTTACCCTGTAAGTGTATTTTCCTTCCAATCCTGCATCGGACGTGTTTCGGTCGATGGACTTTAATGTTTTATTTAACGTTTGGGACTAGTATGGAGGTGGGGCATTTGTTCTGAAAGAATTGTTGATATTAATTGTTTATGTTAAGCTGTTGAAGATATAAGGGTAATTCCATGCAAAATTATCCTTTATGTAGTGTAACTCATGCTAGTAAAAAGTGATTTTCACTACAACTTTTAACATTAAATGAAAAAAATCTGTGGGACAGTTGATCTACACTTATGGTAGGTACATATATATTCCAGCTTGCGTGCTTTTTCAAAGAACCGTTAAGTGGGACAGACACAGAAAGAGTTTTTACGAGCACAAGAGACACACAAAGAAACGACAACACAAACACATGGACAAATAACAACATTTATTGACGGTCACAAACATCCATGTCTGACCAGGATTCGAACCCAACCACAGCAGCTCCAAAGGCTAGCATCCTAACAATTGCGCCACCGGGGCGGCAATCTACACTTATTATAACTAAATAATGTAATTAACTTTACTTATTTTTTTTTTATTTAGAAAGCTTTTAACCTCCTCTTAATTCGTGACTTACTCTACACAATTACATTGAATTAGCCGGCCCCCTGGCACAATGGTTAGAATGCTAGCCTTTGGAGCTGCTGGGCTTTAAGTATGGATGTTTGTGTTTGATGGCGGTAAAAGCATGGATGTTTGTGTTTGTCAATAAATGTTGTTATTTGTCCATGTAACATTTGTCTACGTACGCTCAAAACAATTAGCGGAGCACTTTGCGTACTTCTGTTAACACTTTCAGTTTCATCATTTTGTTTTTCATTCTAAAAATCTAAAATTTGTGAAATATGTTCATTATGCATCCAGAATGAAATGGTAAAACACAGGCGGAAAAATATTATTTTTTTTAACTGCAATTTAAAGGGGGGGGAAGTGGAATCAAAAATTAAGAATAAATTATAACACTAATTTTTTCAAATTTTTTTTTGCAGAAAAAAAGAAAAATCAATTTTTAAACATCTGAGAATGCAAGCGTGAAGAATTTAGGGTCAATTTATTTCATAAAAAATTTTGGGAGTGAATTTTATTTTACCATGTTTTCATATTTTCATTTGATTAAAACAAACATTATTTACATCCTTAAAGGACATGATTCTTTCATCTAACTGTAAATTAGTGCAAGCTCAACTTTGTGAGAAAAAAAATCACTGGCTCATGATTTCAAATGGAAACATTGGGGTTGAAAGAGTTTAAACCATGCGCTCCCCTAATTGTTGTGGGCAGTGTATTTTCCTAGTCCTTCATCAGAATTGAAACCTTTATCTTAAAAATTCCACATTAAAGGAACAAAACCTTATAACGGAACTTACATGACACAGAATATGTTACGAACAACAGCTTGACTTCAATTAATTAATTAATAAGTAAAATAAATTTAATCGCAATAAGCAAATATAATTTCTTGAAAAATTTGTTCATTAAAATTGTCTTTCTATTACAACGTGCAAAAAGTTCCCCTTTTAATATCATATTCATTCATAAATCGTTACGAATATGACACTTTACGTGCTTACGTCACACACAGTGCCAAAAGTAGTACTTTCGGCACTAGTGCGGTAAAGTAAATAAGAGTATCTAATTAGTAGAAAAAAATGATGTCATGAATATCTACATGGAAACTAAATGTTGTCAGGAAACTCACTTATTTATATTGGTTCATTACTTTTGCATTTTCTAATATCCTCATGGAAACTACAAGTACTGCAAAAATTATTAAAGGAAATTAAATAAGACAAAAGAAGAACATGAATTTCACGCCAAACAATACTTTTATTTAAAATATATTTTTATTAAGCATTTGATCTGGTTTAGTAACTAATATTTACATTTGGAGGCAGTCCGGGAAGCATTCCTTCTAAGGAAAACTGAACAGTATTTTGATTTTCATAGCTAACTTACTTTTTTGCACGCTATTATAAAAAATATTGTAAGCAAGCACATGCCAATTAATACTTTATTAAGATATTGTCATTATTTTACTCGACCTACGGTCTCATGAAATAAAAATCACTCGCTTTAATAAAGTATTATTTTCGGCACTAGTTGCTTAAATAACTATTATACAAAGTGACATAGTTAATTTTTATATTTTGTACATTTTTACGTGCTTCAATAATTTAATCCAATTTATTTTTAATTATAAATCTCGAAAAAAAAAAGTAACACTAACATAATTGTTACATAAGGGTTGATTATTAAATGTATTAATAGTTATTTATGCAACAAGTGTTAAACATAATACTATTTAAAACGACTGAAGCAGTGACACGTGTTTAAAAAAAAGTTTACTTTTCACAAGCTATGCATACACTATTTTTTTATAATTGTGTGAAAAAATATCATTGGTCCAAAAGTATTTCACGCTCATTAATATCTTTAAATAAAAGCAGATCGATAAATCTCTGGATTTTATAAATATTAGGAAATCAAAATTTAACTTGTGAAAAGAGGGAAAAAATTATTTTTTCACTGCTTTTGGGCGAAAAAAGTACACTGTTTCAAATAGCCAAACTTTTTATATATATTCCATAATTTTATATATACTCCATAACTATAGAATCTAAATAGTAGAAAATTATCAGTAAAGCACATAAAGCTCTTTTAATTCAATGGATGTTCAAAATATTTTTCGAAATATTTTTAGCCCTGATAAGAAAAATTAGTTCTGGGTGATAGCATTGAATTAATGATTGAATTTATAGAATTCTTAGAAAATTTACTGATTAAACTCTAGCTTTTTTTCCCCGTTTAGAAAAAAAATTAAATATACTGAACGTTAAAGTAGTAATCTTACAAAAATCTATAGTTTTTAGATATAAATATTTTTTAAGAGATCATACTGAGAGATAAACACGGTAATAAGATAAAACGTTGCTAGAAAATTTCTTAAGGAATATGCTTTAGCGGAATAATTAAGAATTGATATTGATTTTTAAAAAATATCTATAATAATGAGCTTAAGGTAGGCGAATACCCCAAATTCTAAAATTTTTACTTTTACTTTAATCTTTTCCAAATTTGGCATAGTGATTTAAAATATAATTAATAATACTATTTAGGCATTTTTTTATTTAAATATAATTTATCTATTTTAAACGGTGTTTTTCTACTAAAAAAGAGGTTTACGCTAATAAGTCTACCACATTCAATTTTCATCCTATAAACATTAATTATGTGTTAAATTTTTCGTTTTGAACTGATACATGCAATGACCCTCTAGAGTTACATACAAATTACAAGAAAAGAAGTTATTAAGAAAAATGTTATAAATTAACCACACAAAAAACATTTTTTTTTTCGAATAACTTACACTAGGACATTTTTAAAAAAACAACTTGTATATTTACACTAGATATTAGAGGTTCATGGCACAGATATTTATTGAAATAGCATCTGTAAAAAATGTCAGGAAAATTAATATAAAACTTTTTATGCTGGAAGTGTTAGCGTAAACCTTTTTTTTAGTTGAAAAACACCGTTCAAAATAAATCAATTATATTTAAATTAAAAAAATTGCCCGAAAAGCGTTGTTCCTTATATTTGAAATCACTATGCAAAATTTGGAAAAGATTAAAGTAATAGTAAAAATTTTAGAATTTTGGGTACTCGCCTACCTTAAGAACAAATTTCGCCTTTAAATCATGACTTTATTTTTTTATTTCATTTTAAAATGTTTGAACCATTTTTAACACGAAGTTTAAACTAAACATTCATTTTTCGGAAAATATAAGAAATCAAAAACAACAATTCATATGTTTTCTTTGTTCCTATTGTTAGTTCATTCGTATTTTAAAGTTGCAAACAAAACAAATTCAAATGTTTAATGATCTTGGACTTGGTTTTCTAAAATTATCATTTGTGTCTTCTATAACGATTTATCTCATTAAAATATCTCTAACAAGAGAGCTTAAGCGCGGCAAATACTTTCCAACTTGAGTTTACAAATAAGTTCTGCAAAATTATACTATTACTATTGCAAAAAGACTACGAATATTAAATATCTAGTGTCTTTAGATGTGATGTAAGCAATAAAGTTGTACTCAACCATGAAATAGAAAGAAAAATTGGAAATGTATTTAGTTATATAACAAATTTATTTCTTTTATAAACTGCCCCCCTACACATGTAAATATTCTTCCTTTATAAAAATGACTTTTTACTGGCATCTTTGCTGCTGGAATAATGACACGATTTTGTTTATTGTTTCAAAAATTTTGAACCGAACTATGCAGACTATTTAAATCATACAATTGTGCTAAAGATAATATACACATAAATACAATAAACTGTGTATCGCTAACAAATGAACTGTTAATATTATTGTAAAATGATTACCAAGTAAAATATAATGATAGCGAATAAATGTAATGTTAATATTATTGTAAAATGAGTGCTAAATAAAATGTAATTTTATTATTATATTAAACTGATTACCAAATGAAATATAATGATAACGAATAATATGTAATATTAATATATCTCTAAAATGATTACTTTGGTATTCAATTTTGTTAGGCACCATTGTTTAAATGTATTCCAATTTGTAGCATTAAGAAATAGATCTATAGAAATGTCTAACGAACGCTCAAGCGCATGCGCTGTTCCTTCAAAGACCATACAATTGTTTCAAATAACGGGAAAATAATGTATCTGATCAAAACAGAAGTTATTTGTTAAAGCGAAAAAAATATAAATTCAAAAGACGTGTTTTTCCGTCAAAATATTTATATGAACTACAGTAGAATATATTCAATAAGTCATTTCTGGGAAAACCAAATTAGTTATTGTTTAATGGATATACATATAACATGTGATTACTTTCATTGTATTTATATACTCAACAAAGCAATTTAAAGTTTCCTAAAATTCATAAATTATGACCTTAATCCATGTTTTTTTATTCCCTATTATCTCCTTTTAAAAGCTAGTTCTCTAACAAGCATACGAAATAAATTTGATTCTCCGCGAATAAATTTGTAAATAATCTCTATACATTTCCATTCAACAACTAATCTGCAAATTTTAAAAAAGACGCATTGTTATCTGCAATTGTGAGTAACAAATAAGCTCCTTTAAATTCAAAATTAGTTGAAAATATATTCGTAATTAGTGTATAACTAAAGTTATGCCGCTGTCTTTGTTCTGCCATTTCAGTTGTTATATGCATTTAATTGGTAAAAGTTTTTATTTTTGAATACGTTGTTTAATTCTTTAAAATAATTGAACACAGTAACACTTAAAAGTTGAAAAGTTATTTCAATATCCCATAGTTTCCAAGAAGATTAAATACAAATGTTTTTAGTAAAATCTACGAGAATAAAACTTTAAAACACCACAAAGTATTTTTTTAATGCAAATAAACATTCTTATCAAATTGTATGACTTATTTGTTTAGAAAATCCTGTCCTTATTTATTTCTCATTTATTATGAATTATTTTGCAATATTAATGCACGTTTTAATGAAATAAAAATGTAGTGACTAAAATTATTTATAAAGTTTAAATATATTGTAGGGTTCTTTTTTATTTGTTTATAATTTGTTTTGTATAAGTTTTTATCGTAATTTTTACCGAAAAAAATTGAATAACAGACGTACAAAAATATTAAAACGTCTTCCATTTTTTAGTTAAAAATAGAATGCGTAAGTTAAAAACAGAGCACGGATACTTCGATGGTTTTAAATAAACCATCTTATCTTTGCTGATAAAGCACATTTTGATAAATTTTTTGTGAAATATCTCTAAATGTGATACGATTTTATTATACCTTCTATTGAATTCTCATACATAAAACACATCGAAAAAATTTCGCAGAAATTGGTTTTCGACCCACGTCGATATTAAGTTACATGTCGATACTGTGTACCACGTAATGTGGCTTTTGACGAAAATATTTTTTGAAAATAGCCGTAAAATTGTTTTTACGACCCAGTAAGGGGGCATTCACAGATACTTTAGAAAAAACATAAACTGTGTGTTGGCAAACCTAAAAGGTGGCCAAACTCGCTCCGAAAGTCACATGAGTAAGGAACTTCGAAAATGGGTATGCTTCATGTCTTAAGTGACAACATTTCCAGTGGTATTTTTTATCACTTTTTCTTCCTGGAATTACATTTGTTTGAAAAATACAGTATTTTTTTTTAACCTTACTACAACGAACGTCTGTATAAACTTTTTTATTAGTAGAACTAAAGTTTTTCTCTGTTAGTGAATTACGTTAAATTACAGCACCACAATTTTGCTTAATTTCTTCACTCAAGTCAGTGTTGTGTCTTACTTGAGGAAGGTTTATAAGTGGGTCTCTGACCAAGCATACACACCTGAAAATATATGTCTACCATCCAAGTTACCAAAAGATCCACGTATTCACTGGTCAACACCAGTCAATCACCTGATCTTCACCAATTTAGCTGTCCACCAATTCAGCCTCCACGCCAAATCAGCGATTCATCTTTATCTCATCTTCACCTCCAAGTCAACTTTTCATGTCGCTGTTGAATAGGCGGTGCTTTATTCGTATCGCTGGACATTCTCGCATGGATATTATGGCAAGTTCTCTGAATGGTCAGGAAATGAGTTTTACGAGCTTCGAACCGGAAGAATCAAGTTTGGATAAAAGTGTTCTGTTAGTTGGATTTTAAGGGGGACGGATCTGTGGAATGTTTTGATAAAAGCCATGAATTATGGACATTAAAAGTTATGTTGCATAGGGAATGTTGAGTTATTAAATTTACATGCATGATACACTTTGCTTTAGCACATACTAAGCTTATTCAAGCTGAAATGACGGATATTTTTTTTGTTTTTAATATATAAGATTTTTTAATGTGATAAAATTTAAAAATTTCAATTAAATAAAATAAAATGTTTTTTTAATTGAATAAAATTATTATATTTTTCGTATTTACTATTATTCTATTTACTTACAGCATTAAAGAAATTTAATAATATTGTGAAATGAATTTTAAAAAATATTAACAATTTATGTTTTAAAAATAACACTGAGTAGGTGAAAAACTGCCAGTTCCCAGACGTGCTTTTACGTGTTTTTATTCTTCGTATGTTTAATAACGTAAAGGTAGGGTTAACGTTTTCGACTAACTGTTTCAAGCCTCCATGTTGAGCCTAAACACAGCCAGATGATCAATACATGCTCGATTCAAAATTATTCTCCTATTTTTTTATATTTTAAAGCTCTACATAGGCTTTGTATAAAAGACTTTTACTAATGTTTTGACAAGCACAAAATGTTGTCTAGAAGTGACGCATTCGCAGTAAATACAATTTTTTGCAATACAATAACTTTGCACTTTACGCCTAGTATAGAGCCAATTTAAAGTTAGTTCAAACAAAATTATTCTTGAGAAATATTCCAACTAGTCTCGTGATTCCTTCCTATTTATTTGAAATCCAGAGTCTACTTTACATTATTGCACAACGAAGGTAAAACTTAATCAGTGAATCCAAACGTTCATATTTATTACTTTGAAGCAGTCATAGTCAACATGCAAAAAGATCTGGAAAACCGAACCTTTGTATGGTAAAACTCTTTTATTCACTGGAATGCATGTCAAAATAAACCAAAAAAAGTTTCAATACTTCAAATATCATACTATATTACAGATAAGATTAGTTGGTCAGCAAATACTAATTTTCAAAATATTGCTTCTAAGATGTTTATCTATCTCATAAATATAAAGAGATTTTTTTCCCCTCTTCCACTAGCTTCAAAAATTACTTATCAAATGTTGTAAACATTTGTTTTCTATTTAAAATATTGTATTTTAATGTATTATTTTAGTAAATAAAGGCATGACCAATTTATCCTAATTTAACCTAATTTTTAAAACCTAATAACCATTCCAAATACTCTTTTAATTAAATATTGATTAAAAAGGCAGGTTTTTTGTCATTTAATTGAAGAATTATTAAATACTATAATTTCGACCAAGGCCTGCAAAGGGCTGTTGCGCTTCTGGAGAAGAAGAATTTCAAAAATTAATTGGAAAGTTTTGAAAAGTTGAATTCTACAATCTATTAAGATATTATATAGTTAAATTCCTTTTATTTAATCTGAAATGGGCACGGCATGCCTTGTCCCACCTATTGGCTTCTGCGCCGAGGAGTTTAGTTTCAGTTAAAATACTTCAATATTTCTGTTATATTTAGGTTTTTTATGGTTCCCGATCATTACTAAATTTGTCATTCAGTATTTTATAACTGTGTTATGTTGTTATTATTGAAGTGTAAATATTAAACCACAAATTGAATAGATTAGTACTTAATTTTCACTTACAGAACAGCATTTTTAATAGTTAAAACCATTTAACAAAAAATTCCTCTTCCTTTACATTTTCCCTCCCACTCAAAATATTGCGTACTGTAAAACATTTGATACACCATTGATCGATAAAGCATTTCCTTACGAAACCAAGCTAAATTGTTTTAGATAAAAATGAAACGTTAATATAAGATAACATGTTGCTTTTCTCCCTATCTAATGCCTGTTTGATAAAAACCTCAATTTTTTCCTAAACTTTTTGTTTCACATCATTATGACACTTATATTTGCAATTTTCAGACGGAAGTTTCATCAAATAAGTTGATCAAGTTATTCTACAATTTGTGTAAGGTTATTCTGAATACTCACTAAATTTACGCCATAAATGTTTAGTATAGGATAATTTTTTATAAAAATTTAAGCCTACAGTTTTCTTAGGAGTATTTTGTGACAAAACAAATTCTTTTTATAGGTTTTTCTGTAAACCCTACCTCATTCAATAAGTTTTAGTAAAATAACAATGAATAATAAATACTGAAAAGGAGATGAATCTTTTTCAAAGTGTATCAAAGAATGTTTAGATATATTTTCATTACAAAATAGAGTTTTCAGAAATTGTATACATCTGAAGACGTTTATTTTAACCTGGCAAAATAAAACATAGCGTCATAAATATCGTTAATAAAGGAGTAACTAGACATGTCACTTTGCTCCATGCAGTTCAAAATTACCTTGTGAATAGCCTTTCTAAAGTTTTACAAAGTTCTTTGATTGTCAGTAATTGATGGATGAGTCTAATGTAAAGGGATACTAAGAGAGCTTTGTAAACATAAATGTCATACCTTGTTTATGTCTAAAACTTACAAAGTGAGGTTGACAAAATTTCAGTACGATATTGTTTTATCACTTATTGACGTCAGCAATATTGAAGTCTAGAATGATATTGGAAATATGTAGGAAAGTTATTTCCTACTATATATTTGTGAAAATAGACGTTATAATCTAGACCTATGAGTGAAGAAATATTATTAATTGAATGTCTTAAAAAATGAAATTGCTACATTTGAATTATTCTCATAACCGACACTGTCCTTTCTAATCGATTCAATTCAAAAAAAATTTCTAAATATATGCTTAAATATCGTTTACTCCCATTTAAATTCTTGAAAAAAAGGCCTTTTATCAAATTAAAATTTAATTAAATTAAGATTTTAAAAATGTGTTTTTGAAATCGAAACCCTCGTTGGTCTTTTGAAAATCAAAATTATATTTTAAAACAGACTATACAGAGCATCGATCGATAGAAATGTAGGAATGAAAGCTGGAAGGCATTACGTCACCCGAAACACGACCAAACGATTTTTGTTTTTATTTCAGAGTATATCATGATAATTTAAATTTATGTAGTAATAAAACAAACGAAATTTGTTCTTAACTGTAACTTCGATTCCTCTATAGGTGCTAAGTTGCCACGTTTGACACTCGTGTCGTAAGTCACGTGGTTCATTTTGGGACCACTTGATTGGAGTTTCTGTCTATGGTTACAATCTTTTCAAATGCACTTGAAGAAATTCTTGGCACCGGGACACGTGATATTGATAGGAAAAAGAAAGGAATTTCTTTTAAAAAGATAAATAACTTTTGAATAAGTAAAAGCTTTCTTAAAAATCAAAAATAAGTATCTGCTCCTTCCTTATTTTCAATAATCATCATGAAAATATTAAAATAAAGACCATTGACGATTCTGTGAAAAATAATTTATCAATTTAGTAATAACCATTTTAAACTGATTAAAATATTCAGGGTTTGCAAATTTGATGTTTGGTCGGTAGTTCAGTTGAAAATGTATTAATTTTGGATTCTTTAAAATTGTACGATGTGCTTTTATACATAGCATGAACGATGAACTACCGACTATTAATTAAATTATGGGTTTTACAATCCCTTTAAAACCATTAGTTTTCCATTAGTTGGTTTTGTAGAACATGTAGTTTACACTTATTGCGTTTATTTTGTTTGAAAATATCCATTTGAAAGTAATACCTCAACAGATGGCATTAAGTGGTTGTAATTCAAACCCTATCATTAAATAGAGATTGTGCATGTAAAGATTACTAATTTCCAAAACAGTTTAAGTGAACCAAATTATAGTTAATTAAGCAAACGATATTTTGCTTATAGAAATTGATTATTTAAATTATATATCTTAAGATGGCCAATGACCTTTGACGGCAAGTTTCTGAAAATTCTATTCCAACCATGAAGTTGAGCGATTTTATTATTAGTTATGGATATATAAATAATTTTAAGAAAGTAAATCATAACAAAAAAATTCATTATTTGTGTGAAAATTATAGTAAAATATACTTCAAAAATCACGCTTACGCAAAACATAATATCTTTACAGATTTTTAATTTTTTCCATCGTTTGAATTTAAATATGCTTAACAAACATTAATAAAGGTCATGAGAGAGAGAGAACTAAAATCATTAAGATATCAGTTCCCAAATTTTTTTATAAACAAAAATTTGTGGCATTATATCGAAAACACATAGAAACATGAGAGTAACAACCATATAAATAGTTTAAAAATATCCAATTCTTACTAGTTTTACACATTTCTAGTTCAAAACCTTCTTCATACTGTTACAAAACTACTGTAAAAATTTGGAAGCAATTGGTAATAAAGAACTTCAGTTTTTATGCTTTGTGTAATGTGTAATGAGTTTTTTGAAAAAAAATGCAAGTACAAGCAAAAAACGCTTTAAAGTGCTATAACTTCGGCTCTATTAAAAACTAGAGGCTACAATGAAACAGATTTAGAAGGCTAAACGTTTATTTTATATAAAAATGCAAAAAAAAAAAATGTTTGATATTTAGTCGATTTTTTCTGAAAAAAGGTGATCGGATACCTTAAGTTGTAGAGGAAATAGGGCAAAATATCTACCAAATAAAGCATTAGCGTCAGGATAAGGAAACATTGTTACAACCTAAGGGTATGAACTACACACACACACAACCAAATTATAATTTGCCTATCGGATTATTTTATAGTGAATAAAAATTATTCATCATCCTGTTATTTAATAATTTAGTGAAATTCAGGATCCTGAAAAGACAATCAATGGACGATTTTTCTGAAAGTCTAAAAAAATTGCCAAATAGTAAAAGTTCTTTCTATTTAGCAATAAAGAGACTTAATAATATGGCCTTTCTGCTCCCAATGATATGCAAAAGACTTTTTAAACTTTCAAAATTTGTCATAAAAGCTTTGTCTAGGCCCAAGGCTCCACTTTCTTTGAACAATGAAAATTTCCATACTAATTTTAACTACAATTTGCTGAAATCACCAACTTGTGTTAAAGATATGTTTACTCTCAAATGTTTCTAGCCCTTTAATCTGGCATACCCAACAATATTAGCTTTTAAACAATTATGAAAGATCTTTAATATATTTAATAACAAAAACAAAATCGACACCCCTGAAACTATACGCCGGGCCATTTTCCTTATTTTCTTTTATGCAAAACAGAAACAAGAGTACAGCATTTCAGATACAAAGAGGTCTAACTCACGGCCAGTAACAAGACTATAAAATCTCTCCCAAACATGAGCGTAGACGAAAATTTTGACGTCACTGTTCTGTTCGGAGTGCCGAAAATGAAGAAGCTATTTCGGAAGCATTCGGAACCCTAAAAAGTGGTCATCTGTGAACGAGTGGTTCCGAACAGATTACGAGACAGGTTGTCTTCAACTTCGAAACAACGTAGCTCGGAACTATGGGCTCCGAACTATGATGTCAAAATATCTGTCTCCGAGTGTGTTTGAGAGCGTTTCCTTGGTCTTAGAGTAGTTGAGTAATGAGTAGGCCATGGCTAACTCCTTTCACTTTCCACACTTTGTAAAAGTGTAAGTTTGTAAAATACGATGATGATTTGTTTGATATTGCCACCGGCTACTAAGTTTTTGCTTCGTCAAGAACACACGAAGGGGACCCCATTCAGTAAAGACGTTGTCTAGCATGCGAAAAAAGAAATGTTTGGGTTAGGTGTATGCACAGTAACGGCTAAACGGTACGTGCACTTGCAGCCAAAAATGTCTGACGAATGTTTCCCAGAGTAGAGGGAATGGACATTAAATGTTCTCCAGAGTCCAGACGCCGATGCCATCCTTAAAGTTCCGTTGGGTAGCAATTCAGGAGTCGCACTCGTCACTTGACCAGGTTTTAAAATAACTGAGGCGTGCAGTGTCTAGAGTAGTGGCATTTTGTGCCAATACAATGTTACGTTTTTTCAACCAAAAACAAAATATAAATCTCAAATGGCTACAAAAATTTGTTTGTACGTAACGAAAATTCTGTATAAACATCTACTTTACCTAAGTAGAACAATAAAATAACTTTTCAAAAATATTTTTTCTATTAGCTATGACGTTTGCTTGTTAAAATTGCATGGAACTATCATAAAAAATCATAGTTATTAATCTCCTTTAACTCTGTCGCTGCTATTCAAATCTAAAATAACTGAAGTTCTTAAGATCTTTTTTTTTATTCTTCAATGGGCATGTTTTAAGTCTCGAGTGGCAACAGAAATGTTTAAAAGTATGAAAATAATTTTTTTTCTCGAGCCTTGATTGGTTTATCCAAGTCACGTGGGAACAGGGGACTAATTAGAACACCAATCACAAGAAATGCCAAGAAGAAAACTAGAAGAAGTTTCGTCACCTGAAACTACCAATTGAAGCATTTCATAGAGCTTAGAGGAATGGGCGAGCTGGACCGGGGGTGTTCAAAGCAAAGTGCATCAGTGTTAATGCTGTAGAGAAACAAATAATTTCTCTGCCACATTTCTCCGGCTGTATTGAATATTTTTGCAAGCTGTTTTTTGTTGTTAAATAATAAATGTAGATAACTTACAGGTCTCTACAATCTCACTTTTAAAAATTGCTTCGAATACTTTTTGTAAAATTATTTATTCAGAATTTTTAACAAATTTCAAAATTAATTACGAAAAGTGGGATTGTTGGGATTTGTAGGTCAGCTGCGTTTATCACATAAAAAAATCCGTTTGTAAAAATATTCAACGCAGACGGAGAAATGTGGCAGAGAAAATATTTGTTTCTCTAATGGATTAACACTGATGCACTTTGCTTTGGAAAGCCCCCGGTCCAGCGCGCCCATTCCCCCTTACGCCACCTTACCCCAAATGCGCCCTCCTCTCTCTATGAGATGCAAATTCCGGGCATAATTAGAAGTTCTCCCTTTTGCGCGAGTAATTTCAACCGGGAATCGGGAAGAGGAGATTTAATTTGTGTGTTTGGGAAATAGTGAAGATTTTCTGCACTGGGAGATTCGCCTTTACGCGGTCCCGAGGATGTGTCCGCAAGGGCAAAGATGGAAATCCCTCCTTTTGTGGTTGTTTCGAAAGGTCTTTCGGTTTGCTTGCATCTGTTGGTGGGAGCCTGTTAGGTTTTAAAATTAGGGATGTTAAGGAAATAACTTCGAATGATCAAGGTTATGATCCCAGTATTTGTTGGTTGTCAAATGGCATTGACTCTATTTTAAAGATCCAAAAATGATTTTTTAGAGCTTGTTTGCCCGAAACAAACCTGTAATGATTTCCAATGGGGGCAAAATGTATTGGCTTAAAATGTTCTTATGCCAAAAATATTAGATCCGTACTTTTTTCTTTTTTTTTTCAAATACCCCATAAAAAGGGAGAAAAATGAATTTTAAAATTAAGACGAAAAATTATGCCCGAAAATGCTTTGTGGCTGTCACGTGGTGTTTATGATGTCACTAGTAACTAAAAAAAATCAAAACAAAATTTTGTAATCTACTTTAAGCAAATTTGAACTATCCGCTTCTGTAAATCCTAAGAAGTAAATTACATAAGAAAGTAAGTTATAGATTAAATATAGTTTAATTACAAACAAAAACAAAAAAACATCGCTGTTTTGTTTATACATAATAGTGACCTAAATCGACGTGTTTGTGATCACGTGACGTACTGATGAAAAATGCCATTTTAAAATGATTTTTAGGATTCATTTTGCAAAAAAAAATATGCGTCGGTTATTTTTGGATTCAAACTATATTTCACTTAATATCGGAATGTATTTTAGCGATGCAGTCAAGTACTCAATTACCACTCAATAAATAAATATGTTTAAGGTTAATTGTACACTTAACCCTATCATGCAATATCAATACCTTTAAAACCCAAAAAAGTTCTTTTGCAGCTACATTTACTGTAGATCTCAATAAAATTAGCTATTTTATATAGAATAGAAAAAAATGACTGTGCCTACATTAAAAATAAACCAAATCTGAAAGTATCTTTTTTTCAATAATTTATCATGCAATAATATTCTTACTAATAACCTGTATGAAGTAGTCTGATAATCTAACAAGAAAATGTAAGTTTAAAAGATTACCAATTGTGAACTGCTGATACAGCGAGAAAGATTGCAACATCTATTCACTGAAGTTTGAACAAGAAATTTTTTTCATAATTCAGCTAAGAATATTTTTATTAAACACAGATCGCCATGGAAAAACTGTCCGTTTGACGATAGTTAAAAAATGCAGTCATTGTTTATAGAATTTTTTGTCTGAGAAACCAGCGAAACCAAAAACTTATCGAAACATGCAAGTTTGTTCAAGCTTTAAGCTTGCTAACACAATGTTTAATGTTATCAAGAGTTTCAGGTCAAAAAACACTTGTATATATGTTCTATCTTTCTTATTCTTTGTATCCACCTCTGGCGAAAGAATTGTGTTCATTCTCGCCAGCTGCATTAGAATTTTTAAAAAAAGGTCAAAAAACAATTAATTATATTTTGTGATGAAAGTAACGATATCAGATAAAAGCTGTTTCAATTAAAGGAAATGTATGCTCTTCGATCTAACGTGTGAGTTCTGGGTGATTGTGGAAGTGAGATTGTAAAGTATCTCTCATGGGAATCTTTGAGTCTGAAGCTGATAGGTATCTTGTTTTTAAAACCTGGCTCTGCAATTTGCATAGTAGCGAAAAGAAAACACACTTTGCGTTTCCAAAATTGTGGGTGTAATTGCTTTACAATCTCTTTTAACTATACAAGGGCATGATGCTTATTTAATGAGTTTAGTTTCAGAGGTCTACGATGTATTTTTCGGTGCACAAATTGTAATTAGTTCAGAACCTTTTATTTAAACAGATTGATATTACAGAATGACGAAGAATTGTCAATGCATTCCAGTGAACAAAACAATCTTGTTTTTAGGTTTTTATATTGAAATTCAAATATGCAATTACTATAAAATAAATTTCAATAATTTGTACTCGATTTACGATTCATAATACTTTATTTGAGGTTTTAAAGAGGTGAGACGAGAAAATTACCTTTGAAATTTTCAGTTTGCACTTAGATATACGTTAAAAACGGTACTTACAAATTAACTTAATGGTTATGTGAAAATAAGGGAAACAATTAACTTAAAGGTTATGAAAATAAGGGTAATTTGTTATTTTCTAAAGGAAGGTATAACCGGTTCATTGACACAAAAATCTAATTTTTTTTTCAAAAATTTCACTTAGTACGTTAAGCTTTTCAACTAAAGTATGCATATGATTATTTTTCCCCAATAACTTTTCCGTAAATGCCCTGTGGCTAATCAGAATATTATTGATAAGAATGCACACCAATTGAGATGCAGTTTCCTTCAATTGAACCCGCATCTGATAAATGCTGTATCTAACGATGCGATAAATCGATCGGTAATAATAGTTAGGTAACTATGGGCAGTACCAATCAGAGAATGACATGACTCCTACGGCGTTTCCACAGAGTTGAAATGCACTGTTACCTAGGAGTCAAGTGAGGTGGTTATTCCTACAACCCCTGGCAATAAATATGGAATCACCTTAAAAGAAATTATGTTGTCGACAGTTAAAAGCATGTAAAAATAACAAAGTAATATCAGATGAAACATAAACATGTTTTATTGAAAGTAGAACATGTGAACTACAGATTATAAACATAAACTAGTCAAATAACATCATCTTGTGCGTGATAGGGGCAGTTCACAGTAAGTATACAAAGAAATTAGTATGGACTCACTAACAATGCGGGAAAAAAATATGGACTCCGCCTATATCCACCTTGTACTAATATATCGTAACACCTCCACGTGCCTTGATAACTGCCCTAATCCTTGCAGGCATAGATGTTACTAATGATTGACAATAGTCAGTGCTAATTTCTTTCCGAGATTTGCGAATGGCAGTTATATCTTCCTTGCATTATGGAGATTTCGCCTGGACGAGTTTCTTTAGTTTCCACAACATATTTTCAATTGGATTAAAGTATGGGCTATTGGCAAGCCAATCCATGGTAGGAATTTACCTATCAGCAAGGAAATCCCTTACACACTTCGCCCTATGACAAAAGGCGTTATCGTCCTGGAACACGACATCTTCATCTCCATATGCATTTTCAATGGATGGGGTCAGGAAATGCTCTAAAATGTCAATATAAATATTCGAATTGACAGTTGTTTTAACGACAACCATTTCGTCTGGCCCTTTACTTGACATGCAACCCTAGATCAGAACGGTAGTTGGGAACTTTACTTGTTTCTTAATGCAGCCGTCTGAGTAAGCTTCGTTCCTCGTCTCCAAACGAATGCTCCTGTGTCTCTATGACCAACGCAAATCTGTGACTCGTCACTGAATACTACCTTTTCCCAAACATCTACAGTTCACTTTGCCCTATTTTTAGCCCATTGTAGACGTTTCTTCTTCTGGGCAGTTGTCAGGGCCGGCTTTCTTTTGGCCTTTCTGTAAGAGAATCCCATCCACCGAAGTCGCTTTCGTACTGTCCTGGCGCAAACATCACCACCCGCTTCAGCGCATTTCATTTTCAACACTGGTGAAGTTTGTTTGCTGTTCTGAAGGCAAAGTGACTTTCATTTTCGATCGTCTCCCTTGGTTGTTTTCCTTGGGCGGCCTTTGCGCTTCTCTTTTAAATGAATCTTGGTTTGTTTAAACTTTATAAAAATTTCTTTGCTACTGCAGATTGAGAGAAGCCTACTCGATTTACCACAATTCTGGTAGACAGTCCTTCTTTTAGTAGCTTGACTACTCCTTGCCTGACCTCATCAGATAATTCTTTTGTCGGAGCTATGCTTGCACTGAAATAACTTCGTCAAATGATAACATGATATCGGTAACACGTCTTTTATGTTACGATTAATTTGCATAATTTGCAAATATACCTGTTGCCAGATTTCAAGACAGAAACTGCATGGTGATTCCATACTTTTTTCTCGTGTCGTCACTGAGTCCTAACATATTTCTCCAGTTGGGTAAATAATAACTTACATTATTCATGCTATATCACATTAGTCAACTTGTTTGTGTTTTAAACTTGTGTCTTAGATCGTCTACTTTTAATTAAATATGTTTTTGTTTCATATAGTTTAACTTTGAAATTTCTACGCACTGTTGAATAAAGATTGCTTTACTTTTTGAAAGGTGATTCCATATTTATTGCCAGGGGTTGTATAAGCTCGAACAATAGGGATAACATACACTGTAACAAAGGTCCGCGTTAACTCTAAGAACATATTGGTGTAATTTACACCAAAAATGGTGGCAACAAAGTTGCCACCTATACTGTTAAAAATTTTGGAGCAAGATTGTACCGGAATGCTGGAACTTTCTAGCTGCCACCACTATTTGGAGCGTGAAATAATCAATTTTGTGGTAAAACTATAGCTTTGATGCAACGTAAAAGTGGTGAATCCACGCTCCGAATAATGGTAGCAGCTAAAAAGTTCCTGAATTCTGGTGCAATCCTGTGCCACCTTTTTAACAGTGTAGAGTGGTGTAAAGAAACACCACCAGTGAATCGGTGTAGTAAATAACCAGTAAATCGGTAAAGAATAAATCAGTGTCCGATAATGGACTGGTGTGTAGAAACACTACCTTTTGTGGCAACAAAGTTTCCACCCTTTTTGGTGTGATAAAACGCCACTAGTGATTTGGTGTACTTAAACACCCAATTGGGTGTTCGGGAACTAATTTCAGAAGAAAGGATAGGAAGAAGGGGTTTTAAAAAACTTTTTTTGTAGTGTTTTTACAGAAAAACATTGTCATCTATTGTGCCAGGAAAATACTATGGTGCAGGTGTAATCTATTTATTTTACATGAATAATTTGTTATTTCAACAGAAAATATGTTTTTATTGAGAAATCATACCGAAAGTAACAAAACTATGCTTAAGTGGCGAAAAATTAAGAACATTCACCTGTTATTTAGCCGCAACAGAAGCTGGCGTACTATCGTCTGATTCTAATCACCAACGAAGGATATCTCAAAACAAATGTTTCTATGTTCAAAATTACTTCCCACACTTGCTTTCCCAAGGAGGCTAGAAATCCACAGCTGGAAACGATTAAAGTTACCTAAATACCTATACAATGAGATGCTGATTACTCATTTTAACAATCTTTCGGTTTTTCTAAAATTTCTTACTAATAATATCTTTTAATCTAATATTACCTATTAATTTCTTTTTAAAAATTATTATAATATTCATAACTACATAATATCCGCTTTAAAATGTAAAAAAATATATATATGCTTCGATGCAATTGACAATTAGTTTACTTCCTTGTGTTCCTTTGTATTTAAATGTTTGTTGTTTGTATTTCATTTGTTTTTTTTATAAGTGTGTGTCCTTGTAATAGATTTATGTTACTATTATGTAATAGTATTATTGTAATAGTATTATTGTAATAGTATTATGTATAGATTTTGTCAACCATTGTTAACGAGTTTAGTCCCATTGCAATCAATTTATTATCTATCTGTCTATCTATATAGAATGAGAACACGTAAAATTAACAGGATTAAAGAACAGCCGGTTTTAATAAAACAACGTGTAAAGATAACTAAGAGAAACGTTCGTTAGTCCAAAAGGGACTAAAAAATCATCGGTGATACAAAAGAGCCTCAAGAGATTATGCACAAAAGTTTAAGAGTAAATCAATTATTTCTATTTTTTTTATAATTTGTTAGATTTGGTTTTTGATTAGCTTTTGTAAGTTGAGCTAACTTGGATTTAAGTTATTATCTCAACAAGTTTGCTCATTTGATATATAGGCTTATAAGTATTTACGTTTGAACTTTTATTTTCATGTTTTACTTTAATAAAACATCTCAAGTATGGCAAAGCGGATTAACTTTCCTAAATTAATTCTGAAGCTCCTGTGAAGAAGTTTTGATATTTATGCAAATTATTGAATATAGCATTACCTCTTTATTATGAATTACTTTTGAATAAACAAGTTTATTTCGTGTTGTGAATATATTATACTTTATAATAAATAACCAGATTTTTTTCACTTTTATTGCTAAAATAACTTTTTACTAAAATAAAGAGTGCTCTCTTAAGGAAATAAAGTTCTTTTAAGACTTTCGCTGCTTAAAATGTTTGTTGCAGAGCAACCTGTCATAGAAATAGAATTATTAAATTCGTAGTTCTTGATGGCCTAGTACGCGATTGTATTGATTAACAATACTCTAAAAGAAACAGAAAATTTTAATGTCACTTTTTTGAATCTAATATCCAAAACTACGAACTCAAAATTACATAAATTATATTCAATGTGTATTTGAAAACTAGGGGTATGTAGCACTACACGACTTTCAATTACCCTTAATAAAACAATACACTTTAAATTGTTTTGATTGTGCACTATATAATAATTTTAATAATTTTAAATTTAAAAAAAAAATAATATCTACTCTTTACGCATACGCAATTTCCTAAAACACCATATTAGGATGTCCAACTTTCAACGAGTGCACCAAATTCGAAGTCCATAGCTCCTTTTGTTCGAGCTGTTGAGTGGTTTTAGGCAAACTGACATACGAACCAATATTCAAAAACAACTTTTCTTAATTAACCCTCCAAAACGCGCTGAAAACACATAACTTTCCCTACCTTTTATTTCATATTAGGTAATGAAAAAGTATAAATGGTTCAAAATATAGAATTCTACGCATAGTAATCTATCATACGTTCTCTGACAAATATTTAAATTCCTTGGATGATATTTTCTTATTGATGATTTTCCCCCCTTTCTACCTCATAAATTTTCAAAAGTTCGAATTGGATAAGGTAGCCCGATATTATTGTGCATTTTTCAATATAAAATAAATGATCCATAAAATGCAACGGCACAAAAATTCACAGTATGAAAGTACCAATATTTTTTATTAGAAATCAAGTGGTTTTCGTTGTTTTACATTTTTTAATATATATAAATGATTAATTGAATTTTCAAAATATTTCAATGCAGATTCACAAATTGTATCTATATAGCCAGACCAGAATCATCATTAATTTTTCTTTATTCTTAATTTATTTGCATAGTTTTTGTTTTAAAAAGCTTTTTTTATTATCTATAATGTAAAATGTTGTACGTTGTTGTCGTAAAATGTGGTTACAGTAAATATGTGGCATATACATATACGGCATATACGGCAGAGCAATATACGTCAGACACAGACTCCGGTGTAAAATTACTTTATTCCTATTTCCCGGAGTGGTGGTTTGACGTATGCAAAAACGCCTTGCCACAAAAAAATTCGTCAAATAAACAATACGTTATCTGAGACTGATGTTAAAACATTGTGGTAGATGTAGACGTATAGATTGGTTGGTTGGTAGACATATTATTCAGGTTTGTGCTGAGCTTATCAACCTTCGTGAGGTAAGACAGACACAACACACACACGTGACAAATGCTGCCATCTATCTCGCGCCACCTCCACAATTTAGACATGTCCCTGAAGTTGAGGGAAATAGTCTCCAGAGACCTGTACCCGTGGGAAACTGCGCAATGATCGCCCACAGGACTTTCGGACCCAATAGATTTAACGAGTAGTAGGCGCATTCTTTTCAGATAAAAAATCGATTTAGAAAGCCAAGAATAAAGACAAAACTTTTTTAATAATTTTCAAAATAATGTGGCCAACTAAGGAAGTAAAATCGTAGTTTTTACGCACACAAAAAGTTACACTAGATAGTTGAAAACATAGACTAGATAGTTAAAAATGTATGGACATTTTAAGACAAACGAAGTTCGGAAAACGTCCAAATATAAATACAAGTACTTTTTACGAATTATTCAAGTTTTAGCTAAGGGCATACTTAAAGCACTAATTTATTTGTTGAACTAAGTCTTAAACTACATAATAAATATTAGAATCGTTATTAACCTTGCATAAGACACACAGTATTAATGATTCAGCAGGAAACTCATTTTTAAGTGATAAATTATTTCAGAAAACGTAAAAAAAATATCTTCTTCGAAAGTCGTTAAAAACTAATGGAATATTGCCCAATGGCACACTGAAAGGTATGCTTATAGATTTTAAAAATTATATAGGCTTTGGATATAGTTATAAAAATCTCTGTTTAGGCTGAAAAAGCGCCGGCGGAGTGATTTGTTAAGGCACCATGAGAAGATGAATACATTCACAATCTATGTGTAAGTAACAGTATGTTAGTACAATCTATGTGTAAGTTATTCTACTAACTACCGTAACCAGATTTGCTTCAGTGATTAACTTTTCTACCATGAAATAACTCTTTTTGTTTGAACACAAATTATAAAAAATAAAATGTTAAAAATTATTAACGTAAACGTAAAAAAAATTAAAACGTAAATTAAACGTAAATTTAAGTTCGATAAATCAATATTGTGAACTAAAAAATAAAATTGAATAGCAAACTAAACTGTACTGCTAATAGCGGTACTTTCAGTGACTTTACTATTACGAAATTTTTCGGACAATAAGAATCCCATTGAAAATAGCACCCTCGCGCGTGTATATAGACTGGTACACGCTAAATCTGTCGTAGTTCTAAGTCTTGACACATATGATGTCGCTATATGGTTTAATTTTGCATTGGGAGGTAACTCAGGTGTGAATTTCATCACATGAGGGTGGTTCAATATTAGGGAGCCCTTCAAATGCTCTAGAGTGACGGTAATTTAACCTAAAACAAATATTTTAAGAAATTCATATGTAATAATTTTTCAATCCTTTTAGATACAGTTTTACTACATGACCTGAAATTTTTTTCTGATGTTTGATGATTTATATGCTGTATGTTCTAAAAATACCTTACTAACTCCCTGGCACTGCAGTCCATGCTTTACCATTGCCATTGCCTCTCTAACAATGCGACTCCAAAGTCGCCTGTCTCTGGTGTTCCGTTTCCCGCTCTTAATTTTCATGGCCTTCAGATCTTTTTCCACAACATCTACCCATCTTTTTCTATATCTTCCTCTTCCTCTCTCTCCTTGACATTGCCCCTTAAAAATTTTCTTCTTTCTTAAAATACCACAAAGGCAAATTTTGAAATCTATAGCAATCTTAAAAATATTCTAACCCAAATTTTCATGTATTCCTATACGATATTTTTAATTTGGTCGTCATCTCATGTACAAACAAACGCTTTTACAAGTTGTAAAAACTAATTAATTGAAGCTTGGTGAATCAACTTAGAAACACTAAGATAAATAACCGCAATTAAATAAAATGAAGGGACTTTTTTTCTCCTTGGCGGTACCTGAAATCTTAAGGATGGTGTAAATTTAAAACACAAAATGTAAGATATTTTAATGCGTTATTTCTTTTTTTATAATTTAGAAATGATGAATGTTTTTTCTTAACAGTACTCTTGAATTTCAATTCCCGTAAAATTTGAAATGATGTGAATTTCATTTTTAAATTGTAAGTTGCTTTCATTACCTTATATTTCATATTTGGTAGTTGAAAGTAAAAATATTTGCTTTAAATAAAATATACTGTACCATTGAGAGACGATCCCATTCAATTGAAAATAAAATTAATGGAATTTTCATGGGCATCGGTTGGCTGGAATCATGTTTTTATTCCTTTTTTGTGGGTTTTCAATAACTTATAATAAATTATATTACTCTTGGTGTTTCATAATATATCAATCAAAATTTTAAGTACTTTTGAACGATATTATTTCTAAAGAAATTAGTTATTAATAGATTCGTCAATATTTATGTGTTTTAATAGTTATGATATTAATTTAAAATAGCTATATGGGATGATTATGCCGTTATTATTAGTACGATTTCTTGACCCAATAACGTCCAGGCTAAATTTGAACAGTTAGGAGGACCATTATGCTGAAACTATAGTGTGTATTGTGTAATATGAATTCTGAACCGTAAGGTAAATGCTATTGTTAAATGTTAACGATGTTATGATGGTAGGATGGTATACAGGTAATGATGGATTCCAATGAATTTCTATTGCTATAACATGTACATAAATGGAGTCTATGAAAACTATGTTAACAAATAGAAAATTGCAAGCGTTAAGTGGATTTCATCAATAACCAATTAAAAACATATGCAACTTGTTAACAATAAACTCAATTGTTACTTCCTACCATACAAATCCTTTATACTTTCAATTACCTAATATGATATACTAGCAGTATGGTCCCGCCTTGCTTGGAACCCGTTAACTTAGCATTGTTTCCTTTTAGAGGCATGCTTACTTGTGAAAAACACTTAATATCTAAACGAAATGCAATTCATGTTGGCGCTTGCGCAAGAAAAAAAGAAATAACAATAGTGGATGGCGTCAAGCCCCTGTTACGGCCCGGTCGTTGTGTTTTGAAGCCCCTGTTATGATCTGCCTACTTATTACAATTCACTCAAAATCAAAACAAAGTTAAGTTCGTGTTGACGCATGCGCACTTAAAAAGCAAACACTAATAGAGGATGGCGTCAAGCCCCCGTTTCGGCTCGGTCCGCGTGTTTTCCAGCCATGTTATGGTCCCGCACTACCACGTGGATGACGTTTTTTGAAACTAATTATATTAATTAGAAATCACAATCAAATATGAAAAAACAAGCCTCAGGTGCACACGTAGGTATTAAAAGGAATCTATATTAAAAATTCTGAATTTTTTAGAGCAGTCTAAGTAGGTCTTTTACGATCGTCAGACATACACACAGACTCTTTCTTTTATTATTATAGACAGGTAATGAAAATATTGCTATGGTGTTGAAGATCTAAAATGGAGATTTTGTGTTTTCTACTCAGTTTGGAGTGTGCTGATTCTATAAAAAAGGGTTTTCGAACATTGGTTCATCTTTCAGAATTCCTGTTATTTGTCCGTCTGTCTTTCATTCTGTCTCTCTGAAACCACTCTACAGCTCGAACCAAAATGCGCTACGGAATTGATACACTAGTTTCTAGTACCTGTCGGATGTCATTTAAGGTTTCCGAGTAAATTGCAAAGGAGCAAGAGGCAGTTGCCATCGAACTTTTGTTGTTTCAGAGGTAGAAGTAGATATATATTTAAGCTTGTGTGCTTGATCAGAGATCCGCTTTATAAGCCTTCGTCAAGTAAGACAGACACAGAAAGAATTTTTTACTGTCACAGAGAAAGGAAGTACACCTAGGGCGAATGCGGGAATCAAACCCGCACCAGTTACAGCGCGCAGACTGCTTCGTAATGGTCCAAACCACTCGGCCATCAGGGCCCCGGTTTTTTGTTTCTAGTACTTGTCAGGCGTCATAAAAAATTTCAAGAGATACGCACTTAAAGAAACGGTAGCAGTCATAGCTTCTTTTTTTTTTATCTTTTTTGGTTTTAAAGTTATTGAAATTATCTTTTAAGGTATATATAATTATCCCTAAAGGTGTGCATTGATTTATTCAATGACAACTGAAAGCTTTGTAGAGTTACACACAGTTATTAGTTTAAAATAATATAGTTTGACTACGAGAAATGAACTCTTTTAGTACTAAGGGCTACAAAGTGCTCAGAAAATACTACGTTAAACACACACCAACTAACTTCAATATACAATCTAAATGTTAGTTGCAATTGTTTATTGACTCTAAAGGAATGAAGTAGCTCTAATTAAAATTCCAAATTGCTATGCAAAGTGATTAATCGATGACGTTTAAAACGCTCAGGTGCATTTCGCATTTATAAAGTTTTCCATGTCTATGTCAACCATAGGAATTCAATCAAATACCATTATAAATGTTCAACCCTTATTTGTTATAAAACAAATTATACAGGGTGAGGCAAACAAAACCGGCCCCGAGATGGAGATTAGAATACGACAGAAATGTTGCCAAGTCTAAAACCAATGTAAAAACAGGCTTACTCACTGAAGCTATTGATCGCTTCAATATTAAGCCCGAGCAAACGCTTGGCGACTTATTTGCCGGCAACTACGCTACGCTTTTAAGGGGTCATAGGAGTCTTAAAAATGTGCAAAGAAGGTACTACAAAGCATAGTTTGATCTTTCATGTAATTTTTTAACTACTCAATTTATAAGTATATTTTTTATATGTAATTCTATAAGCTTTATTTAATATAAAGCAAATTTTAAAATTTATGAAACTTTAGCCAAAACAAAAATAAATGATATTAAACATAAAGCTATTTGAACACATTGTGATTAGGCTTGCGCGGCAAATTTTGAGGTCAAAATTGAAAAAATGACCTAGAAAATGACTTTATATTGTACAAATATGTACAAACAAAGACTTATACCTAAATTCTCAGCTCAATTTTAATTGGAAATTATTTTAAGAACTTTTTCTAAAAAATAAAAAAAAAATTAAATTTTGATTTTAATTTTTTTAAAAATAATTTCTTATTAAAATTTAGCTGAGAATTTAGGTATTTGTCTTTGTTTATACATATTTGTACAATATAAAGTCATTTTCTTGGTCATTTTTTCAATTTTGATATCAAAATTTGACGCGCAAGCCTAATCACAATGTGTTCAAATAGCTTTATGTTTAATATCATTTGTTTTAGTTTTGGCTAAAGTTTCATAAATTTTAAAATTTGTCTCATATTAAATAAATCTTATAGAATTACATATAAAAAATTATAGAACTTATATATTGAGTAGTTAAAAAATTACATGAAAGATCAAACTATACTTTGTAGTACCTTCTTTGCACATTTTTATGACTCCTATGACCCCTTAAAAGCTAGTTGAAATGGAATATAAACAAGGTTAGTAGAGCTGATCAAGATTTAGTGATTATTTGATTGTTTCGATCGTTATTTATCCTAGAGAATCGGACCTTTTTGTATTTGGTAATACAAAACATTCTAAATTGACTGCAAGACCCTAAATTTGCATTATGGGACGTCTTCATACAATACGAACTAAGATCTGAATTCGCCACTAGTCTATGAGTAGCTCTAATATGAAGCTAATCCGATCCAACCAATGCAAAAACAGGTTTCAGGCGGCTTCAAGAGTTTTTCTCGCCAAGCATTTTAACGTATTCCCATCTCTAGCTCGGGGCCGGTTTTGTTTGCCTCACCCTGTATGTTGTGCATAGCTATATGTGTGTGAAACGTTATTAATCATATCACACTCTTAATTTAATAATGCAATTAAAATCTTGCATTTATTATAAAGCAGTTATACTAATCCATTATTATATGCTTAAATTTGATGGTTCATCGGTCGTTTTTTTCAACCTTCGAAGGGTTGTAACAAAAAAGACGGGTCAAAACACAAAAAATATTTTATTACCAAAAGTAATCACCTTGACGACTAAAGCATTTGTCATTACTGTAAACAAGCTTTGAAATGCCCTCTTCATAAAATGTAGCCGCCAATGATTTGGCGGGAGTTGTGACGGTTTCTTTTAAAAAAGTAAATTTGGAAGCTTCATGTCAATTTCTTCCTGTTCTCCATGCCACTGCTAGTCCATAACTCACTTATGATTGTTGGTTGGTTGGTAGACATATATTTTCAGGCTTGTGTGCTTGGTCGCAAGGACCCGCTTATAAACCATCGTCAAGTAGGACAACACAAGACACACACAAACACGTATGACAGATGTTTCACTTATGATGAACCTTTGCGTTTCCCTAAACACTTGGTCAACTCGCTGAACAATACCGTCGGTAGCGACAGACTTGTTTCCTTGGCAATAAAAGTGCACTGTATTTATTAATATCAACCATTATCAAAAATCAACATAGCCTCCTACATAAGATTGTGTGTTCATTTCATCCATCTTTCCATCCAAACTTTCTTAGACTAGCAGTTTTCATATAGATGGCGCTTTCTTCATTGATGAGATTTTAAAAATTACTTCTGCGTTTTACCCTGCTTTGCAGGTACTTTTTTTTTTCAAACATAGATGGCACTTTTTAGAGCACTTGGTTATGCAACCCTATAACGTAGGCAAATGTTTGTTGAATATTTTCTAAATCAGTTCTATTGTTAAGCCATTTTTTTTTTTAAATGGCCAATTCGCGAACGGGGCAGACAGCTGATTGTAGGATGGAAGACAATGCGTGACGTAAGTCTTTCGACATTGCAGGTGTGTACGTTTTAGTTTAGACGAATCAGCAACCCGTTGGTCTGTTGTTTAATACAACGTTTGAAGTACAGATGTGATGTCACAGTAAGAGTGGCCGCTGCACTTGTTCATTGAGACAATGTGTTTTAAATCGATTCTATTCGAATTATACAAACTTCGAGAACACAAATAAGCTTGCAGTAAAGAATAATACCTAAACATTTAAAGGGTTATAATTAAGTTATGTCTGTAACAACAAATGTTTACACTCAACAATCGATTGGCCAAGGATGGCAACAATACCTGCGGTATTATTTTCAATTTTGGTTCTTCTAGAAATATATTCGTTTTAATGATAAATTGAGATAATTATTTCAAATTACTGTAGAAATATTTTAATTGCTACGTAATTTTTTACAGTTTATGTTTTCATAACGATTTAAATTATTTTCTTCGATATTTTATTGTTGATTTCGTTGTCTTTTTCGCTTATTGTTTTTTTTTATGTAGTTCATTGTACTGTTATCTGTAGAATAATTTATCCAAATACTAAACAAATATTACATATAAACTATCCGCTAAATATCGAGTACCATAAATACTAAATATCTCTGTTTTGGCTGTGCATTGAGAGCGAAACCGGAACAATCAATCAAATCCCAAAAGTGCCAATATGAAATCAGAAGAATTACATCATCTGAAACAACTTTATTCGTGTTTCCACAGGTCCCTATTGTGAGGCGGCCTGGGACTCGTTTCTATGTTGGCCACCAGCGGCGCCCGGCGAAATCCTCTTCCGACCCTGCCCTCTTCTGGACGCTATCGGAACTATTATTGGAGAATCTTCACATCCAGGTATTGTAAACTGTCAATTGACATGTCTGAGGTTTTGAATGGCAACTGAAATGCTATTATGAGAAAATAAAGTATTTTTAGAGCTGTAATTGGTAAAGTAATATGATGTGGGAACAGAGCATCAATCGGAGCACCGATCGGAGGATAACAGGAATGAAAGCTAGAATTACGTATGTCTCTTCAAACCAGCACTAATAGGGAATAACAGCAATTTTTTAATCGAGTGTATATTAATTTGAAACGCAAAAAAGTCATTTTATATTTTTGAGACGGATAATTTCTTAATTTAAATTTTAAAATAGCAAGTTTCGATGAGTTGGCTTTACGTAAAAACAGTCACTGGTACGATATACGTCGCAATCGATTTCGATTTTTAGCAATTTTTAATGAATAAAAAATTAATGTGCAAAAATAATTTTTACAGAATTTTAAAGCAGATATTTTGATTAATGTGAACTTTATCTAAGAAAAAATTTTAAAGAGCAATAAAATAGGCTGTAATTTAAAATTAAACTAAAAATTTAGTTAATGAATAACAAGCTTTAAAAAAAATTATAATTGTAATATTCTAATTTAATTAATAAGGGTAATTTCTGGCTCTGGCAAAAAAAATTCTACAACTTGTCCAATTGGGCGCATGCGTAACTCCTCTAAAAACTTATTTTATGGAAAGAGAAAAAAAAACTTTAAAAACCGATATAAAAAATCCAATTTTTCTCTTTTTTGTCACATCTCTTCTAAACCTCAAAAAACGTCTCAAATACTCATGAAGTGGCCCTTACATTTGTCAAACAAATAAACTGAAGCCAATCGTAATTACCTGAAGTGTCATTTTAAGTGGCAATTTCAAATGAATAAACTGTGACAGTTTAAGAGAGAGAGAGCCGATATCACAAATATTTCACAGATTTTGCACGTTTCATGATTTCTCTCAATAACTATCACATGAAAAAGTAACTATTGTTAAAAGTATAACCATTCTATTTCACATGCACACACAAACGGAATTTAGAATGATTAGTCAATGAATTCATTGCTAGCATGATTGTTGTACCCTTACGGTACTCAAAATAAATAAAATACATCAATAATCTATACCTATACCAATATTTGCTAATTAATAAATGCTTAGTACATGAAGTGTTATAATAGTTCATTATACTTCTTTAAGTTTAAGTTTCAGAGCAATTTTCATTCCGACAGCTTTGTGGACAAAACGGATATTTTAAAGTGGGTGGATATATGAACAGCCACAAAGCCAAACTAGGCGGGTTTTTTTAATACGTCATTTTTAGGAATCGAGGGTAGTTCTGAATTACTCCCGAAAGTTGAACCAACAACGAAACGATGATAAACTAGTGCACTCGGGGTGTTCAGACCGGGCTCAACTAACAAATCCAGATAATCTCCCCGTGGCATCCGTCCAGTTAGGGTTGTCGGCTGTTCCGAAAGAGCGGAACGAAACCTATTCAGAACCTGAAAAGTAAAGTGCATCATGCACGAAAACGTTTTGTAGCTGAAAAAGTAGTAGACAATTTGTTCGGGATGGAGAGCATTATGTCAAGATCGTCTGAGGGTTTAAGGGGTCATAGGAGTCTTTAAAATGTGCAAAGAAGGTACAACAAAGCATAGTTTGATCTTTCATGTAATTTTTTAACTACTCAATGTATCAGTATAATTTTTATATGTAATTCTACAAGATTTATTTAGTATAAAACAAGTTTTAAAATTAATGAAACTTTAGCCAAAGCTAAAATAAATGATATTAAATATAAAGCTATTTGAACACATTGGGATTAGGCTTGCGCGTCAAATTTTGAGGTCAAAATTGAAAAAATGACCAAGAAAATGACTTTAAATTGTACAAATATGTACAAACAAAAACTTATACCTAAATTCTCAGCTCAATTTTAATTAGAAATTGTTAAAAAAATGTTACAATTTTTATTAATTTTTTAGAAACAATTCTTAAAATAATTTTTAATTAAAATTGACCTGAGAATTTAGGTATAAGTTTTTGTTTGTACATATTTGTACAATTTAAAGTCATTTTCTTGGTCATTTTTCCAATTTTGACCTCAAAATTTGCCGCGCAAGCCTAATCCCAATGTGTTCAAATAGCTTTACATTTAATATCATTTATTTTAGTTTTGGCTAAAGTTTCATAAATTTTAAAACTTGTTTTATTATAAATAAATCTTATAGAATTGCATATACAAAAATTATACTCATATATATTGAGTAGTTAAAAAATTACATGAAAGATCAAACTATGCTTTGTAGTGAATTCTTTGCACATTTTTAAGACTCCTATGACCCCTTAAGTTGAGTAGTATATTGATGTGCTCTAATTCTTAGGGGAAATGTCAGAACTTGGTGCTCAAAATAGATTCATTATTATTTTTTTTTTTTTTGAAAAATATACTTTACTGAATGTCAGTAAACAAATACTACATGAATGTCCCCAGTTAAATTCATTGATTTATTTAATACTGTCTTTTAAGACATTTTATAAACATAAGTAATAATGCGCTGCAGTCATATTTCACAAATATAGGCCAAGCTTATTGAAGAGAGATAATGAAGGAAGTGAATTGGGGGAGAGAGAGGGAGTCCCCATCGTATTAATATTAATTAAATAATTAATTAAAACATTTATGGTACCCCCCATGTTTATCTCCCAAGTGTTAGGAAGTCCTAAATTAACGCCTATATCATTTAATTCTGCAAAATTAAATGGAAACACCATTCATTGCAACACTTTTTAAATTTAAAATTTACCTGTGAGATTACTTTCAATGTGCTAAGTAATGAACAAAATTAGTCTGTAAAAGTGTAGTTTTTTATCATCAACAGATCGTGTAATTTAAAACTATCATAAAAGTAGCTAAGGGAAGACATACAATAATATCTGTAAACAGTTTCTTATAACAAGGAAAAGATTTTCAATTGACTTAATCCTAATATAAGTAATTAGAAAATATTTGAAATATTTGCTAATTAATGAATGCTAAATATATAGCTTTTTAAATAGCAATTTTAATTATCATAATTAGACAATTTATATATAAAAAAATGTATTTTATATTCCCATGGTAAATCTGCATTTTAGGTTTTAATCAAAAGTTATTTATCTTCCATTGAGAATTCATAATTATTTTTCCTTGTGATTTTTAAATAAAGATATTATTTACCTAGAAAAGCATTACTTATTCTCTATTTACTGGGCTCAAAGTTATATAAAAACTTCCCTGTTTAATTTGTGCTTTTTCGACAGCGGATGATATTTTAAACCTTTTAAGTACTTGTTTGAATTTAGAAAATGTGAATGTAGATTGAAATTAATTTCTTAATTTAAATTGCTAATGACTGTTTTCTATTATCAATGTCAATATTAAAATGTGTTTATTTAGTAGTATTTGACGTATTATATTCGGGAAAATACTGAGTTAATTTTTTCGTATTTCGTATCTGTTATTAATAATCTTTAAAAAAAAGTTTTACATATTTTTTATTAATATCTAGGCTTTACGAAGTTTCTACTTAATAATATTTTTGTTATTTACTTATTTTTATGCTTCTAAAATATTTGTAATTTAAGTTTTAACTCCTTTCTTAATAGCTTTTGTACTATATTACAGAATTGTTTTATATTTAAAAAATAATTTAATACATTTCTGAATATAATTCTATTAATTATTGTGTATTTTTAATACACATGATTTCATGAAAAAGTCGGTATATTTGCTATGTAAACTATACTTACATGTTAGTACTTTAAGTGCTATACACTTCCGATAAAACATGGTGAAGTACTTAGTGAACTGAAAGGAAACTAAAAAATCACAAAAAATTAATAAAATAGTGATAACAATGATGAAAATAATAATGAAAATAATAATAATAATAATAATAATAATAATAATAATAATAATAAAATAATAATAATAATAATAATAAATAATAAATAATATATAATAATAAATAATAATAATAATAATAAGAGGTTCAACATATTGTATTGCTATAGTTATAGGAAATTCTTGGTTATGTCAATTGGTTAGTTGGTTGGTTGGTAGCCATATATTTTCAGACATGTGCGCTTGGTCAAAGACCTGCTTATAAACCTTCGACAAGTGAGACAGACACAACACACACATACGTGACAGATGCTGCCATATATCGCGCGCCACCTCCACAATTTAGAGATGTCCCTGAAGGGAAGGGAAATAGTCTCCATGGGACCTGCACCCGTCTGAAACTGCGCAATGACCGCCCACAGGACTTTCGGACCCAACAAATTTAACGAGCACGTACTCCGCATATATTCGACAAACGCAAACATCCATGTCCTATGGGGATTCGAGCCCGGCCCCAGAAGCTCCAAAGGCTAGCTCCCTAACCGTCGCGCCGCCGGGTCAGCTCTGTTAATTGACATCTGTCAATGAGAAGAAATCTTAAGAATTCCATAATAAAGGATCCCTTACTATTCATTCTCATTCTCACACATTCTTACTTCAATTAACGGAAATTTTCTTGGCAACTATGCAGCCAGAATATTTGCGTATTTCTGGGAATTAACACTATAGTATTTTGTTTACTCTATCTTAAACCTTAAGTCGAAATGCCCTTGCTCCACGTTAAGTTTTTCATACTTGCTTTTATTCCTGGATATCATTGGAGGTTTCAGTGATTAGTGGTATGACAAGGTAGACTCCGCCCACCATTTTGATTAACCAATCGGAACCATAATTTTAATCACTTGGAAATTTGGCCATTTAATGCAAATAAATTATATGCAAAAAATATATAATATGCAAATTAATATATCATATGCAAATAAATATACTATATGCTAATATTATTAATGCATTATATGCGATAAACCGAAGTTTTTCCACAACTACACCTATCGAAGTCCACAAATCGCCACTCTTTGGATTCGAAACGCTATAGTACGGCTTAACTTTAGCCAACCAAGAAAATTAAACACAACCATGCCAAATACATGTTCTATATATAAATTACCCTTACCCCTAAATAACTCAAGTTCCTACCGATTGTTCATTTGGGCCGGCACTAACTGTAAGTCTACTTTTGGGCCGTTCTGTATTCGTTTTTCTGACAGTTCTGGAATTCCCGAATCGCAAATGAAAAAGTGCTTGTTTCAGGTGACGTATTTCCTTTTAGCTTTCATTCCTGTAGCTCCTTCTGTTGGTGCTTTGATTGGTGCTCTGTTTCCAAGTGACATTGATACACCAATCGAGGCTCGAGAAACATTTTATTTTTTTCGTATTTCCGTTGCCCCTCAAAACGCAAAAGATGCCTACTGTGTCTGAGAACTAAATATTACAAATTTTTTTTATTTCTCATAAGTTATTTAACAAAACAGTCTTTTTGCTTATTCTAAAATAAACACAATTTACAAATTAATTTATTTTTCTTCCAAATTTTAGATATGTTTGCCGTAAGAAGATGCGATGAAAACGGGATGTGGCTGGGGAATTTTACCAACTTCACACGATGCGTCTCTGATATGGAGGTAAGAAAAAGTAGATGGTTTATTTCTAATATCTTTTTTTGATGTTTTATGCCTCAGATTAATGAAAATATTTTTTTAAGTATTCGCTTTTAAGTTTTTCGATGTTTGGCTAAGTAATTAGTAGTATTCAGTAATTGGTAGGATATTCTAATTAAAGGGTTAAAAAAAGTCGTTACATTGAAGTTTTTTAACTTAAAAGTATTTTTTAAAAAGGTTTAAATATATTTTCTACCAGATTTTATTAAATTATAGAACATCTTGAAATAAAATTGCAAATTTTTTGCAATATTGAAAGTTTTACATAAAACACATGAAGGATACTGACTTAAATGAACCAATGAAAAAATTATTTATTGCAAAAAAATATATATAATTTTTTAATTTTGATTCCGAAAAACATATTTTTTTTTCTATAATACGAAGGAACCAATTTACGGCATTACCACTATCAAAAGTTCGTTTGGTTTCAGTTTATTGATTGGAAAAAATTAACATTTTATTAATAAAGGATCCGTTATTGAATTCATAAAAACCTTTTAAAGATAACAGCCTTATTAATAAATAATAATTTTACTTCGCGAAAGACACGGCATAAATTTTTATTTGAAATACATATTTAATCTTAAAACTTTATAACGTTAATCTTCTGTAATTAACATACAAAAAATCACAATCGGCTTCTTCAAAGCCAAACTTTTATTAATAGCAGTCTCAACTAACTTCAACATCCTCTTTGAAAAATATATGAAAAAATATTTTTTTAAAAATGCATTCTCGTGCATTATCGCGCTCTTTCTCTAAAATTTCAATTCTGAATGATGCCAACACATATAAGTCATAATTTTATATAACGTGTAAGAAAAAATTAAAATTAGCTAAGTCATCAAGAAATTTCAAAAGTTATTGGAAACTTTAATAAAGTTTCTTAGATTTGTTGATAATTAGCTTGAAACTAACTATTTGCAGATTTATCTGACTATACCAATCACTTTGATTCGAAGAGCCAATTATCAAGCCAATCAAGAGTTTTATCCATTTCATCCTTTGAAACTGATGGTGTACTGAATCAAACAGTCAAAACAATTTATCTGTAATCCGTAAAACTTATGCAATCAGTTCTCTGCAAATCTTCTCGATAAATAATTATTTCTTCGGATTGCGGTTTGAAGTGTCGCCTGTTGGTCGGAGCAGGAATGAACAAAGTCTGTTACTGTTTTGATCAATTTTGTTTGTACTACACTTAAATGTTAAACACCAAGAAAGAGTTTAGTCATTCACAGTATCAATATTTATAGTTTCGATAAGTCCACGGAGTGTATAGGGTCAAATGATAAGATCGTGGCTCTTCTAAGTAGTTTTTTTTATGAATATAATATTGAATACTATTCATAGTGACTCATAACAATTACCTCCCTTCTAAAGCATGATTTATTCAATTTCTGATCATGTCCTCTGGTCCGGCTATTTAAGGTAAAACATAAGCCTTCCATGTCTCCCTGTTTTTTGAACTTGAATAACTTTGTTTGAATGTCTTTGAATCAGAATAAACAAGGGCTATTCACAAACTTGAAACATTAAGGGCGTTCAGTACCCCAAAATCAGTGAAAAAATAAAAAATAAAATTATTGGCTTAAAATACTATTACAACCTTTATTAATAATGTTACAAAGTATCAAGACGATTGGAAAAATATATTTGACATCAAAAGCCATTTTATTTAACCCTTTCCTTACTGAAACGGGTTAACTATAAAAACTTTAAGCGCGTTTTTCTCAGAATGTGATTTTTTGAACTTCTATGTACCTTTTCTCAAAAACTATGCAATGTTTTCTCGTAAACTTTTTTTTATATGATGTAATACATAGTATAGATTAATCTGAGGTAATAAATTTCAATAAAACTAAAGTGAAAAAAATTTCATGGGGCAAAAAAGTGAAGAATTTCATGCTTTTTTTGGTACTTAAAAACTTTTTTTTAATTTTATTTAAAAAATCGAACAGTTATTTAAAAAAAAAAACTTTTAAGCTCAGATTAATATATAAGGTTGGTATAACACACACAGAAAATTTCAAGATGATCTGATCAGTAGTTATTGTGAAAAGGTACATTGCGATTGGCCAATTTAACATTTAACAAGAAAATTTTAAGATGATCTGATCAGTAGTTATTGTGAAAAGGTACATTGCGATTGGCCAATTCAACATTTAACATTTAACAAGAAAATTGCAAGATGATCTGATCAGTAGTTATTGTGAAAAGGTACATTGCGATTGGCCAATTCAACATTTAACATTTAACAAGAAAATTTTAAGATGATCTGATCAGTAGTTATTGTGAAAAGGTACATTGCGATTGGCCAATTCAACATTTAACATTTAACAAGAAAAAATTTTAAGATGATCTGATCAGTAGTTATTGTGAAAAGGTACATTGCGATTGGCCAATTCAACATTTAACATTTAACAAGAAAATTTTAAGATGATCTGATCAGTAGTTATTGTGAAAAGGTACATTGCGATTGGCCAATTCAACATTACCGATATACAACGTACCGAACCCCCTTAATGTTTATATGACACGACGATACTACTATATTGGAAACTAAAATGGAAAAGATAATGGAAATACAGTATGTGTATGCGAAAAGATCCAGTTAATTGAGCGTCAAAAATTCTTTTTGAAGATATGAACCAAAACACTTATTTCAATTTATTACGATATCAAACATTATATTAAATTAAATTGGTTAATAAATGGTAGCCAATGCAGCAAAATTAGAAACTAAAGTGAAAGATATAATCCAAATACTGTTTCTAACAAAAATCAATCCATTCAATCGTTAGCAAACACTCTGGATATCTGCAACTAAAAAAATATTTTTTATTTTATCACGACAACAAACGCTTTTTTAAACGATTTCAAAAACAGTAAATGCTTTACAATATGCTTCGCAAACTGCACATTCTCTACATGTTAAAATTACTCAATATAATCCAGGAAAAACACTCGTAATGACAATATTTATATTAGAAAAAATCTGTAAACTAAAATCACTGAACTTTTTAAAAACATTTCACTGGTCAATATCAAGGTATTTAATGCTACTTGGCCCACAACTAATAGGGCCAGAGAAACTCTCTGTGACGTAACACTATGCGTCGGCATCGGGTTGTCGTCTGCTCCGGAAGAGAGTACCGAAACCTGTCCGTAACCTGAAAAGTATATTGGGCCGTGCGGGAAGAAAAGCTGACAAGCCGTACAAGACGGATAGTGTGATGCCACCAAGAGCTTCTCTGGCCATAGGCCATGCTACAGCCGATTTTTCCTATTTGCAGGAGCTCTATCCCAATTCATGGACTCCGATAGCCATCGCTCTCATTGTGATCATAGGGTCATCACTGTCCATCATTTCTCTCGTCATATCCCTCTTCATTTTCTTCTACTTCAAGTGAGTACCAGAATTCATTTTTTAAAATTATTTATTTAAAAAAATACATCAATATTCCTTCGAACTTCGAAAAAATTATCAAACAATTATCAATCCCACAAAGAAGATTAGAGAAATTATTAATTTTGGCTTATAAAAGTTTGAAATAGAATCAGATGAAGGCCCTTGTCTGTGGAAGCGGTGTACACTCTAAAAAAAATCTGTAAGGTTACTAAGAATTCTCTAGGAAACTCAGCTTCCATAAGTTTTTTTAGTAATGTTACATTAGAAATATGTGTATATATTACTAATTAAAGCTTAGTATCCAATACAATCATTTAAATTGCAAGCATACTATAAAAACTTCAGTAAACGTTACAAGATATATTCTAGTAATCAATACACCCACTTATGTAGTATCTTTACTAGGAAAAAGTTAGTAACTAGCAGTTTAAAAAATGTTAAACAAGAGGGCGCCACTAATTTTCTTTTAGTCAAGAATTATTTCGACTTTTCCGGAGCAGGTCGCAGGATTCGAGCTCACAACCTCAAGATTAGCTCGTCTTTCAACGAGAAGTAGCGCGCTTGTCCACGCGGTCATCGGGACATGCAGATCCTTTGCGTGTAAATAATGAGGTTAAAATCTTGATCGATATAAAGCTTTCGGATATGAAGTTTTAGAAATAATTTAACGCAATTTGTATGTATGTACTAAAATAAAAAAAACACGTTTTTCGGTTTCTCATCGTTGCGATATTGATTCGTTATAATTTTTCGATGAAAAACACATTGATTGAATTTTCACCTTTGACCGATATCGAATCAGACTTTTATCTCTTAGTCTCGTACACTTTCAATTTACGGACGCGATCACCGGTTAGTTTTTGCTAAAGCCGATTGCCGATCGAACAAATTTCGAGAAACAAAACAATGCAATAAGGGAAACTACGCATCTCTCAAAAAGATAGCCAGGTGGCGCTGTAAGCGTTACAACAATTTACTTAGTATTGCTTAGTATTTCTACAGTAGTTTCTTTAGGTTACAGATGATTTTCTAGTAAATGGTGAAAACCTGTTAAGTTACTAAGTAATCGTTAGTAAATTCAAGCCAAATTTTTTACAGTGTAGGGGGTAGATTCTGTAACAAACCAACTTGTTTTTAATAAAGCCGGTAAGTTAAAGTAAGGTCTGGTCTATGAGGATGATGATTATTTTTGTTTTTCACAGCATTCGATCTCTAGGGACTAGAGTTTTATCTCTCAGAATTCAACGAGCTTGTAACTTGATGTAACTTAATAAATATTTTACTGTTGTATTTATGCTCTTAACACATTTTTTGAACCTAAAACACAGTATGTATTTAAAAGATAAAACTAAACCATTTTAAATAACATAAATGCTCTAAGAAGAACTGTAACAATTTAGCAGTAATTATGACGATGTAATCCCGGTAAATTACCAAAGCAAATTTGATACTCATTTTTCGGTTTAAAATATGATGAAATATTGAGTATATACATAAACAACGGACCGACTTTAGTAAAGTTCGCGTTATTAGTTACTACTAATCAATTTTGGTGCCTCGGAAATCGTATTGATCTCGGAGTTTGAGATTTTTAAGAGGGATTGACAGTCCCATAGAGCTAATGCATTAGTTTTTGAAACACAACTTTCACAGAAGTATTACTTTGCCATGTTAGCCCTTTTCCTCCTGGTACGGGAATCACTATAACATCAAAATGAAACTAATTTGAATTGAAAATCTTATCTAATTATTTAATAATACAGGTTTGAAGTTTTTAAGTGCCAAAAATCTACTGCAGATGGCGACATTATTTTAAAATTTTATAAAATGATAATTAAATAACCGGAAACTATTTTCTTTTCAACTTAGTTTTAAATAAATGTTATGATGATTGTGATGAAAATGGGATAGCATGGCAAAGCCAATTTTTTTTGCAAAAGTTGTGATTTTAAATAATGTATTAGAGCTCTATAGGACTGACAGTCCCTCTTAAACATAGAGAGAGCCCTATACTTTAAACCATTCTTGACTTATAATCCAAAGTAAAAAATGTTAAAAAAGTTTTGGATCTTAGCTTGCACCATGGAATACAATATAAATCAGCAACACATACTCGTAATAGACACACTTTAAAGATGACCGATAAACTAATCACTTCATGAGTAACTTCAGCGGTGTGACGTCATGTAACAAAAGTTACCTGATAATGCGTTAAAGTGTTACAGTTGCTATTATAAATATAAAAACACATACACAAATGCAAAAACATTGCGAAAAAGGTAACTATATTTACCGAGTAAAGTTTCGTAGATAACAAGCAAAAGCAAAACTGTTTTACCGTATGTGAAAATAAAACTCATGTTGTTGTTGTTGTCGTGTGACCAGTGCAATAATATTAAGTAGAAAAAAATAATGAAAAAAGACTATTATACTCTCGAGGCAATGGCACCAACATGACTTGAGCAATAAATTGTGAATAACCCTCATACTTCCATACTATGCTTTCTCGCAGGCAGTAAAAAAAACGAACATGGAAAAGTTGAGCTGTGACTTTAACTGCATGAATATGACGTCCCTAAGGCCATTCTATATCCATTAATATAAACAACCAATTATATTTGTAACATTATGATTAGAGTACAATGCAAATTGGAGAGGAAATGCAAAATACGCTTCAAAATTCTTGATATAAGAAAACTTTGCATGTATTTATTGGAAAAAAATACTCAATCTCATTTAAATTTCCCCAAAAGGTAAATAAAAATCGATATTTGAAGTAGGAAATCAGAACTTTCAAAAGTCCAAAATGGCTCTTTTTTAATGGCGAATAGAACGTTTGGTTGCTGTACACTGAAACTAAAACTGGTTTTGATGATAAAACCCGATACGGCTGTGAGACTTTTTAAATTGTTCCACAGAAGAAAGTTTTGGTAAAATTCAATTTCTGAAAGTCCAAACTTGTGGGAATGAGATATATTTGGAAAACTATTGATTATTTAAGGTATTGAAGAAAATTTAATAGAATAAACAACATAAGAGTTAAAGAGCATTGTTGGTTTTGTGTTGAAAAAAAAGTTGATGTTAGAGGAAAGTTGGAAAAGAATGTTATACATAAAATCTTTACTTTTTTCTTTACCGAAAAATTGAACTATTATTAGCATTTTTAGAGACTGCTTTAATTTTTGCTGTATAAGATTCTTATTTTTAAGTGTTCCTCCAAAATTCCGACTTCTACTGATTTAACTCATCGACGGACCGTACTCTATTAGACTATGTTAATTCTCCTTTGACAATGCAAGAAAACAACACCTCTTGAAATCACAATCTTTATTTTTAGTTGGCACACTCATTCTTCTCACACATCTCATTATTCATGCACAAATATAAGGAACACTAAGCAACTTATCATTACACCGACGGGAGAAAAGAAGGCCGACTGTAAAAACCCATCACACAAGAGTTTCAATAACCACCAGAGGTCAACTCTGTTCACAAGACCTCGGTCAGCAATGGCTGCCAAAAAGCCACATCACACACTTCTTCAGAACTGGTTGCCATCGCAACAGTCACAGCATTTCAGTGGCCGCAGATATAGCGACCTCTAAGGTATTTTAGATTACGCGGCGCAAACATTCTCCCCCCGTTGCAATGTTATAAACATTCAACATATAAGCAATATAAATTTCACAAAATTTCAATAAACAAGTTATAAAAGTCAATAAACAGAAAATTTCCTGGAACAATAAAATTCAAATATATAAAACATCAGCAAATCAAATATCAAACACATTTTAATCTAATATGGGTAGTAAACATACGCGGGAAATTGCTCTTTTATATACTCCAGTCTGGGTTTTTACCTTTACAACCCGCACCAAGTTATCATTACCACTATATAATTCCAAAATACGACCCAAAGGCCATCGAAAACTAGGTGTGCAATCTTCCACCAGAATTACCAGATCACCTACCTTTACATTTGCCTTTTGGAAGCGCCACTTGGTTCTTTGCTGCAACCCGCTCAAATAACTACGGTTCCACCTATTCCAGATTAGTTGGACCAAACGGGTCACTTTTTGCCACTTTTTTAAACAATTTTCATTTAACCTAGTTAGGTCAGGTTCAACGATAGAATTAAGTGATCGGCCTATTAGAAAATGTGCCGGAGTTAAAACTTCAAGATCATCAATAGAACTCGATAAGGGGGTTAAGGGTCTTGAGTTAAGCATTCCTTCAATCTGAACACTCCGTCAGAAATTCCTCATAGGTTAACTTTGCCCCACTCACAATTCTCTTAAAATGATATTTAAAAGATTTTACGGCAGCCTCCCAAAGACCACCGAAAGAAGGTGCTCTCGGAGGAATAAACTTCCATTCGATTCCTTCAGCCGAAAGATAGCCCGCTAGTTGTTCATCTGGTTTTTTCACTAGATTTAATAACCGTTTAATTTCGTTATTTGCGCCAACAAAATTTTTACCATTGTCAGAATACAGCTTAGCGCTTTTACCACGGCGGGCAAAAAACCTTTTTAAAGCCGCTATGAAAGCCTCTGAAGTTAGATCCGACACAATTTCCACATGAACGGATTTGGATACAAAGCACACAAAAATACATATAAAAACCTTATGAAAAATACCCTTCCTCTGGTTACGATATTTAATCATAAATGGGCCACAGAAGTCTACCCCAGTGCAATTAAACGGATAATCGGGAACTACCCTATCCCTGGGCAAGCTACCCATTAACTGTGATGTCACAGTTGGATTAGCCCTATAGCAGGCGATGCATTCATGCACTATTTTTCTGCAAATAGAACGACCATTCAAAGGCCAAAATTTTTCCCTGACACAATGTAACAGTGCAGATGCACCAACATGCAAGTTTTTAGTATGAAAATACTTAATTATGCTGCTGGTCAGGGCATGACTATTTGGCAGAATAGCAGGATACTTTGCATCGTAGGGCAAATCAGAATTTCCCAAACGTCCTCCTACCCTCAAAATACCATCTTTGTCTAAAAAGGGATTCAAACTTTTTAGCTTACTATTAGGCAGGACATTCCTCTGACACTGGATGTTCCTAATATCTGTTGGGAAACATTCATTTTGAACCATTTTGACCATGCATTTTTCTGCATTTTCTATTTCTGTGGCACTAAGGGGGCCTGAAAACTTAACATTGGAATTTTTAAAATTATTTACAAATCTTAAACAATAGCACAAAATACGAAGAATTCTAATATAATTATTATTAATGCACAATAAGTCAGACAATAAAGATAATTCACAATTTGTTGCAAGACAAGTCCTAGTTATAGGCATATCAGGTCCCAAAGTTACCTTCAGTTCACGAGAGTACTCGGAATCAGTCTCCATTGGCAACTCGTTTGTCCCGCTGGACAATTTTCCTTCTCTGATAAACGGAGGTCCATTCCACCACAAATCAGCGTTCGGCAGACTAGCAGGTTCCAACCCACGGGAAATGATATCCGCAGGGTTGAGAGGAGACGGTACGTGGCACCACTGACAGCCCTCTGTCAGCCGTTGAACCTTAGATACGCGGTTGCCTATGAAGGTCTTCAGGCGATTTGCAGGTGTCTTCAACCAAGCAAGTGCAATAGTTGAATCGGTATGCAACATAATTCCGCTCATCTCACACCTCAGACAGGAACGGATTTTGTCCATAAGCTGGGCAAGCAGAACACACGCACAGAGTTCTAATCGCGGAATTGAAAGCACTTGAATAGGTGACACTCTAGATTTGCTCGCTATTATTGTGGATTTCACAACATCACTCGAATAGAAGCACTGCAAGTAGACGACAGCTCCATAGGCTGCCTCGGAGGCGTCGGCAAACCCTTGAATGAAGATTCTCGACGCGACGTCTGTGAAAACGTATCTGTCGATCCTAATGTCTTCAATACATTTCAGCGTGGCCACAAAACTATCCCATTCACTTGCGATGGGCTCAGGAAGCACATCATCCCAACCAAGTTGACTCTGCCACAGCCGTTGGAGAAGAATCTTCGCAAGTGTCACCGTTGGACCCAGGAATCCGAGTGGGTCATACAGCCTGGCAATGACACTAAGCACCTCCCGTTTGGTGTATGAAGATTGCCTCGAAATAGACACCTTGAACACGAACTGGTCTTGAGAAGGTTTCCAGGAGATGCCCAGGGTCTTCACAGCCATCTCTGAGGTCTCCGAAAACGAGTGCTCGGTGTCTGATGACAGCGAGCTGTTCAGGAGCTCATTGGAATTCGAAGACCACTTGTGAAGGGACATTCCACACGTCTGCAAGGCATCGATCAGTTGACTCTGAAGGGCCCGGGCTGCCACCAAGTCAGGGGCTCCACTGACGACATCGTCCATATAGGAATCATGCAGCAGAACATCGGAAGCCAACGGGAATCTTAACTTTTCGTCACTGGCTAGTTGCTGTAATGTTCTTATGGCAAGAAATGGTGCACTGGTTGTGCCATAAGTAACAGTCTTCAGGCGGTAAGTTGAAGGCTCATCACTGGCTCTTGCCTTCCACACGATTCTTTGAAGATCTCGTTGACTTGGGTCAATCAGAATCTGTCTGTACATCTTCTGAATATCGGTGGTGAAAGCAAACTTGTGTCTTCTGAACCGGGTAATTGTTTCGAAGACGTCCTCAGTTACCTCACCCTTCATAAGGATGTCGTTCAAGCTAGTACCTGATGTTGTTGGAGATGACGCATTAAATACCACTCTGAGCTTCGTTGTGCTTTTCTCAGGACGAAGCACACCATGATGGGGAATGTAGTAATGTATGGATGGTTCACTTGACTCTTCAACTTTTTCCATATGCCCCAAGGCCTCGTACTCGTCCATGAAATCTTTGTACAACGTCAAGTAGTCTTGATCTCTGGACAACCGCTTCCACAGGGACTCAAGCCGTTTCAAGGCAATACCCTTTGATTGTCCCAAGCACGACGAATCTCTAGCCAAAGGCATCGACACCACAAATCGACCATCCTCATCTCTCTCATGAGTGCTCACAAAATGCTCTTCACACAACGAAGATTCTTTACATTTTGGCAGTTCCCCTTCAACACTTTCAACCTCCCAAAACTGCCTCAATGTCTTGTTCAAGTCCTCAAGAATCAGTCCACAATGAACACTGCTCTCGAACTCTTGGTCTACAACACCACTTACCACGTAGCCAAATACAGTATTTTGTAACACCAGTTGCGAGTCCTGAGCCTGGAACTGACCTGGTTTCAACAACGAATAAAAAACCTCGGCACCCAATAGAACGTCAACAGCACCTGGAACATTGAAACCTGGATCTGCCAATGTAACAAATTCCGACAAATCCTCCTGCACATTAACTAACCTATTTGGGATCACATCGGTTATTTTGTTTACCACCAACATTGACAATTCCCTCATAAAACTTTTGCTCTTATTCGCAACCATTGTCTTAACACAATTAGAAATGGCCATTGTCGCATCGTTAACACACGAGACCACAGTGTTAATTTTTTGCATCTTTAACTGCAACCTCTCTGCGCAAGCTCTAGTGCACAGACAAGATTGAGAACCCACATCCAACAGGCACCGCACTTCAACCCATTCTGAATACCTATTCTTGACTAATGCACGAACAGTGCTTAACAGAACACTTTTTGTACGACTTTTTTCATAGCTTGTAGCAACAATTTGGTGTTGAGGAACCACCTCTGGTTCTTCCCTCCTTGGTCTCTGGTTTGGAACGAAAGGAGCAGCACTTGCCCGCAACCCAGAATCTCTATTCTCTTCGCGGTGGTAATGAATCAACTGGTTATGGGGCTGGCCACAAAAACAATTCTTATTTGATGGGCATTCTCGCAATTTATGAGGCGATAGGCACCGGAAGCACAGCCCATTCCGTTTGACTACATCTGATCTCGCCCAAACAGACAGCCTTTTAAAGTGTGGACACGTATAAAGTGGATGGGTCACGTTATTTTTACAAATAACACATTCCGTACTTTTTGTTTGAGCCATGAACACTTTGGGCTTATCAGATCGCCAATTATTTCCTCTTTGCGTCTTATTTCCCATATACCGTTTTGATTCTACCGGAGCATTCCTATTAATCGGTTCACTTTTTATTTTTGACGATAAGAAAATATCACATTCCCGCCCAAGCTGTTGAGGTCTGAAAAAGGTCTCGCCCTGCTTTACACCAATGTGAGTCATCAGATCTCGATCGAGGGTTTCGAAAATCTTATCCGACACGATAAGTTCGCAAAGGGACTTAAAATCACTTACATTGCGCAATTGGCAATAATAGGCAAACGCGGCGGTCAACCGAGAAGCAAAATGCACGTAAGTCTCAGAGGGCAATTTTTGAGCCTTTTTAAAATTACTAAGGCATTCCTGGGGGGTGGATTCGAACTCTTTCAATACTAAATCCTTAATTTTGGGATAGTTACACAAGTCTTCCTGGCTCACATACACCAACAAATTATTTATTCTTTCACCCAAAATGTTTAGCAAGATCTCGGCTTTAAGCTCTTCTGGTACATCTTTGGTCTGGAAGGCTTTTTCTAACGATTGAAAAAAGAGATTAAACGACTCTGAACTGGAGGGTATCGGGATTGTCAAGGTCTTAACACTTTTAATTAAACTTTCTAATTTATCCCTTGAGGAATTCAGCTCCGATAGTTCCATAGACTGAGAGGTATTTGGCGAGTCTTTCCGGGCATTTGCTAAATCTAATTCTAATTTAAGCTGGGATATCTTTAATTTTTCTATCTCCTCCTCCCGTCTCTCCTTTTCCGAAGCCACAATTTCGTCAATTATGCCTTGAACTACATCGGGATTAGTTTTAAATATTGTACTCCCCTCAATTAGTTCTCGCAACCCAACAACTTTGACATTCTCGGGTATCGTCAACCCCAACTCCTCCGCAATCAGCCGTAACTCATTCTTTCTTAATTTAGTACTCAAAGGCATGATCAATTATTGCAAGTTAAAGAAAGGCAATTCCCAGCAACAATTTAACCCAAAAAACTCGTATATCCAAAAAATTTAATAAAATATCGGGATAGTTTTAAAACACTTTCATGCACAAACACAACATTCAACTACCATAACACTACTAAAATTTCAGAACCAAAGAACCACAATAAATATCGGGTGACCTATAAAACACTTTCACACACAAACACAACATTCAAGTAACTTAACGTAACTACTAAAATTTCAGAACCAAAGAACCACAACACCTCAGTTAGCATATACAACTAACTGCTAAAAAACTCCACGCAACACCACACACACCTCAGCTAGCATAAAATCGCTAAAATCTTCAACTTAAAAACACAACAACACTCACCAAACAGTCGAAACTAGAAGACGCATCACAAACTCTTAAAACACAGACTAAATTCTTCCATAGGTAGCTCGGAACTTATCCAGGTCGATCGGACCAAAATATTTCTCCAAAATTCCGACTTCTACTGATTTAACTCATCGACGGACCGTACTCTATTAGACTATGTTAATTCTCCTTTGACAATGCAAGAAAACAACACCTCTTGAAATCACAATCTTTATTTTTAGTTGGCACACTCATTCTTCTCACACATCTCATTATTCATGCACAAATATAAGGAACACTAAGCAACTTATCATTACACCGACGGGAGAAAAGAAGGCCGACTGTAAAAACCATCACACAAAAGAGTTTCAATAACCACCAGAGGTCAACTCTGTTCACAAGACCTCGGTCAGCAATGGCTGCCAAAAAGCCACATCACACACTTCTTCAGAACTGGTTGCCATCGCAACAGTCACAGCATTTCAGTGGCCGCAGATATAGCGACCTCTAAGGTATTTTAGATTACGCGGCGCAAACATTAAGCTATAAGTAAACTTAAAAAAACATTTCAGTCTCTGAATACCAAATACTAATTTCTTTGAAACAAATTTAAAATCTTTGCAATGATAGCAAACACTCATATAAGTTTTATGAAAATACGCTATATACTACAGTTTATTTATTCTGTCTGTTCTCCTCAAAAGAGAACTAACTTCGAGATCTTTACATTATTAACGTTTATTTTAAAAGGTTTCAAGTGTTTTCACAAATTACTTCCAAAAAACATGATAAAAACGATTTCATTTCCTTTACAAACAAATTCACTCGACATTTACATTTTTGTTTCATGTATCGAATCCATTTTCAAAAAGAAAGTTTCATGTGAAAAAATAATATCAAGCAATAAAAATAACTTTTTGACAAAATAGTTTTACAAATAATTCCTTTATATAAAGAGGTTTAGTAAAAACCCTACACAATTGATGAACGGTCTTGAATTCATTGACGATAAAATAAGTTAATAGCACTGTGTCAGTACAATTTTTTTTACAAAAACAAGGTACATAAATATATGCATTTTTTACAATAACTTCTAACACAATGTATCAAAACGCAACGCGGATTTTTATATATTGCTAGATTAGATAGCTTAGTTTGTTCGGAGGGCATCATTCTATAGAGCTGCAATAAAATTTTATAGCGATCTTCATTTTCTCACCAAAATTACTCCAAATGGTCAAAATGTATTTGTTGCCTACTAATTGAGATTTTGGTTTGAAATAACTTACATTACTTTATTAATTTACAGTTATATTTCAACTATATTAACTTGGATTAAGTGGAAAATAACAGAAACGTTACCCGATAGCAGACTAAATTTCAAAAAATTATTTGAATGCAATTTGAGCTATATTTTCCCGTAAGGAACGGTTACCAATTCGCAAGTAGAAAATATACCAATGTAAATGAAATAAAAGAGTTCAGAAATAAAATATATCTCAGATCAAATTCCCTATCAAACACGAGACTAAAAAAAACACTTATCCCCAATAAATGTATAAATTTGTCACTTAGGTATATTTTTCAAAAGTTAATCAAAACATTTCAGAGCGTTCACGTATACTCAAGCATATTTTTCCTGAGGACCCACTTACATAAGTGTTATGTTTCGGAACGGGAGAAAAAAAAAGTAATATTCTTTTTGGCTTTCGGAAATAGAAAGAAAATATAAAGTGGAAATATTTCTTATCCCTACTTATTTGCGTCCCTGTATGCAAAAAGCCCTTTCGGGCATTTCAAATATTCTTTTCCTAAATGCGACTTGGATGAGAGCGAAACACCATATTGGCATAAAAAACATCATGTAGGGATGTGGAAGAATATAACACAGAAGTCTTCCGTAACACGTTTTTTCTTGAAAAAAGCAGGTCTGTTTGGTGATTCAGTATTTTACAAAACTGCGGGGATGAGGGGGCCAGTCGGTTAGGCATCCGCCTAGCATGCGAAAGTTCCCAGGTTCGGTCCGGGCATCGCCAAAATAACTGCAGAAATATAAACGGCCCGTGCAGCGAAAATAACCGACGGCCATGGCCCCGTGTAGAGGTACGTTAAATATCCTTCCTAGTCCCAACGCTGCGTACGATGTCGCAGTAATTGTTGCGTTGGGTGCCGACTCAGGTTCGGCCCATCACTTGACTGCGCTTCGAAAATACGACGCCCGTCGCCAATAGCCCTCGTGTAGTTCTAGTGCAACGATAATTCAAACCAAACCTAAACCTAAAAAACTGCAAGTTTTTAATAATATAGCTTATTTTACGGAGTCAGATAAAAGTAACTTTTAATGGCTTCAATTATTAAAAAAGTTATTTTTCTATCAAAAATTAACATTTTAATTATCTAGTAATTCCTCAAATGTTGATTGTTGGAATCACAATTTAAAAAAGTATTTTCCTTTAACTATGAATACAGCCGTACTTCTCAGTTTGAACATCATTTGGAGTCTTCTTAACCTCTTGCGACATGACGTCCCCATTTGGGGACATTTTTTAAAACCTACCCACAAACACAATTAACACTAGTGAAGTCACACTTTAATGAAGTTGAACGAGGGTCAATACGATATTACAGTTCTAAAAAAAATATTAATTTTTTTTTCAAACTTTTCAAAAAGTTATTTTAGTAATTAATTTTAAAGGCATTTAGCATTAAAAATAATGTTTAAATATCTGTTAGCTACAAATAAGTGATACGACCTTTTTCTTGCATGTATAGCACTTCTAAAAATGTGTATTTTTAGAGTTCAAGGTGTGTCTCTAAGTCTCTAAGTTTACTACTACTCCAGGTCAAGTAGCTATTAAAACAATTTTTTTAAATAATTTCTTTGAAAAACATACTTTTTAGCAGACACTATTAAATCAAAAGAGTGAAATCCACTAATGTAGGAGAAGTGCATTTTCGACACTGGAAAGGAGTGAATATTAACTCAGACTGAGTTAAAATCACTCGTTTTTGGAGTGATCCTGTAGCAGGTTTAACATACTAAATATCCACTCCTATAGGGGAAGTGCATTTTCGACACTAGAGAAGTGAAAATTAACTTAGACTGAGTTAAAAATCGCTCGTTTGTTTTAAGAGTGTACATTTGTATGAAAAGTATGTTTAGATTATAGTAATATACTTGTAGGATTTTGCTCGAGTCTTAAGAGGTTAAGTTTTTTTATTTAGTCTAAAATGAGTACTTTGAAGAATTTTTTTTAACTAAAACCTAGTTTGCGGTTTGTTATTTTCCCGACATCTTAAATATGTATTAGAATATCAATCCTAAAAGCATTCATTATCGTGCGATCATATTTTAATAAATACGTGAAATTGAAGGGCTAAAAGAATATAGGAAAAATATCAAACTCTTTCGTTGCTTTTTTCAATTTTATATCGCCTTTTACTTTTGTTTAAAATTTAGCAAACATTTTCACCGATAGATGATGGAATGCAATAACTACAGAACTATAAATTTTAAGGCTTCATTATACATAAATTCACATCACATAGTAATAGCCTTTGGAGCCTCTGGGTTTGGGTTCGAATCCTGATAAGGCATGGATCTTTGTGTTTGTCGGCTATGCGGAGTAAGTGCTCGTTAACACTATTGGGTCTGAAAGTCCTGTGGGCGGTCATTGCGCAGTTTCCCATGAGTACAAGTCCCTGGTGACTATTTCCCTCCCCTTCAGGGACGCGTCTAAATTGTGGAGGTGGCGCGTGATAGATGGCAGCATCTGTCGAGTATGTGTGTGTTGTGTCTGTCTTACTTGACGAAGGTTATAAACGGGTCTCTGACCAAGCACACAAACCTGAAAATTCTCTACTAACCTACCTACCTATAGTAAAAGCAGCTATTTTACTATTTCCCTATTAGTGAAAAATCGCAGGATTTCTTTGCAGTGTGTGTTTTTCTTCAAAAAGTTGTAACTTGGTACATTTTATTGATTTCGACAATATTAGTTTTAGGGCCTCTTGATAATCAGAAACATTTTACTCATACCGGGGCATCCATAAAAGTAACACTTTATGTTCTAAATGAAGATTAAGGAATGTTCTCTGGAGCGCGCAATATTTTTTTTCTAATCCTTAGCACTCTAACATCTTTAATAAAACAATAGCTTTATATTAAATATGCCTGTATAGTTTAAAAGCGTAGCTTAAAAAAAACATGAAATTTACACAACTGGTGCTTGAAAAGAACTCAAAATTCGTCTCTCAAATCAACAATAAAAAAAAAACGTCGAGTTTCGTCGTTCGGATGTTACTTCATTTCACTTCGATTTTCTTTTTTGTTTAAATTTATTTCCGAAAGAAAGCGAAATCAGTCTTTTATAAAAACTACACTTGTTTTTGATAAGTAATTGAACTGAGCACTTAAATCCTTTTTAAATCGACTTATTTCAATTTAAACATTATGATATTGGTTATAAAATACATATGCCCATTAAATAATATTCTTCTTTTGAAGTAGATTTTTTTTCAAAACTTATTTCCTGAAGTGTTTTATTGGATAAAGATTGTTCTTAAATGTGACAAATATTGAGATATTTTATTTTAAAGTAGACATGGAAAACTTGACTTCAAAATTTGAACGAAAAGGTTTCAATTTTTATTTTTTGAGAGTCCATTAGGTTTAAAAAAAACTAAGTTAAATATTCACAAAAAGCATTTTGTATTTTGCGTTAAAATTTAAATTACAGCGCATTATAAATTTATTTATGTATTTTTTGCCGTATGTAAATTTAGCATTTAAGAAGGACAAATTTGCAGAAAGAACTCATTTTAAATATGTACCTTAAAATCAAATTAAGCGTTTTTTGCGGTTTTGACATGCAGTAGTAATAAATATTTACCGTCACAAACCTCTGGTTTTTATGTCTATAAAGTTTGATATTCGCGGACTTTGTAAATTAAATAGCAATTAAAAAGTTACCCATGTTACCGGAGTTGAAAATATTTACAGGATAAGATTAGCTTTTTATAAGAGTCCAGACAAAATAGAAGCTCAACCTCGGAAAAATTCCGATGAAAATTGGAGACCTTAAGAACACCATTTTCAATGACCTTATAAAAGTCCCCATGATTTTGAGGGGTGCTAACTTTTTTATTCAAGGGCAAAGCTCAAAATATGCTAATTAGCTAGTACATGAAAAAATGAATAATACAGTCGCGTAAGATATCATTTTATATGTTTTAGATTGCTTTAAACATAGTCATAACTTTTAAAAGCTCTAAATTAATATATTAGTGTTCCATTTTGAGTTGCGGACGCCATTTTGAATTTAATTGGCTTAAAATTTTAATTTCTAAAAATGAACACCATGGGCATGTGAGGAGTCTCTTTATATGTTTTTGATCACTCGTGGCACGTTTTCAACTCAAGCCTCGCCTTCGCCGCCCCGGTGGCACAATCGTTAGGACGATAGCCTTTGGAGCTGCTGGGGTCGGGTTCGAATCCCGGTCAGTCATGGATGTTGTGACCGTCAATAAATGTTGTTATTTGTCTACGTGTTATTTCTTTCTTTGTGACTGTAAAAACTCTGTGTCTGTCCCACTTGACGAAAGGTTATAAGCGGTTCTCTGAACAAGCACACAAGCTGGAATATATATGTACCATACCATACCATACCTTGCCTCGCCTTCACCTTCAAGCCTCGAAAAATCCTAGTAGCATCGCTGTTATAAAAAAAAACGTGAAAATATTAATTTTCTTTATTGCATTGCAATTTAAATTTTTGTATTGAACTTTAACGCTGGTAATTAACCTTAAGATCAAATAAATATCGGCAAAATAAAAAAAAAATAAAGAGTATAGTAATAAAATATAAAGCAAAGAAATAAAGCAAAATTTAAAAAAAAATGCTTAAGAAAAAAACTCAACTTCAAATGTTTAAAACACCACGAAATCAGCTCGCTGCACATTTTAACTCAATTTCTGCTAAGAAACCAACTTTCACAAAACGTTTAAAACTTCTTTTCTGATTAAATGGAGCTTTCAAAACTCCCGAAGGTTAAACTCAACGCTTTAGAAAAGATTCAATTAAAATAACAAAGCTTTTGAAACTTTTTTAAAGTTTGAATTGCGCCTTCAAAGACCTTTTCAAATCAAAAGACTCTTTAGATACTTTTTAAGGGAAATAACGCTTACAGAACTTTTGCTTTCACATACCTAGTTGTTCTGAAAATCTTTGAACTTTAATAACACCTTTTAACATAACATTTAATGGAGCCATGTATTTATGACAGTTTTTAATGTTATTAATAACAAACAGTTATTCGCTTATGTAAAATACATTTTTAGAGAAAAATACCTTTGTTATATACAAGAAAAATATTCGGTAAACAATGCATTATATATTTTTTTAAATATATACTAAGTGCGTAAAATTATTTTCAATCGGATAATTGTTCAGTTGAAACAATTGGACAAATTTAGTCACTGTCACTTAGAACCTCAATCACAATCTTACTCTATCTCAAAATAATTCATTCAATTCATTCGACACACCAAACATAAATACAAGTTTAAACATGTATTTATCTGAAAAATATGTTTACATTAAGAATATATTTAAATGATTATAAAAACACATAAAATAATAATAGACTGGAAAACAAATCTGTGTTATGGACAGATTAAACTTTTACCAAGCTTACAAGTGCGGAACCTAATTAATTTATGATAGTTGGGAAACAAAAAAAAATAAGATTTCGGATGCAAAATAATAAAAATAAATGACTTGTTGTGAACATAAAGTTCGCAACAAATCATTTTTAGTATGACCATGTCTCGTAAGGTAAACTGCAGTATCAAGACTAATGACTTGGACCGTTGTTGTAAGCAATAGATAACTTTAACCTACCATAAAGTATACTAAAAAGACGTAGAAGTATACTATGATTATTTCATGGTAAAAATTATCAAATTTATGGTTTCAGTCACTGCAGTTTGCATACCAAAGTGATAACGGTAGGTTTTAATGGGTTAATTCAACCAAAAAAAGAGCACTTTCCCTCCATTTAGGTTTAAACCTCATTTCCAACCAATCTATTTTTCCCCATACTTATTTCCCTATTCTTTTTTTATTCAAGCATAGTTTACCCTAATCTATCGCCCCACATTTTAGTTTTAAACGCATTTATTTTCATTCAATTTAACACTTTCTAATGCCGCCTCGGTGTACTGGCCTTTGGAGCTGCTGAGGTCGGGTTCGAATCCCGGTCAGGCATGGATGTTTGTGACTGTCAATAAATGTTGTTATTTGTCTATGTGTTATTCATCTCTTTGTGACTGTAAAATTCTTTCTGTGTCTGTCCCACTTGACGAAAGCTTATAAGCGGTTCTCTGAACAAGCACACAAGCTGGAATACATATATGTCTAGTAAGGAGGAGGGGCAGTAAAGAAGAAAGCAACTCTTTAGTGTAGAAATATCCATTTAATGAAGTGCAGCTCTGAAGAATTACATCCTCTCTCCACCCTTACCGCCTTTACTAGTGACAAAAAGATGGCGGTTAAGGGCAGAGTTTCAATAAGTGGCCGATAGATGGCGCTGATACAACACTCTGCTATCCTGACGTTTGTCGTCCCGACAAATAGCAATTGAATAAAATAAAAACATGCTATCTAAATATTAAAAGTAAACATGTAGCAAGATAAAAATTAAACGTAAACACTTAGAAAATAATACACTTAAATTCACTACTAATACTGAAAAGAACTATAAAAATTAGCATAAACAAATAAAATACTTTTATGCATTTCTCAAGAAAATTATTCTAAAATCACTTTAAAATTCTAATTTGAAAATTATGAAATAGAAGAAAACACTTATAAAATTAACTAATCAAGTAAGTAAAAATAAATTTTAGAGTCTGTGCAAAAAGTTCTTAGCACAATTTGGGAGAAAAAAAAATAAAGTTCTGGACTTCAGAAAGTTTGTAGAATAAAAGTCAAAGTTCAGGTTTTTGCCCAACTCTTCATTTGGTCGGCAGATGTGGATGTGCATGCTGGTCCTTCACCTGTACCGGTCTTGCGTACATCATATCTGTCGTTTGGGCGAACTTTAGTCACGACGTATGGGCCGAAAAACTTTTGACGAAGTTTTAAGCCTGTCCCGAACTGAGTACGTTTGATGGCGACTATATCATCAAGTTTGTATTTGGTAGCAGTCTTGCGACGAGTGTTATAGTTGTGCCTGCTCTGTTCTTGTTGTTGCAATATATTTGCTTTGGCTTCTTTGCGCATTTGTTGTTGATGTTGGACGACTGAGTGTATATGTTGTTCTTCTAAAATTTTCTTGATGTTAAGATCTTCTTTATTTTTCATTTTAACTCCTGTTAGAAGCTCGAAGGGTGTGTACTTAGTAGCTGAAGAGATAGTGCTGTTAATTACACGTTGTACAGCTGGTATGTGCTTGAACCATTTGTTCGGATCATCAAGGGATAACTTGGAGATAACTGGAATTAGCGTTCCATGGAATTTTTCAACCTGACCGTTTCCTCTTGGCTGACCTGTAGTGATTGTGATATGTTCAATCTTCTCATCTTCGCAGTATTTCTTGAATTCTGTTGCAGTAAAAGCTGATCCGCGATCTGATATTATTCGTCTAGGATTTCCAAAGGTGGTTTGCTGAAGTTGAAGTTTGTCCAGAGCGTCTTTTGCAGATGTTGACTTGACAGGATATATCCAAATGAACTTTGTAAAGGCATCTACCACAGTGAATATGTACTTGTAGTTTTTGTTTGTGCTTGGCAGTGGCCCTAGAAAATCTATATGGTATGTGTCTAATGGAATGTCACCTTTAGGAATGGGATGGAGAAATCCTTCTTGTTTTCCTGTTTTTCGTGAGGCAAGTATGCATTTTACACAGCTGGATATTACGTTTTCGACAGTTTTACGTATGTTTGGGAAATAAAATTGTTGTTTAATTAAAGCTTCAGTTTTATGATACCAAAATGTCCTTTATTGTGTTCAATTTGTACGATTTGTTTTTGCATGTCTTGTGGTATTACTAAAAGCTCTTGGTCATTGACTATTTTGTAAAGAATATTATTTTTGTATTTGTATTCTGATGTTGGAGAGTGTTCTAGTAGTTGTTTAATACTTAGTGTGAACTCATCTTTTGACTGAGCTTCGCAGATTTTTCTGGTTGTGTCATCAACTTGTATTGTCATGACAGGATAACGGCTAAGTGCGTCGACATGTTTCATCTGCTGTCCTGGTCTGTGAATTAGTTCGTAGTCGAAATCTTCTAGCAACATTGCCCATCTGGCAACTCTAGGAGGCAGTTCTTTTTTGGACATTGTTTTTTGAAACGCTTGGCAGTCAGTGAAGATTTTGAATTTGGTACCAACAAGATAGTGTCGAAATTTCTTTAATGATTCTACTATTGCTAAAACTTCTAATTCATATGATGTATACTTTTCTTCTTGTGGGGATGTTTTACGACTCATATAGTGAATGGGATGCAGGTTGTTCTCGTTGTCAGCTTGAAGCAAAATAGCACCAAAACCTTTTGATGAAGCATCACAGTGTAATTGTAATGGTGAGCCCTGTTTGTATAAGTGTAACACAGGTTCTGTGGAGAGTGCTTGTTTTAGTTGTAGAAAAGCTTGCTGTTGTTCTCTGCCAAAGTGAAAAGGTGTGTTGTTTCGTTAAAGATCACTTAGTGGCCTTGCAATGGCTGCATAGTTCTTTATGAATTTTCTAAAGAATGAAGTCAGACCTAAAAAGGATTGAATATCTTTCGTCGTTTTAAGCTGAGGGAAACTTAAAACAGCATTTGTTTTGTGTGACGATGGTCGAATTGTACCTTTTTCCAAGATATGTCCGAGAAAAGTTATTTTTCGTTGTAGAAAATTGCACTTTTTGAAATTAAACTCAAGTCCATAGTCCGAAGCAACTTGTAAAACTTTTTTCAGCTTTTGTAGACCTTCGAACTCATCAGATGAGGGTATAATCAAATCATCAAGATAGAGAATCAAAGTTCCATCTTCTAAAAGATCTCGAAAAACAATTTGGATAAATCTTTGAAAAACAGATGGTGCGTTGCATAGTCCAAAAGGCATCTTTGTGAACTCGTACTGTCCGTCTGGTGTTACAAAAGAAGTGTATTTACGACTATCTTCATGAACATCAACGTGATAGAAACCATTTTTTAAGTCAAGGTTTGAATAAACAGATGCACCTTGTAATTTGTCAAAAACGTCTTCGATGAGGGGTAAAGGAAATCTTTCTTTTACGATATTCCGATTAATCAACCTAAAATCTATGGCTAAGCGCGTTGAACCATCTTTCTTCTTACACAAAACTATTGGTGCACAGAAATCTGAAAAACTTTCTCGAATTATTCCACTTTGTAACATTTCCTTAATTTGTTTATTTACCTCAATTTTTTCTGACAATGCAAGACGGCGTGGTCTTTGAAATATAGGTGTGTCATCCGACAGAATTAATTTCATTTGATAATTAGTACTTTTAATTTTATTCGGTTTATAAGTTTTAATCATCTTCATAATAGTGTTTCGTATATTCGCATCAGATATGTGAGAAAATTCATCTTCAAAAAGCGTATCATCACTTACAATACTAAATATTGGATTGGTCCCCATAGTGTCTAATGGTTTGTTTACATTTTGCAATATGGGCTTGTCCCCTTGTACGTCTGAAGCGAAAATTTGGTGTTCGTAAGTTTCTAAATCTGTTAATTTGTTAGATTTATATTCTTCAATCAAATGTGAAAAACGTTTCTTCATATCCGTATTATTAACGTGTGTGAAATATAAGTCATTACCGTAGTCACAATCCATTGCGGACGTAAGATCATTCGCCGAAGTGTGTTTTACGGGAAAATAGGCTAAACTTTTACCGGTAGCGTTGTCAAAATTTAATCGGTTCGACTCATCATCTCGTTCCGCTAAAAAAAATCTTCGTTCTCCGTACTCTAGATGAGCGGGCGAATTTGCATTCGATAGCTCCTCCTTTGCCTCTGATTGGTTGTGGCATGTTCGTGGGTGTGCCCTAACGTCTGGTTGATAGGTGATTGACGCGTCGTCTCGTACGCTCTCTTCTTGCTGCGGCGACACAGAGTCGGTGATGAGTTTCGGTGTTGTAGACATTTCGTCTGCGACTTGTTTCGGAGCGATGTGAATAGTATTTTGACATTTGTATTTTATTTCCTGGTGAAGGATTTCTGTTTTCGGGGAGAGTGTACTTTCATTTTGTGTTATTTGTGATCGTTTTAGCTCTTGGAAAATTGAAGGTGGGATTATTAGATTTGAAAATAAACTTTCACAAATAGCGGCATCGTATGTTTTCGGTTGTCTTTGTGGCAACGAGAGTTTTACCTTGGCGGATTTGGCGGTGTACGTGTCGCCGAATGCAGATTGTAATGTGATATTTTCATCATCATATGTTGTTGTTTTGGGTAAACAATCGGCTTTGACACAAATATGAGTGCATCCACTGTCAATAATAGCGCGCGTATTTTTATTGTTGAGAAGTACATATTCATATTGGAGGGAACCGTGATCACGTGGTTTGGGTGTTGTTGGAGCTATTTGCAATACTGGACTGTTATTCTCGTGTGACTCGTTTTCAGATCGTTGATTGTTTACATTGCGTTGATTGAAGCGGTTATTATTTGTTCCACGGGAATTTTGATTTTGTGGTCTACGAAAGTTATTATATGGTTGCCGATTATTGTATGGTGGTCTGTTGTTTTGTTGATAGGTGTTATTGTTGTGTTGGCGACGGTTTACTTCGCTTAGAGATTTACGCTGGGATGTAAAGTATATATCAACTTTTTGTGCAAGATCATTTGGCTTTAGCCATTCTTCGCCTTGTGTGACAGCTATGTATGACTGAGTCTCTCGGTCAAGTGTAGAATACAATTTATCTGAAACCATTAATTGGCATAAAGTATCAAAGTCACTGACGTTTCTAATCTTGCAATAATATGCGAAAGTTGTTTGCAATCGTGAAGCAAACTGCGTGTGTGACTCATCTGCGAGTCTTTGCATACGGCGAAAATTAATTAGGCAATCCTGTGCGGTTGGTTGGAACTGACGTAGCACTGTATTTTTGACTTTTTCGTAGTCTTGGATATCATTTTCCGAAATATTTAATAAAATGTGATTTGCTTTTTCGCCTAACATATTTATAAGTATTTCTGACTTTAATAACTCATCCGAAATATTCTTCGTATTAAATGCTCGTTCTAACGATGCGAAAAATAAGCTGTAATTTTCTGGACGGCTAGGGATTGGCATTGAAAGAGTTTTAACAGAACGAATAAGATTTTCGATGTTAGGTGAATCATCGGTTTCGGAACTTTTCGACATATTATGTTGAGTTTCGGCATTGTTTTGAAGGGAAGCTAGTTCTATATTTCGTTCGATTTGTGCGAGTTTTACTTTTTCAACTTCTAATTTATTTCTTTCGATTTCTAGTTTAACATTTCTGTCATCTACCGTTTGTGCAATAAAATTTTTAACGAATTCGTTATCTTTCGTGTAGGTCTCACTGGACTCAATTAGCTCTTTAATTTTAGTTAACGTGGAATTTTCTGGAAGTACGATGTCCAATTCAAAAGCAACTTTCACTAAATCTTCTTTTTTAGTATTTTTATACATCTTGAATAGAAAAATAAGAAAACTTTTACCTTTTTGGTCGTTTTTGGTTTTGTTTCGTCGGCGATGCAGTAGAATTTCTTACGTGCTCTGTGGGCGATGTATTCCGTTTTATGGAGGGTAGTTTTGTTTTTCGGATTGACGTGCTGTGGACCTCGTCGTCGTGTGTCGTCTTCTGCTTAGCGGCTGAAGATGGCTGACTCACGGGTGGCGTCTTCTGATGCTTAACGGCGAGAGAAAAAAAACCACTTTACGATGGGGTCGACGATGGCGAATGCGATGGCGACTTCGGCTTGGCGGCTGAAGAAGGAATCGCTTGACGATGGCGCAGGAAGTTCCTTTTGAAGCGGGAGTTTTCACTTTTTTCGTGACGATGGCGATTTTGGCATCGCTGATTTATTGCAGTGTAGATAAAAGTTCGTTTTTGTGCATGAGTTCGTGATTGCCCACCGTGGAGAGGAACTTTATGTCTGAACCTCGTGGGACTTGAACTTTCGTTTTGTAAAAGTTTAAATTAAAATTTTTTAAAATATATCGATTTTTGCGACGAGAGGCGGGTGGCAAAGCGGCGGTGAGCCCCCATGTCTAGTAAGGAGGAGGGGCAGTAAAGAAGAAAGCAACTCTTTAGTGTAGAAATATCCATTTAATGAAGTGCAGCTCTGAAGAATTACATCCTCTCTCCACCCTTACCGCCTTTACTAGTGACAAAAAGATGGCGGTTAAGGGCAGAGTTTCAATAAGTGGCCGATAGATGGCGCTGATACAACATATATATGTATCATACCATACCATACCATACCATACCACTTTCTAATTCAAAACCAATTTTCCCCTGAAATTTATTTTCAAACCTATTTTCTTTCGTTTCATTTTTCAACCCGCTTTACACATATTTCAGTGCTACTTACGGTCATTAAACATTTTAAGTACCTACTGCCTCTGTATAATAACAATGTCTTATAATGATGTAGCGAGTATTTACTAATTCGTGTTGATGTGTGCTACCTGGGATAACAATTATAATGATCGTGTTAACGCATTTAAGTTGAGGGATTATGTACAGGATTTAACTAATGGGTTTGAAATGGTAATTTTCAAATGCTTGGACTTAAATGGGAGTGATATGCAGGGTAAATCGCATTTGTATCAATTATAGGTTACAGCAACTTTTACAAATTTTCAAACATATATAAGGAGTGGCCGCCCCCGGTGGCGCAATCATTAGGACGCTAGCCTTTGGAGCTGCTGGGGTTGGGTTCGAATCCCGGTCAGGCATGGATGTTTGTGACCGTCAATAAATGTTGTTATTTGTCTTATGTGTTTGTGTTGTTCTTGCTTTGTATGTCCCTTTTCTTGCTTTGTGAGTCGTCAGATTTTCTGGATGGAAAAATTAAAGGCACGCTTTTGTATGATTATGTGGCATGTAACATATCGTTTGAGTACCCATTTAGCTTGAGTTCTCCCATCAAAATTAAATTGCGGCTTACTTTAACATCCACAGAGAACTCAGATTCATTGAAATCTGAGAGTCAAAATTGGTAGCGAGAGTCGCCTAGATGGTGCCACAAAAAAATGTCTCTCAGTTCTGGAGAATATGACGAGTCTTCAAAAGCTTAGCCCAAACAAAGCAGCCCTATTGAAAATAAATAACATTTAATTGGAATTACCAAGAAATATAGGAAACTCTAAGTTTCGGAACAATGGTAAGGTAGATTGTTTAATTACCTTCGTATGCAATGTAGGAAAACTAAAATGTGGTTGAATGATTACACTTTAAAAAATCTGTTGTTTTGACAGAAAACTTTCAGTCAGATTTCCAGAAAAATACCGAACAAGTTTCGGAGAAATTTTTTTTTTTTTTTTAGTTTTAAAGCACACATTTTTTCAACAAAGAAAGAAAAGAAAACAAGAAGAAATTCATTCTTATGGAGTTACTCTAAATCTGAATATAAACTTCAATTTCTTATATTTCAAGACTTTAATAAGCTATAGGCAGTGTTGGGCATTAATCAATGAATCTGTCAATTATCTTGTTAATTGTCAAAAAAAGTAATTGCAATTAAATTCATTACAATTGAATTAATCGCAATTGAACTCTAATTGTATCTTGCAATAAAATTAATTTTAAAAAGACGTGTGTCATTGTAACTATTAAAATAATTCAAATTAACTTTTTTAGTTGTTTTATGAAGCAATTAAAAATAACAATTAATTTTATGCATTAAAACGAAATGAGTAAACATTTAGGAAAATTAAGTTGTAAGTCTTAGACTCAATGCAAATAATAAGTGGTCAATGGTTATTTTTAATTAAAATTAACAAAACGATGGAAATTAATTAATTAATTGTTACTACTAGAGTTAATAATTAAATAATTGTTCATTGTAATTTTACATGATTATAATTGATAAATTGTTAGTTGTTGCGGTTACATTTTCCAATTATATAATTGTTAATTTTTCATTGTTCTTGCAATTTAAATTTGCCCAACACTGGCTGTAGGGAATACATTTAAAGAAAAGAATCGTATAATTTAGCCACATAAGAAAAATAAGCTTGAATGTGCACTTTTGCGGCCTACTGTAATAACTGGGTAAAAAAACATTTAATACAATTTTAGAAATTAATGTAAATCAAAACTATGCATAGGAGTTTGCAATGCAAATATTTGTTCCAATGAATACTTTTCAATCAAAACCATCAAAATACACAGTAAAAATGAACACAAAAATCGATAGACTAAACAAATAATTTTGTAATTACACCTTCATTGTTTTAATGTTTTTTTATTGCAATCACACACGTGTGCATTCAAAATATCATTACACAATGCGAAACGATTAATAACGGCCATCAATTTTTCATTTAAAGAATACGCCACAATGAGATAACAATAATTTAATTATCATCCCATAAAACAATTCAAATATAGTAGCAAGCATAAATAAAAATGTGATTCACTTTTAATATTTATGAGATAATTCATTTTAATAATTTTAAGAAGTCTAACGATTTGCAATGATTAATAGATTTTCGTGCCTGATATTCAATATTGGAATAGGGATGAGTTTCAGGACCGATGTTTCTGAAACTCAAATGTTATACTTGAGCTTTAGGTCATTTATTGATTCTCAAACCGCTTGCGTTGATACTGTTTGAAAAGTTATAGAAATCATTGCAGTAAAGCATTCGTTCTGTTCAAGTTTTAGAATATATATAAACTTCTGTTTATAAATTACTTTGTTGCCAACATCTAATAGAGCCCAAGGCGTTTCTACAGTAAATAAATTCAATGTACTGATAACTTAGATGTGATTAACTCTCAAATACAAATACAAATACAAAAATCGCCAATCAACAACAGGCCGAGGCCCAACAAGGTTGAATTTTGCTCGGGTCTTAAGGGGTCATAGGAGTCTTAAAAATGTGCAAAGAAGGTACTACAAAGTATAGTTTAATATTTCATGTAATTTTTAAACTACTCAATATATAAGTATAATTTTTACTATGTAATTCTATAAAATTTATTTAATATAAAACAAATTTTAAAATTTATGAAACTTTAGCCAAAAACAAAATAAATGATATTAAGCATAAAGCTATTTTACACGTTGGGATTAGGTTTGCGCGGCAAATTTTGAGGTCAAAATTGAAAAAAATGACAAAGAAATTGACTTTATATTGTAAAAATATGTGCAAACAAAGACTTATACCTAAATTCTCATCTCAATTTTAATTAGAAATTATTTTTAAAAAATTTAAAATCAAAATTTAAAATTTTCTATTTATTTTTTTAGAAAAAAGTTCTTAAAATAATCTATCAAAATAATCTAAAATAAAAAAATCTAATCTTAAATAATCTAATCAAACTATGCTTTGTAGTACCTTCTTTGCACATTTTTAAGACTCCTATGACACCTTAAGAGGTTATTGAGCTTAATCGAATGAAAACGTTAGTTTAAAACGTTGAAGTTGTCCATTTGTATGTATTTCAGGAGTCTGAAGTGCAGTCGTCTGAAAGTGCATTGCAACCTCTCCATAGCTTTACTCCTGCACCTGTTGCTGCTCATTGTGTCGTCATCGCCCATTCTTACTAATGTCTCCTACAAACACACGGTACAGTATTCCAATGTAAATGTGTATAGATGGAGTATAATAACAGATAAATGTACGTAAAATAAGTCGACAGGGAAACTGAGATGGAATTAAATATTTTATTGTATCAACTACGCATCAGGAGAACGTAGATTGTAGCGTCTAGACACGAGGATAGTTCATGGCGAAGTGCTCCACAAATGAATCGGTGAGTGCTGAAACAACGCCAGTCACAAATTTCAAATTTTTCAGGAGGGAGAAAAAACGTAATAACTCCTAATCTATTTCTGCACTCAACACTCGAAACAAACATCCTGTATTTACGGAACTACTCAACAGAATAACATAGTTTTTGCACCCAACACGCATCTTGCCTTTCTACGCTTATTTTCACTGAAAACGAATTTTCGGATTTTGTTGACTGAAGTGGTTTCTGCACTCACCGATTCAAATATGGCAAGGAATGTCGAATGCTTCTTCAGTCACCAATCACAGTTAAAATTTTGTTATAAGAAAGGTTTTAAGATCAACGTGTAGGCGGGCATTTAGTCGACTGCACTGATCAACTCCACTGGTCTGAAGAAAAGAACAGATCGTTCTTTTTTTTTCGTTATTCGCTTAAAGAGTATCCACATGTTTTTAAGCTCCATTTTAAGATGACGAAAGAAACAAAAAAATTAGAATTTAACTATTTTCTTTTTTTATTCTTCTTCAAATTTTCGAAGATCAAATCAAACAAAACATTAAGAAAAACGCCACTGAACGTTTTTTTACTTCGAAGAAAACCACAAGATCTCACATGATTCGTCACTTTTAATCCAATGAAGGAGGAGGCAAGTGTAGGATGATTCATAACGTCATAAAAACGGACGTGTTCAAATTAATTAATATTTCTTAGAAATCATAATGGTTTTATCAAACCTAAATTCCATTAATTACAATAACTTTTTTTATAAAAAATCTTGTAAATATTTTTGTAACAAGAAATTCTGAAAATTGGATTGTAAAATAACAGTATTCTAAAAAGAACTAGAAGATTTTTGTCCACTGTATGAGCAGTGCAGTTGACTTGTGCCCTGTAGGCGGATGATTCAGCAAAGTTCTGTGGACATGATCGATCTGGGGGACTGTTTGGCAGCCACAGGGTGTGTTTGGGATGTTAACGATATTAATAAGTGATATTAAGGATATTTGAAAAAGGTAATTTAAGTTTAATTGCGGTTAAAAGTAATGAGAATTTAAGGGTGTTTAAGATGTCATGTATATAATATTATAATGTATGAAATATTATAACCTAATCCCCTCGAAAACTTATATTTTGTAAACCCCAATTAAACTTGGGGGAGGGCGGGGCTAAACCGTACACTTAAGGGAGATTCGTCGATACATAGCAAATTACAAAGTAAAGGTTATTATGAACATAATTAATATATAATTTGATTATTCGGTTACTGATCCTACATAAAGATTTTGGAGCTATTCTACTTTTTATATATAAAAAGTGGTGAGTAAAATACAGTTCATCTAGCCCCGAGAAGAAGGGCTATACCGTACACTTTAAAAGTCATCTGTTTAGGTAAGTAATAATTGAAATGCAATAGATTACTTTAAAAAAAAACGCTTCTTATTACTAATCAAGGTCGCAACTAAAAAAACTGAATTATAATTGTAAAATTAAGTGTAATTGTTATTAAAATTATTGTAATTTATAAGAAATTCTAGATTAAAAGAACTTTCGAAAAACTGTGTGTAGAGTCCGGGTCACCAATGTAGATTAATATTGCAGAGTAAGCAATTTAACTGTTTATAAACTCCATTTCTGTAGCAGATGTTAATAAATAATTAATACATCCTTCAAATTTAAAATTTACTAAAAGTGCAATTTTAATAAATTTTACGAAGCAATTTTAAACAAGTTACGGGTGTTTCCGGAAAACCTCGCTGCCATTTCACGAGTTAATGCGTCTGTATCCCTCAGAAGGTTAAATCATTCTTTTATTTGAAGTGAAAACTAATCTTAAGGTGAAATTGCACTAGGTATGCAGTTTTATGTTTTTTATTGACTTGGTTGGTTGGTTGGTAGACATATTTTCAGAATTGTGTGCTTGGTCAGAGACCCACTTATAAACCTCCGTCAAAGTAAGACAAACACAACACACACACATCATCGCGAGCCACATCCACAATTTAAACATAACCCTGAAGGGGAGTGAAATAGTCTCCAGGGACCTATATCCGTGGGAAACTGAGCAATGACAGTCCACAGGACTTTCGGACCCAACAGATTTAACGAGCACGTACTTCGCATACTCTCGACCAACACGAATATTCATGATAAGGCATTCATCCCAGATGATTTATTGACTTATTTTATCCCATTGCATTATTCTTCACAGGAATGGGTCTGCAAAGGTATACTCACTCTACAGATGTACTCTGCCCTGGCCAGTATCAACTGGATGTTTGTGGAGGGACTGCTTCTGCACAGTCGAGTCACGGTCCACATTTTCAAGAAGGACGCCCCCTTCAAGCTGTACTACTGCATCGGGTGGGGTAGGTTTCTAAGTAACCTTTTTTCAGGTTAATATACTTTCACATTTGAGGAGTACACGGGAAGAACAGATGGATTTTTTAGGCGGCCGCCCGCAATTGTCTTCTTGGCGGTCTCTCTTTCTTCTTCGCTTGGTCCAAGCGTCGGGATCGTCAATCGCCTGAATCTTGGTAGCCAGGAGCCACAGAGATAGTAGTTAAGGTGTTAGAGTGGAAGATCACGTGACCTACGACACTGGCTTCATTGGGGTTCTTCTGGGAGCTCCTTGCGAGTACCGTCGTTAGCATTGGAGGTCACGTGATCTGCCACTCTATTACTTTAACTATGATATCTGTGGTAGGAACTTTTTTCCTTACACAAGTTTAGGCGATCACTCGCTATCATCGCCAAAGTGGCCTGCTAAGGAAACTTCTCAACAAAATCAATCGGATTTTCCCCTGTACTCTTCATATATCTTTTACTTTTCCATCTTGAGTGAGCAAGCGATAGTCTTCAAAAATGCTCGAAAAAACTGCAGCTAAACGGAATACTTCCAATGATAACTGTAGTGTGCGTTGCCTCAAATATTACAACAACCAGTGTTAACCAAAAGGTACCCTATGGTGAAGAAGGACTAAGGAAATTGAAAAGAAAATAACATTCGGTTATTTAATTAATAATCGATAAAGTTTTAAAATAGTGTCGCCATCTGCTGAATATTTTGGGGCATTTTAAAAACTTCAAAAATATACAATTAAAAATCTGGGGGGAAAATTTATTTCGAATTTGATTTATTTCGATTTTATGTTGATTCCCATGCCTGGGAAAAAGTGCTAACATTACAAAGCAATACTTCTGCAGAAGTCGTGATTCTAAAACTAATGCATTAGCTTTTAGGGACTGGCAGTCCGTCTGAAGACAAATTACTTCAGCTTATACACAACAATATTTATTAAATATAGGTGTGTGGATTGGTAGTAGTGGTAAATCGGCGCCACCCAGCTTGGATGTTATTTTGAGGTTGCGTGTGCAGATAGCCACAACAGTAAACTTTAAATGTGTATACTGTGATCCTTTAACAATGTACACTGTGTTTTGCCTCCAAAAAATTCTGTTTTTTGCCAAGGATTCCATTAGGTGAAATAAGCGCCTACGAAATGGAAAAAGTACCATCCCAAAAGGTCGTTTACAAACTTAACATGCTCGTATGTCATATCATGATGAACAAGATTTACATAGGAACTTGTGTCTGAAAATTCAAACTGACACCGCTAGAGGGCGATAAGTGCGGGTTTGGATGAGGAGAAAAAAAATGATATCGACAGTGGGGTTAATGTGATTTTTATTACAAAACATCATTGCATCACAGCAAATGTTCAAAACTCCTTCCGTTTGCCACGATGCACGTGTCACAGCGTCGGCGCATGGATTCACGACCCCGTTCAAATTGGCTAGGAGTTAACGGACACGTGCTGCCGCGATCCTGGCGATAAGATCCATGTCCGATATTAAGGATGTCTCGTACACTATGGACTTGTGTCCCCACAGGTAGAATGATGACAGGTGATGTAATGACATTTTGTATTAAAAATCATATTGACACCACTTGTCGATAAAAATTTTATCTACTCATCCAAACCTGCACTTATCGCCCTCTAGCGGTCTCAGTTTGAATTTTCGGACACAAGTTATCATGTACTAATTCTTATTTATCGTGATATGACAGACCAGCATTTTAAGTTCGTAAACGACATTTTCGGACACCCTGCATTTTTTTGTTGAATAAATTTGGCTTTTGTTTCAACTCTTTAAATGCATCTGTGTAATTTCCTTTTCTTCCCTTGGACAATGTATTTCTGCACTTGTTACTGTATAGCGAATGACTTACACTCTTATAACGAACGAGCGATTTTAAGGTAGGCGAATACCTAAAATTTTAAAATTTTTACTATTACTTTAATCTTTTCCAAATTTGGCATAGTGATTTCAAATATAATTTACAATGCTTTTTTGGCAATTTTTTTTATTTAAATATAATTGATTTATTTTAAACGGTGTTTTTCTACTAAAAAAAGGGGTTTACGCTAACACTTCTAGCATAAAAAGTTTTACACTAATTTACCTGAAATTTTTTACAGATGCTATTTTAATATACATCTGTGCCATGAACCTCTAACATCTGGTGTAAATATAGTAGTTTTTGTTTAAAAAAAGTCAAAGTGTAAGTTTATCGGAAAAAAAAAATTGTTGATTGGTAGCTGCGAGTACGGTAATTCCTTAAACCCATTGCACTTACGGCACCATCTGCGCATGCTCAGCATCTGCCGGAAATCCAGCTCTCTTACGGAAAACCACTGCGCGTGCGCAGACGGATACTGAAAGGGAAAGATAGTTTGTCACGTTGGCTTATTATCGCCCAAAGTTGATAAGGTTTTGGGAATAAAAATTAACATGTTGATTGAGATGAAATCGATCCTCGTTACGGAAGAATGGAATATAAAAAAAAGATAGAATCCTAAAAAAATAATCATTAAAAAATAATCATAAAAAACAAACTCGTCTCTTGACCAGGGTTCTAAATTACGATGCATCGTCAATTATGGCCAATTACGGCCAACAATTAAGCCTCGTAATTTAGAACTCTGGTCAAGGGACGAGGGGTTTTTTTTTCGAAAAAGATTGAAATCATAAATAAAAAAGTCGTCTCTTGACAAAGGTTCTAAATGACGAGGTACAGCCGCAATTATGGCTAATTACGGCCAACACATCCAATTACGTACATCCATCGTAATTTAGAACCCTGGTCAAGAGTCGAGTTGGCTTTTTATGATACCATTCTCTCCCCCCCCCCCCCTTCTTGATTAGTAAGTATCTCAAAGTTTTTTGCATTTGGAATATTCATTACAGCTACAGACCACTCTGAATAGCGATCGTTATTTTATAACCACCCTGTATAATTTAAAATGTATTATGGATCTGGAAGTTGCTTTTTTAACTGATAACCATAATTTCTAAAGCCATGCTAAATGACTGGTGTACGTTAAATCCGTCGTGGTCACTAAGTCCTCCAAGTTACCATACCAAATCAATACATGTGACAAGTCAATTCTGGGGATCCTCTAGTTGGCCTCTGTCTCTAAAAATTAGGTGGATCCTTTTAAGTGTGTGTGTTGTATCTCTCTTGTTTGACGAAGGTTTATAAGCGGGTCTGATTATATAAAGTCTTACATCAATTGATCCCAGAATAAAATAGGCTTAGAATTGGACAGTGTTATAACCCAATAATTCATTATAATCCATAAACGCAGGCGTTCGGCGAGGGTAAACGCTTGATGTTCAATAACAACCTAAACCTACACTACAACCCTAACTAACAACTTGGCGATATTTTACTTGGCTGCTCACAAAAACGTTTCGCTCTCAAGTCGAGATATCCGCTTGCGCAGATTTCCGGCACTGCCGTTAGATTAGCCACATTGTGTTTGTTTCAAGTTAATTCATAAAATTTGTCGTAAAACACATTCTTGTGATTTGTTTGTAACTCTAGAGGGTCATTGCACGGATCAGTTCAAAACGAAGAATTTAACACATAATTCATGTTTATCGGAGGAAAATTCAATGTGGTAGGCTTGTTGGCGTGAACCTCTTTTTTTAGTTGAAAAACACCGTTTAAAATGAATAAATTATATTTAAATTTAAAAAACTGCCTAAATAGCATTATTCATTATATTCGAAATCACCATGCCAAATTTGGAAAAGATTAAAGTGATAGTAAAAATTTTAGAATTTGGGGGAATTTTGGGTATTCGCCTACCTTAACTCAGTCTGATTAATTTTCACTCCTCGAGTATGGAAAATGCACTTCTCCTTTTGGAGTGGATCCTTTGTGTGTTAAACCTCCGACAGGATCACTCCAAACGAGTTATTTTAACTCAGTCTGAGTTAATATTCATTCCTTTCCAGTGTCGAAAATGCACTTCTCCAACTGGATGGATTTCACTCTTTTGTTTTAAGAGTGTATAACTTTCTTGGTGGGGGGCAAGTTCGCCGAACACTGCGACCTTAGGTATATTGTATTCAACCCCAGAAATAACACAATCACAAGAGACACACAAAGAAAGAGACGACACAAACACTTAGACAAATAACAACATTTATTGACAGACACAACATCCATGCCATGACCGGTACTCGAACTAGAGCCCACCAGCTCCAAGGGCTAACACGTTAACCATTCTGTATAGCGAATAAACCTAAACATTTTCCTAACAAAAACATCTTCCTTATGACAGGATTTACGAATCGTTACTAAAATTGCTTGTTGAATTATGTATAAATTGTAACGACCATTTTGCGTGCTGTTGCACTTTTAAGAATTGTGTTGTTTAAAGGCATAATTGCATAGTGTGAAAAATAACGTTACTGTTTTCCTTTACGTTAACTCTACCATTATACTTTTCACAAGTTTTAAATTACTCAGATTTGTGGCATGAGTATGATATATTTCGACTGAATAGATTTTTCTTGAGGTAGAACAAGGCAATTTTTTCAAAAAATCTGGACGACTCCTTTTTTAAAAAATTTTTTAATGCACTTTTTTAAATAATATGTTAATTTTGCAAAAAAAATCGAATTATTTGTTGAAAAATACTGTTATTTTAGTTTTTAGAAAAAGTCTGTAAAATATGTTGTTTAAAGCTTTCAGTCCCAAAAATTTACTACACTACAGAAACATCTGATATTCACAAAATAAGCTTATTTTAATTCAAATATAAGAATTCCATAAGAAAAAAAAATCCATTAAAATTTTTTATATGGTTTTTGAAACAATGCCAAAATTCATTAACTGTGGAAAACAACAAAATAAAAATATATATATATTACCTAAAAACACTTCGAGTTATATATTTTAAGGTATCTGACCATATTATCAAAAAAAATTTAGTAATTATTTTAACCGAAATAGTTTAAATTGTGTTTTAAATATGTGGAACTGAAGTGAACTTATCAAAAATTTGGAGAAACGCTTGTTGACTATTTTCTAAATAAAAAAAATAGTAGTTCTGACTTCTATTGAGATTAAAGTAAAATTTTGTGTGATAGAACAAAGTGTAAAGAATCGAGTGATGTGTCTTTGGATGTCATAGCGGGACATAAACATTTTGAAAAAAAATATTGAAAGTGATGATGCCAAATGGCATCACTGGGACTGAAAGGGTTAAAGAATACCTTTTTTTTTTGTGTGATTTTTTTTCAAAAATCAGAATATCTTCTATTTTTAAGGAATTTGTACTGCACTTTAAAAGTGTTTATTTTGCAGGAAAAATCCAAATATTTAGAGAAAATTACTGGAATTTTTTTTTTAAAATATCTGTAAAAATGCTGGTTAAAGTTCATACTCCCCTTCAGGGACATGTCTAAATTGTGGTAGTGGCGAGCGATAGATGGCAGCATCTGTCGCGTATGTATGTGTGTTGTATCTGTCTTATTTGACGAGGGTTTACAATCAGTCTCTGACCAAGTACACAAACTTGAAAATATATGTCAGCCTACCAACCAAGTTTAAATAGTTTTCTTTTTATATTTTTTAACCGTCATAAAGAGTACTAGAATGCAACAAAAAAGCATTTTAACTGTTTGATTGAAATCATTTGTGGCTAAATAGATCTATCAGGAGAACGTTGGGCCAAAGATCAAAAATCCTGTTTTTGAACCCGGGTTCAGCAGTTAATTATTCCTCACTTGTTTTGTGGCTGATATTCCCACCCATCACTGGAGAGGCTAGGGGTTTTGATCAGCCACCCGGAGAACGTAGAATTTTGTTTTGATTTAAAATGTATGTAAAAAAAAATTTAGAGAACAATTATTCGGTACGGTATGATAGTTATACGGTATTGTTTTACCACACTATCTGATACTTTTCCTGTAAAAAACATTTGGTTTACGGTGGCGCAAAACATTTTTGATCAGATATCGACACTTCAAGATCAAATGAAGTCATAAATCCGTACACCTGTAGTTTTCACCATCTTAATTTCTTTAATTTAAATTAAATTAATATTATTCATGGCTTAAACTTTGAATTTTTTACTATGGGATAAACCCCTTTAAAAATATAACTAATACCTCTAAAATATAACTATACCGCTTGTTACAGGATTACCAGCCGTGTGCATCGGCTTGTGGTGCACTGTGATGTCGTACTATCACGACACACACTGCTGGTCCGGATACGGGGGACAGCAGTACATATGGCTCATCACTGGACCCATGCTGGCAGCATTGCTGGTAAGAACAAGTGTCTTAATCCTTTTTTATAATCAAACCAGAGGGTTTGTTACAGAATCTGTCACTTAGAACTACTTGCTACTTCCAAACAAAATACATGCGTCTGAAAAAAAACCTCCAAAATTTTACTATTTTCGACAAAAATGCGATAATTATTGCTGATCGTTTGCTAAATTTATTTTAATTTTAAAATACCATTAAAAAACAAAAGACCGAGACAAACCTTGCAAAAAGGTATAATTGGTAATGGAACTTCAGTATTGATTAATGACCTGACAGCTAGGTTTCCCAGCAACACACATATTCTTTTGAAAATCTTAAATTTTACAAGTTAACTAGATTTTAAAATTTACAGTTATTGAACAGTCATTTATAATCATCTGCTACTATAGAGGTACGAAAGAGAATAGAGAGGTCCTTGTATATGCGTAATAGCGCACAAATGAAGCAGGCTAGAGCGGTGCATCTTGGGATACCTCGGTGTCAGTTTCGGTTACTATGTTATGCGCAGTAGCTCGAAAAACCTACAGCTCTGCTTCAAATCATTTTTAACTCATAGACCCCCCCTACCGACTTCCTAACTCTATGTCTGATACAGTAACACAATTTAAATCAATTTTAAAAAAAAATTTCTTAAATTTTTATTTCATGCTGTGGAAACAAGATTGCACTTCAAATAGATTGCTTATCCTTTAGAGGGATTTATGTTCCTTTCAAGCAGGGTGAAATGACCAAGCGAGTTTGAAAATGTTACTTTAATCCTGGTATACAGTTTTTTTATTTTACGTTATCCGAAAAAAACTCTTTTTTTTATTCTGATATGATAAAAAAATTTTAATCTAAATCAAATCTAAATTTTCTTAGGCAAAAAATTTTCTGTAAACTTAAAATCAAAGGCACAATAAATTAAAATCCATCCCATAGACTGAAAATGAAAAAAAAAACATGTTAAGCTTTACCTTAAACCTGATGTAAAAATTAAATCCAAATCCAAAAGCTTGTTTACCATAAAGGAAGTATAAAATGGACACTTTGTGAAAGTTCTTAATTTTTTTTATGTTCTCATTACTTAAAAGTTGTCAATTTTTTACGTTTCATTTAGGGCTTAGACATCTTTTTTTTTTTTTTTTCGTTTTGTTTTTTACTGTTCGGGTCTCAGTTTTTTTCCTCTGTTACTTATGGAAGTGTTGAGAATTTTTTTGTGGCTTTGTAAGAGGGTATACATTTATACAACAATGCTTAGATTTTTTTTTATTGACAATACTATTAGGATAAGTAAATTTCGAAGAAAAATTCTCATCTCAACAATTTTTTTTATTTTTTCCCATTTATTAATTTGTTTCATTACTTGTAAGAGTAAAATGCAGTTTACGATATTTTTTTAAGTTAAGTCAAAACTAAAACCTGCAAAAAAAAAACATTTTGTTGCTCATAAATAAATTTAAATACTCTTCTATAAATAATTAAAAATAAAGAACAGTTATTTTAATTCTCTATAAATTCAAAAAGATAATTAGTATTTATTATAATCACTTTGATAAGATCTTTCGAAAGTTATCTGACTGTTGCCAAAGGGGCAAGATAAAAATCGATTTTTTTTTATTAAATATAATTACTCTTTACTTATATCAATCTACATAATTGCTGGAGGATAAAATTCAAATTTGTGGTGTTTAATGACAACATAATTACTAGGAAATTATCCCAACACGTTAGTAGACTTTTTGTGTCTTTTATAAGTAGCTTTTAACGTATAGAATAATTTATTACCTTGTTAATATTCTACGAAAAGTAAGTTTTAGACTTGTGCAATTAGATTTTTATCTTACAATGTAAAACAAATATCCTTAGAGTAATTAGCGCCATAGAAACAAAAAAAAATTGTGTTGTTTTTTTATTTAATAAAAATCAATCAACATTAGCAACAAATCAACATTAAATTCAACATATTTCTTAAGCATAAAACATTATTTGTGATAAATAAATATAGACACTACGCGACCGAAGTTTATAAAATGCGCACATTTCTATTCAATAATTTTTATTAGCTGGTAAGTCGTTCGAGGCACTTTGTGGATAAATCAACATAACTCTACCAACATTCACTAATTCATCAAAGTCAAACCCTAATTGATAACAAATCAGAAAAAAATTATATATTCGTGTTATTTTCTATGAAATTCACCAAAATTTTGTTCAATAAACATTGTTTAGAAAATTTATCATGCTTTCGCAAATGAAAATAATGCGTTTTGACGCATAAGCTTATTTATATAGAAAGCATTATGAGCCTGGAACCAAGTCGAAAGCATATTTTCCTGTCTAGGTTATAGTGTCTTTATTTTTGAATATTCTGTCGCTAAAACTCAAAGAAATTAGCGCAGTTTGAGGTCTGTGTAAATATAAAATAAACACTGTTGAGACTTTTAACGGGCGATCAGAGTGAATTATGTTTGACAAGGAATAAAATGTTTAGACTGCATTTGTGTTAATAGTTTTAGCTTGTCAGAAATGTAACGGGCACACAATTATTGACTTTTATCGAAAGCTTCAGTCTACACACGTTATATAGAGCTATGCAAATCAGAATTCTCATTTGTTTCTCCAAAGGATTCGGTTTTAAGTAGATTGGGTAATGGGTAATGGGTAATGTAATCGTTTCCGGCTGCCTATTTCTATCCTCCGTCAGGAGCTTTAACACAGCCAATAACATCTCGTAATTTAGAACCCTGGTCAAGTGACGAGATCGACACCTGAGCGGGCACCCAACGGAAACTTCAAGCGACATCGTACGCTGACGCCGTCGGGACTTTGGACTCCACAGATTTGACGAGCGCGTCTGTCCCAGTGTACTCGGGCCCATCCGTCACGAGTTGGATTTTTTCTACTCTTTCCAGTACAGATATCCGATTTATAGGATGACTGGTAGTAAGTGGGATTCGAACCTGAGAAGGTTGAATCCTGGGGCTCATGCCTTAACCACTCGGCCACGGAGAGGCCTAAGTAGATTTTATTAACTAGAATGTTGGTCCCGGGTGGCCTAGTGGTTAAGATCGCTGACCATTACGCTAACACTCTGTGCATCGCATAGGGTGTGGGCTCGATTCCCGCCTTCGCCGTGGGTGTAATTTCTTTCTGTGTGATCAGTCAGCCTCGCCCAGTCCAGGACTCAATCTCGATTAACTGTTACTAAAACTTGTAGTTACTTTTAACGTCTTCTGTTACATTTAATGCCATTCTTCACGTATGAAGAGCTTCGAGGAAGAACGTGATGAGAGACATTTTTTTAAAGAAAATGGAGATTTTTAAAGAAAATGAACATAACAATAACTTCTTTGACGATAACAAGTTTCTCTTTTTTCAAAAAATTTAAGTTAAGTATACTTTATGCGCTTTACAAGTTACGTTTTAAACAGACCCGGGTGAAAACTAAAAACTTTAAAGCTCATTTTCTCGTTTTCAACTTTTTGTCACTTAGCACATTCTTCCACTAAGCTCTTCGTATGTTTTTAGCACAATTCGGAGTTCAGCTTAAATTTAATTACTTAAAATTCAACTTTTAACTACGCTGAATTTTCGCTCCTAATTTTTTCCGATTACCCCAATTTCTTTAGTCTTGGTTTTCATTGAAATATGGTAATATGGCTAAGTTTAAATTTTTCTCATTAATTCAAATTTCTAAAATTAACGATAAGTAACTGTTATATGTTACTTTTTCATTTTTAGTAATTGTAACTATAATAGCGTAACTTTTTTATTTAACTGTAGTTAAGGACTAGGGCGTCTTGCATGCGAAAGGTTCCAGGTTCGGGTCCGGGCTACGCCAAAATAACTGCCGACCTATAAACAGCCCATGCAGCCATAAATATCTGATGAATAATACCCCGTGTGGCTCTAGTGCACGTTAAATATCTTTCAAAGTCCTAATGCTGCGTACGATGTCGCCCTTAACGGTTGCGTTGGGTGCCTACTCAGGTGTCGGTCCGTCGCCAATAGCCCTCGTGTAGCTCTAGTGTGACTATAATTAAAACTAAACTGATTAACTGTAGCTGAGTTACTTTTTTAATTAACTGTAGCTGAGTTACTTTTTTAATTGACTGTATAGCTAAGTTACTTTTTTAATTGACTGTAGCTAAGTTACTTTTTTAATTGACTGTAGCTAAGTTACTTTTTTAATTGACTGCAGCTAAGTTACTTTTTTAATTGACTGTAGCTAAGTTACTTTTTAATTGACTGTGGCTAAGTTACTTTTTTAATTGACTGTAGCTAAGTTACTTTTTTTAATTAACTGAACCTGAGTAACTTTTTAAGTAACCTTCAAATCACTGAATTAATAACCATTACAGGATTATCGTTCATATGCCTCACTTTTTGACAATAATGTAAGTTAGAACTGTGCCAACTCTCACGAAAGATTGGTTGATCAAATCCGATGCTAAAAGGTTCTCAATTTATCAGCCTCGTTGTAATGTTGAAATTGTGGTGTAAACAACGCTAGGCAAGTTTGTGTCTAGTCTGACGCAAAATTAGATTTTTGATTTAGCTATGGAAAAGTTATAGTTTAATGCATGAGGGAGACAAGTAATAGCTTTTATTTAACTTTAATATAGTTTATTGCGACGATAATTCAAACCATACTAGAGCTACATGAGGGCTATTGGCGACGGGCGCCGTAATTTAGAACCACTGTCAAGTGACAAGCCGACACCTGAATGGGCACCCAACGCAACCGTTAAGGGCGACATCGTACGCAGCGTTGGGACTTTGGAGAATATTTAACGTGCACTCCCACTACGAGGTGTATTATTCGTCGGACATTTTGGGGCTACATGGGCCGTTTGTAGGTCGGCAGTTATTTTGGCGATGCCCGGACCAGATCTTGGGACCTTTCGCGTGCAAGGCGTTCGCTTAACCGACTGGGCTCCCCAGCCCCTTTTTAATTTAGGAAACAGTACAGAAACAAATCTTATTATATTGATGCGGAATAAAATATAGAATAATGTTTTAAATAAAGGCTTCAAGTAAGGTTGCTCTTAAAATTAACACTAGGGGAGTGAAACATGACACAGCTTTTAATTACTACTCAATAATAGCCTATTATAAGTACAAGAACTCTTGTACAAAATTTAAAGTCTGTAGCTATTTTAGTTATTTACGAAAACTCGGAGCATTTGCCATTAACGGAATCGTCAAAATTAAGGACAATTTCGTCGTTTTTGAGCATTCATTTTTGAGAATGAAACTGTCCAAGACGGTCGTCCAGTTAAGGATTCGATAATGATATTCCTATCACATATTACAAGGAAACAAAAATCCTTCGTAGCGAAAAGGAAAAGGTTAAAAACCATTTTTTGAGATTTGTCTACCTCTAAAAAACGTGAAGGAAATTCAATCTCCATATTGCAAACAAATTATTCGATTTTCAACCCCATTGAACCACTTTCATTACCTTAAATTTCAGATTAAGTATTACAAAGTAGAAAAAAAATTGTCTATTACAACATTGTTATTTGTCAAGAAAATAAAATAGCATAAAACTTTTACGCCTTCACGCCAATAAAATTCCTTTTATATACACAGTACTAAGCAAATACTATTTACAATAATGCATTGACAGTATGAACAATTTACATACAATTTATGAAAAATTTACATATACAATATAAATCCATCAAATAAATTTATAGAAGTTTCTTGCTCCAGGAATAAAAAACATCAATGACCATCAAATTTCCTTCGAACTTTATTTGGTTCTCACAAAATATAGCAAAAATAAAATTCGGGCATTTCTGGAACATATTGGAAAGCGTCGTTTTGAGTCTCTATATGAATCACTACGTGCAAAAATGGTTTACGTCCGTTAGAAACTTTCCCTCTGCGCTTTTTCGTTAAAAAAAAACTTTATTACGAGGAGTCGGATGGTTCTATCCCGCCCGCTTTAATTGACTTTAGGAACATTTTTATCAGGAACTATATGAGATATCATTATGAACTTTCTCATATTTGGTTTCTTACACAGAGCTGTTTGATTTAACCCTCTAATGCATGAATTTTTATTTTCGTCCCCAAAAAATATGAATGTATCTTTAACACTCATACCTTATGGGAAAAATACTGAAAAAAATTTAACTGCATTAGAATTTAAATAATTTCAATTTTTTAAAAATTTCCATATGACGAAAACCAACTAAGACATTCCAATTTTGATAATAATGACTATAAAACTACTAAATATCATTCAAAATAAACCTTTTTAACTATAATTAGTTTTTCAAAACAATTTATTTGTATTTAGTACTAATATTATTATACTTTGAATACTGCCAAAAACGTAGCTTCATAACAGCTAATAACCTCACTCTTTAATTTTGAATACACTTTTACTTTTGTCATCTTTGAGGATTATTAGTAACTAAAACTTCAAAGTGGAATGTAATAGAATAAAAAAAACACGAATTTGTACAAAGGGAGCTCTAATTTATTAAAAAAAAAGTGGATTATGTTACTTGTTGCCAAACGGCAACATTATGCGAGTTAGAGCATTAGAGAGGGCATTATTAAAGGGTTAAACAGAGGATATTTCGGAACATAAAAAATACTTTTAAAATGATTTTTTTAATATGTAATGAAAAACACAAAAAAAATCATATTTTAAGTTATTTTACTTTTTTTGAGAAGGTATATTTAAAATTCTTCAGTTTAAATCAATGAGCTATAATAGAGAAGAAATAATAAAACACACTATGTTGATATCCTTTATACTTCCTAAGAAAAATTTTACTATCTGTTGAAAAAACCTTATATTTCAGGAAACGCAAAAGAAAAGTATGGTTTAGGAAAGAACTGATATTCAAAGTTTCTCAAAAATGCTTATTAAAGGAAAACCACTAAACAGAAATAGATAATTTTGGTTTTAAATTAAATCTGAATATAAGCTAAATAAAAAAAAACAGACATTTGACCCAAACATCCATTCGATTCCCCTTGAAAGAAGAAGCGTATACGGAAATATTTCTGTGAACCTGACTCGTTTTTTTACATTTAAGCAATTCATATTTCTTTGAAAGCGAGCATTGATTTTTCCCAGCGTGTTTTTCTGAAGTTTGAAAAACTTACTTTAAATCTTAAGAAAAGTGGCATTACAAAAGAATGGGATGTTATGCTTATATTATTTGAATGTATTTTTAAAACGATTTTTCGTGTTTTATATATTTGTATCGGTCAGCAAAAGTGGTATAAAAAATAATTCCTTGAAAAGAGGCTTTAAAAGTTTTTTTTTTTTTTGGGGGGGGGGGGGGGGGGGCAGAATAAAAACAGTTTAAAGGTTGTTTTTACATAGATTTGAATTTTACTTTTTTGCACTTTCGTTTTCTTCTGGGTGTTTTTTTAAAGATGCTATTTTCTTAAGTCGTTTATCACTTAAGAGTATATTTCAATGATATTTGAATTATTAAATTAATTATAATAATACGTAAATCAAAATAATTTCTTAATTTGTAAATATCAGGTACTATTTGTCACGTAATACAAATTTATTGCACTCAAAAAAGAGATTAAAGCAATTTATTGAAAAATAACTCGCAATTTTGCTGTGAATCCCAAAAAAGCTTTAAATTTTAAAGATTTTTTTCAGAAAAATAATTAAATTAAAACAATCGAGACATGCCCACATGTCTTCCTACAAACTATCCTATTCGAAAGTTTGTTTGAGACATCTGAACTCTCATATAAAGTACTCTAAAGTTCTGGTATTAGAAAATTATATTATATAGTAAAATAATAAGTATTTGAAGTTTAATTTTATTATTGCATTTAATTTTTTTTAATTAAACAGTTAATAAAAATGGGAAATTTTACTTTGTGTTAAGCTACAGGTTAAAAAGTAAAGGTACACTGTTAAATATAAAATTTGTGAACTTTTAAAACATGAGAAACAAACCAATGATTTTTAATGAATAAATTTCAATGCATGTAATTTATAAATATATTGTATTTTGGAATCCCTTGCAGGAAAAAATACCTTTAAGAATAAGTTAACCCCCTCTTGTTTTAAACACTTCAAAATACTTTCTTCAAAGTTACAAATAATGTTGTCAATTCGGACACGTATTAGATATTTTCATTACTTGACGAAAATCTTGTCAATCTTATTCTAAAACTACAAGCGAAAAACAATAAAATATTTTTTTTTTACAAATTTTCCAGATCTTTTGTCCCCAATTCTTAAAGAATAAAAATAGATATTTGACAGGAAATTCACAAAGAGTGCTCCGACCATTTTGTTGTTTGGACTAATCATATCTATACTGTCAAAAATACTCGTCTTTCCACACTCAATTTTCCCTCATTTTATCAAATATTTTCTGTGTCTATCAAAAATCATTATTTTTCCGTAAAATGACAAATCTTTTTCCTTTTTGAAGAGACTGATAATTTTTAATTTAATTGGTTTGAATAGTAATACTGAGTAATTCTGGGACGATTTTAAAGATTTTTTTAATTTTGGCTCATCTTAAAGGAGTTCGATTCCAAGGTATCAACACAACACAGCCGGAGAAATGTGGCAGAGAAAATATTTGTTTCTCCATTGGATTAACACTGATGCACTGATGTTTGGAGACCCGCCGTATAACGCGCCCATTCCCCTTTAATAGGCTAGTCTATACGTCTTTATCATTCATTGACGACAATTTTGGCTTTGATTTGTTTTGTAAAAATATTGTTTACAATGTCGTTAATCAAAATTTCAGTTTAACTGCATTAAACTATGTGTTTTAACTTTATTGCTATAGCTACTTCAATTAAATTATACAGTCATCATTTTCTTAAAATATTCAATTAGAATTTATTGTCATCATCCACACATATTGAATGAAGGATGACGGATGAAAGAGCTAAGTTTCGACTTGCATAGTTTAATAAAGTTAATGCACAAGTTTCTCATATTTTTGCAATTTTTTTTATTAATAGTAGCAACACGAGTTACACAGAATAACAAAGTCGTTCACTTAAGTGCAAAGAGTAATTTATTTACATGTATTTAATAGACTTGCTACTTTGTTAGAACTAAAGAAGTTATAGCCACTGTTCACTTAAAGCAATCAAATTACATTGTCATATTACAAGCAACACAAGATGAACAAGAAATGAAAGGTTCAGTGTTCGTTAATTTATCACAATATATTTCCTCTTAAGTCCCGAGAAAAATCCTACACGTGTATTCTTAATCTAAAAATACTTTTCATACAAATATCGGCTAAAAAGTTTGTTTTGCAAAGCATTTTTTTTTTTTTAATTATGTTTCATTGTTACTAAGGACACACCTTAAACTTTAAAATCACACATTGTTTTGTGCCATAAATGCAACAAAAAAGACTGTATTACTTATTTGTAGTTAACAGATTATTTTAACATTGTTTTTAATGCAAAATGCCTTTAGAAAGAACTATACTAAAGCAACTTTTTGAAAAGTTTGAAAAAATGTAAAATAATTTTTTAAGAACCCTAATATCGTACTGACCCTCGTTCAACTTCATTTTTTTATAGAAATAAATGATTGAAACCTGTAATAAACTCCTAAAAACTGATATTTGGATCTTCTTCTATCGAACCAGGTCAATTTCGAAACTAATTAACATGTTCATTGTTTGTGAGGAGGTTTTAAAACATGTCCCCAAATGAGGGTCGCAAGGGGATATAGTTATTTTAGAGGAAGAAAAACAGAAATCAGAAAAATCTAAAATGATGAGATGCCAAATTGTCATTGGCGACTGAAAGAGTTAAAAATAAAGTTAAGTAGATAAAAACTTACCTCTCTCTCTTAACACATTCGCTGCCACTATATCATCGATAGAAGCTTCATCGATAGAGGCTGGTGAAGTAGAAGAACATCCTGTTTTTTAAAACCTGTTGGTTACAATGGAAATGAACTAACTGTTCTTCATTTTCGCACAAGTACAAATCTTAGTTCGATGTCGTAAAATTGCAAGGTTAGGTTGAATTAACGTCGCTAACTAAAGCTACAAGGCAGCTAGTCCTAAAAATACGAGGAAGTGTTTCTGGCGAAAGATTACACATCGCAATAACACAAAAACTTCAAGAGCATTAAAATATATGTACGGAAATTCATCAGTCACATCTGGGATTACTAGGCGGTTGGTTGGTAGGACATAAATATGTTCAGGATTGTGTTCTTGGTCAGAGACCCGCATTACTAGGTGTCAATTAAATATGACACAAAAGGATAGTGAAAGAGCTAGAACGTGTAGTTTGTGTAAAGACTAGACCATCATGCTTATAACGTTTACAAACTAACTTGGACTCATAAGAACTGTTGGCAAAATTGCACTATGAATTTCATTAGAATGTGCTGTTATCGATGAATCGGAACCTCGCGACTCCCTAAGGAGTCAGTGGCACGCAACGTGTTAAAAGAGTCAATTCTTCTCACTCTTCTCAATTCTTCTTAATTCTTCTTAAAAGAGCAATACACAAAATTTACAAAAAGTAAATCTATCCACTCGACATTACACGTATTTCTGAAGCGGCTATATCATATTTACATTGTGACTTGATCATAAAATATTGGTGTGTAACTAAGGAAATTTTCGGAAAATATGTAGTCAAAGAATATTTACACTTCTTACAATTCTATTTTTGTAATAGTAAAGTATAATTAACAATTCTTTGAAAGGCTTTCAAACAACTGATCTTAACTAACAAATCGGAATTTTAAAAAATAACGTAGACTCGAACATCCTTCCGCTTCTGCAATTGGCAGACGAACCATTTCTGTGTTCCAAGTAGGGTTCGAAATTAGATTAGTCGTGAGAGACCTACTCTTTTCAATTTCGGAGGGCAAGCAACTTTATAGATTTATAAATCGTGATTGCTTTGGAAAATACTCGAAGAACGTGATAAAAACCATTGGAAAGTGTCAACTGATATTTTTATAGTAAGGTATTGATTTGGTTAGAAATGTTCAAGCTGCCTTTTTTTTAAACTTTAACACAGCCACGTACGCCTCATAATTATTAACTATCTAAATATTTAGGTTTGTACATATACTTTTCGGTTTGTGTGCTTGAATTGGTTGATAGGTACAGATAAATTGAGGTTTGTGTGCTTGATCAGGGATCCAAATATGAACCATTTTCAAGTAAGACAAACACAGGTGGGGCCCAGGTGGCCGAGTGTCTAATATGCCTCCACTAACAGTCCGCGCACTTTACTGGGTGCGGGTTCGATTCCCACCATCGCCCTGGGTGAAATTTCTCTCTCTGTGACAGTAAAAATTCTTTCTGTGTCTGTCTTACTTGACGAAAGTTTATAAGCGGGTCTCAGCTCAAGCACACAAGCAGGAACATATATATACCTACCCTACAAACACAGGCAGAATTTTTACTGACAAAGAGAGATAATGTACACCCAAGGCGAAGGCGGAAATCGGACCCGCACCCGATACAGTGCGCAAACTGTTAGCTTGATGGGCTGCAATCAAACCCACTAGGTCAGCCGGGTCCCAATATTGAACTATATTGATAAGGTAAGGTTCAATTAATGCTGCCTATCTCTATCCCATTATCTTCTGGAATGACTTTAACACAACTATATGCCTCGTAATTTTGAGCCGCAAGTGACAGGAACCTAAGTAGCAACCAATGAATTTTTAAACTAAGTAATCGTACGCTAATGCCGATTGGCCCCAGTGTAAAATAAAATTTTATTTAAAATTCTGATATTCAAGGAATATTTTGTTGTTTTATAAGCTTTTACATTGGTAGATTTTTGCAAGATTCAAACGAAAAACAATCTTGAAAATTCTTTTGTTTGTAGATACTGTACTGAGTAAAAATGACTGGTGGTTTTTGTGTTTATATGATGGAAGATGTTAATCGTAGTTAATCTATAAATACATGTTGCACGCGTTATATTTTAAACCCTTCAATTTTTTGCAGGTCAATACAGTTTTCCTTGTGGACATTATTCGAATTTTAGTTACAAAGAGACTTGTCAAACAAACGGCAGAAACTGCTCAGGTCAGGTAAGTGCATATTTTGTAGTATAAATATGCAAGCAAATCATTAAAAAAATTGTTTCATAGTTATCCCCAGATACTTTAGGCCCATTTCACACGCAAATTTTCCTGTAATATTTTCTATACTCACAATGTCGGATTACCCCCCTAACAATTGTAAATCAATTTGATTTTCCACGTGCAATAAATCGTTACAATGTGAAACGCTGTTGCAGTGGTAATGTATAGGCAGTGTTGGGCATTAATTAATTCATTTGTCAATTGTCTTGTTATTTATTTTAAAAAGTAATTGCAATTAAATTAATTACAATTAAAATAATGGCACTTGAACTTTTAATTGCACCTGGTAATTAAATTAATTTAATTAACGTATGTCAATTGTAACTCACAATTACAATAATTGCAATTAATTTTTTTAGTTGTTTTATGAAGCAATTAAAACAATTATGAAGCAATTAAGCTGTAAGTCTTGGACTTAAGACGAATAAAAAAGCAGTTAATTGTTAGTTTTAATAAAAAGTAACAAAACAATTGAAAAATAATTAATTGTTAATGTTACTTCTACAGTGTAAGGTTTCTTGTGGAACTTAAAAATATTTAATTACTGCACGCTCTCCTACTGTGTAAAAAATGCTTGCTCCGCGTGAGCATGAAGCTGTGTGAATTTATATTTTCTATGCTTTAGAATTTCAACTGGAGAATTTAATAAAAATGGCGGCCTTGTGTTTAAAGTTGCGTTTGTCGTTCTTGTGGTTATTTTAAGTTTGAGGCTGAAGGCAGCGACTGACATTGTGCGGGGAAACCGAGTTATAATAATACAGACGAAATGTTTGCTGTTAAAGGAAGTAAGAAAGAAGATTTAAGGCTGGTATTGGAAGAAATGGGTGAATCGCCAAGCGCTGTGGCTAAACTAGTAGACTTGCGGAAACAAATTGAAGGTAGCAAGCGCTATATCGAAGATCCAGAATTTTGGCGAGAATTTCTGATTACGACGATTGAAGACCGAAAAGCTGCAGAGGAAGATCAGAAAAAGGAAAAAGAAAGGGAGAGAGAAGCGGCTGAAAAAGAAAAAGAAAGAGAAGCAGCTGAAAAAGAAAGAGAAGCAGCTGAAAAAGAAAAACAGAGAGAACATGAAATGGAGTTGGCGCGGTTGAATGAAAAAGAAAAACAAAGAGAACATGAACTGCAGTTGGCGCGTTTGAATCAAGGACTTGGGTTTGGCGACAACGGTGGGGTGAGTGATGGTTCTATTAAACTAAGCAATGAGGGGGATAAAGTTTCAATTGAAGGTTTAGTTAAAAGTATTCGTATACTCACAATGCCCGTTCCAACAAAATCAGAAAACTGGGTGTTATTTTTCCAGTCTTTGGAACGCTCGTTTGAAACTAAGATGGTGCCAGCGGATTATCGATCAGAAATTTTAATTAACTTATTGGGCGATAAGGCGTTGAGTGTACTTACCTATCTCAAGGGAGATGATATTAAAGAGTATGATACCGTTAAGGAGATGGTGTTACGAGAATATGAACCCTCCCCACAAGCTTGTTTACAGAATTTTACAGAGGCTAGGAGATATGTGAATGAAACTTTCTTGCAATTCGCATCGAGGTTAAACGCTCTGTGGCTGTACTACTGTGAAAGAAGAAAGGCGGAAGATTTTCAGACCGTAAACGACTTAATTGTTTCGGATCAACTTTTCAAAACTTTGGATCCAGAAACTGCCATGTTTATAAGAATTCAGCAAGGAGATAATTGGTTTAAACCTTCTAGATTAGGGATAAGGAGTGTGACATCTACTTTGAGTCCAGGGGAAAATCATTGAGGGATGGAGAGAATCAGTATCTTGCAAACAGATATCGTAATAAAGCCAACTCAGATAGTAATAATGGAAGGTACAGCCCACCGCCGCTTCGTCGAGGGTCTTATAGAAGTGGAGATTTTAGGGGATCAAGAACACAAGCATGTTTCATATGCGGACAAACGTCTCACCTAGCCCGCAATTGTTCTCATAGGTCAGGCTACAGTGACAGAGAGCCACAGAACGGGGGTCAAAGAAGCGATACGGGTGGAGATACACAAGCCAATGCAGATGTTATCACGGCAAAAGTCAGTGGGGAAATATTGGCAATACAACCAAAGCAAACAAACAACAAAATAAGGTTGGCGCAAATGGATATAGTGAAGATTAAGTATGGAAAAAACATATTGAATGCAATTTTGGATTCAGGAACAGAAGTTACAGTTTTTAGAGAGGACCTGTTGCAAGAACAAAATGATGTAGTCAAGGGAAGAATTCGGTTGAAACCTGCATTTGGAGAAGCAAAGCTAGCAGAAATCAAAATCAGTTTAGCAGAAGGCAATGAAGGACGGATCACTCCTACTATGACAGTCTTGGTGGCGACGTGTAAAGATTTGAATACCGACGTTTTGCTAGACATGGAGACGTATAAAGCGTTAACAAATCAGGCCAAAAGTTATACCTCAGGATGCTCGATTTTTATGGCGGAATTGAATAAGGAAGCTTCCGTTGGCGAGGAAGCAAATAATGTAGACCGCCAAGAAGAACAGTCAGGTGCTGAGGAAAAAAGTAAACAAAATGGAAATGGGAAAAGTCATTAAAAGTGAAGCCGAGATCTTTAGAGAAGAACAACGAGAGTGTGTAACGTTGACCAAAGGATGGGAATCAGCAAAACAAGGTAAAGGTGGATTTTTAATAGTGGGCGGCTTATTGCACCATGACGAAAAGATTATGGGGCAGCAGGTACAGCAGCTCGTATTACCTCTAACTAGACGGAGAGAGGTTTTGGAAATTGCGCATGAATCTGTATTTGGCGCCCATTTAGGAGCAAAGAAAACAGCAGAAAGAATTAAGTTTTCCTTTCATTGGCCAAATATGAGTAAAGAGATAAAGGAACATTGTAGCTCTTGTCATGGTTGCCAGATGCGGAAAGTGTGCCGCGCTACCGATAAAATACCTATAAGTGCAGTAACCCGTCCTGAGCTACCATTTCAAGTTGTAAATGTTGATTTGATTGGGCCGATTGAACCAGCATCATCTAGAGGACATAAATATGTACTCTGTCTTATAGATCAACATTCGAGATGGCCAGAGGCAGTGCCATTGACCTCACTGACAGCCAAGACTACTTGTTCAGCACTTTTGGAGATATTTTGCAGAACTGGCGTACCTGAAGCAATGGTCCTAGATAACGCCACAAACTTTGCTTCAAATTTGACTAAAGAATTCATGGAGAAGATGGGAGCCTGTCCACGGTTTTGTACTCCAGGGCATCCTGAAAGCAATGGGGTAGTTGAGAGATGGAATCAGACCTTTAAAAACATGTTACACCACGTAATTCGAGAACATGAGAGGGATTGGGATCGTCATATTCCCTTTCTATTATGGGCGTACAGAGAGGTTCCCAATTCTACTACCGGAGTACCCCCGTTCCTTTTGATGTACGGGAGAGAACCGAGAGGGCTCCTGGCTATTCTTAGTTCTACATGGGCAGGAAATATGGATTTACCTTATAGCCTCAGCAAGTCTAGCACCACATACCTTCAGGAACTAAAGGTCAAGCTTGAAGAAGCAACACAGCGAGCAGAACTGATTACAAAGCAGCAGCAAGAGGGATATGTGACTCATTATAATCTCCGAAAACGGTACAAAGAATTCAAAGAGGGAGATCTGGTGGTGGCTTTGGTCCCGGACTCCACCAACAAGTTATATGCAAGATGGATTGGGCCAGTAGAAATCGTGAAGTGGAAGCATCCGGATTCGTACTACGTAAGGATGCCAGAGAACAACCTGAGGCTCCTACATGCCAATAAGCTCCGAGAATACATAGCTAGAACCCAGACTGTGGGAATCGTGTTTGACGACGATGAAGATTTTGGAGATCTTTATGAAACCCCTATATTCAAAACATCTAGCGGTAACAGTTTTCTGAAGGAAGCAGAATTGAACCATTTGGCAGAAGAGCAACGACGTGCATTGGTTAAATTAATCTTGGAGAATGAGGATCTATTCTCTGGGGAAATTCGAAGAGCTAAAATTGGGAAGCACACCATTCAAATTAAAGGTTTTAAAGAAGATATTAAACCTAAGTCTTACCGAGTTCCAGAAGCATTAAAAAGGAAAGTCGATGAGCAAATCGAAGAGTTATTGAAGTTGGATCTCATTGAAGCTACTCAAAGTGAAATTGCACACCCTATAGTATGCGTTAACAAAAAAGACGGTTCTTTGAGGCTATGCATTGACTTTCGAAGTTTGAACAGCGTGTCGATTCCAGACGCCTATCCAATGCAGAACATAGAAGAGTTAACGTTTCTGGTTGGAAAGAAAAAATTCATAACTCTCTTAGATATGTTAAAAGGCTACTGGGCGATACCCATGGATGATAACAGCAAGGAGCTTACAGCTTTTAGAACGCACAGAGGCCAATACCGTTGGAAGGTGATGCCATTCGGTCTCAGAAATGCAGCTGCCACTTACCAGCGGGCGATATCGGAAGCCATACGAGATTACTCCGACTTTTCGTGTGCTTACATAGATGACCTGGCAATATTTTCGGATAGTTGGAAGGAACACATTGAACATCTGAAGCTCATTTTCAACAGGCTAAATGACTTGCACTTTTCAGTTAACTTAAAAAAGTGTAGCTTTGCGAAGTCCCAAGTGAAGTATTTAGGACATTTAGTTGGGTCGGGTAAGCATGGACCGGATCCCGAGAGGATCCAGGGGGTAAGCAGTCTACAGACACCCAAGACCAAGAAACAGCTGCGGAGTGCGTTAGGATTCTGCAACTATTACAGGCAGTATATACCCAACTTTGCAACTATTGCGTTGCCGTTAACCGAACTTACAAAGAAGAGGGTTCCCAATGAACTACCATGGAATAAAGAAGCGGATGCCGCTTTCCAGCAGCTAAAGGAGCTGCTAGGTGCAATATCCCAACTGAAAGTGCCGGAAGTGTGCAAGCCTTTCTATTTGTACACTGATGCTTCCCAATACGCAGTGGGAAGCTGTGTGAGTCAGTCTGATGCAGAAGGAAACCTCCATCCAATAGCATTTGCTAGTCAAAAACTGAACGAAAGTCAAAAGAAGTGGTCCACTATCGAACGTGAAGCCTTTGCCATCATATGGGCTCTCAAGCGGTTCGAGACAATATTATTTGGAGCGGAAATAATTTTAATGACTGACCACAACCCGCTTGTTTTTCTTTCGGACTCTGTTCCTCAAAGCCCTAGGCTCCAACGTTGGGCATTGTCTCTACAACGATTTAACATTAAGATAAATTATGTAAAAGGACAGAAATTGATTAATGCGGACGCCTTATCGAGACTTTGAACAGGAGACAACAAAACCTATGATGATAACTTTTAAGGCGGGCATTTTATGCTGTTTGAATTTGTGTAGTATTTAGTTCTTGTGTGGTATTTTTCTTCTTCATAACCTCAACCGTAGCACATAACTTTTGTATTGCATTAGGTTTAGTTATTTTAAATTTTGATTTAATATAACTCTAGTGGGGGAGGTGTAAGGTTTCTTGTGGAATTTAAAAATATTTAATTACTGCACGCGCTCCTACTGTGTAAAAAATGCTTGCTCCGCGTGAGCATGAAGCTGTGTGAATTTATATTTTCTATGCTTTAGAATTTCAACTGGAGAATTTAATAAAAATGGCGGCCTTGTGTTTAAAGTTGCGTTTGTCGTTCTTGTGGTTATTTTAAGTTTGAGGCTGAAGGCAGCGACTGACATACAGTTAACAATTAAATAATTAAATATTGTAGTTTTCCACAATTGCAATTTCTGAATGGTTAATTGTTGTGGTTACATTTAAAAATGAATTAATTGTTAATCTTTAATTGTTCTTGAAATTAAAATCTGCCCAACACTGGTAGTTACAATGTGAAACGCTGTTGCAGTGGTAATGTACAGCAACAAATCTGTCTGCCTTTCAAATTCACTTTACGTACCACTAATTAATGGAAAACCCTAGATACTACCATAAGTTACCTACAGTTCTGTCGCATGGGAGACATCCAATCGATTTCTAAACATTCCCACCATTATGCAATCATCCGGCACCTTTTTAAAATTCAGGCTGGGAATTTAATGCTGAAATGACTTTAGATAAATATGTGACATGGGAGAATAATGGAGTGATGGAGCCTTTGGAAGAGCATTTATCTCTAGCTTGAATTGTACTACAACACCATCCTTCCATTTCTCCATTGCTCCTTTGATCTTCCCAGGATTTTAGTCAAAAAATCTGATAGCCTTATTATGTCGTTAATTTTTACAGTTCAAAGGTTATTAGTTTTGAAAATAAATAGCTTTCTGAGCAAGCACACAAGCCTGAAAATATATGTGTATCAACCAACCAACCAACCAAATAGCTTTGCAATTGCTCTATAAATTAAATTTGCATAAATAAGTTTGATTCCAAACTAAAATCTAAAAATCAATTAAAAGGAAACAATATAAATATATATATGACGCATACTTCATAATTAAATGCAAAAAAACGTATGATAAACTGCTTCAAATGTTTTCGAATAAATTAAACTTTATACACAGCTTTAAAATGTTGATTTTTAGGAACTTCAAAAATATGTACAATTAAGTTATAGATTTAAAAAATTACATTATGAAAGTAAAATGACAAAAGAAAAAAACCTACAAGAATAAAGCTTCCCAAGCTATTTAAATGAATAAGATTATTAATTTTGAAAACTCAGTTATTGCAAAAAGCAAATAAAATTTAATGGGCAGTATGAATGTTACATTACGCTAACAGTCGGACATCCTACCATTATAATATAATTGCAATACATTATAAATTGCAAATATTGCACCAGTTTGACAAAATTTCAAGTAACGATTTACTATGAGCATTTTCAGTCCAAAATACTCATTATTTGTATTATACAGCTTCACTGCAATTATCTGAATCAAAGGCTTGTTTTGAGCCATTGCGGTAAACGGTATTGAAACTCTAGCTTATTTTGTAAATCCTAAAGAATTTAAGTAAACCAAACAAATATAATGTTAGAGGTATAGAAGATAATGATTCAATCTTTGTTGACGAGTGGCTTTAGTGCAATTCAATGCAGTGTTTGAATAGTACAGTACAAAACTAAACTAAATTCAATTTTTGTTGCATAAGTTATGAGATAACCTGGAAAAAACTTCAAATTTTGCTTTCTTAACAATAGAGAGATTTTGCAATACGAAACGGTAAACAGCAGCTAACGCTAACCCAATCTTTAACCTCTCGACTAATCAGAAAGCGCATAGAGACATCTACGCGCTTTCTGATTGGTCGAGAGGTTAAGTCAAGTGGGTTAGTGTCAACGTAGCTAAGTGGGTTAGTGTCAACGTCACAGTTTACCGTGCCGTATTGCTAAATCTCTCTATTAAGAAAACTCCGTAAATATTCATGAAAAATTATTTAACAAAAAACGCTAAACCTAAATAAATTATACTTTTGTTTATTTTAGCGTAACACTCATGTCCTCTTAAAATCAATCAAAGAACAGTTAAACGCTTTTCAACCCAAATTATCGATATTTTCTTTCGATATATTTTAATCCCTCATGCGAAACAAGTGCCATAACAGCATGTTATGGAAACAGATGCAATACTTAATTAAATTAAACCACTCAAGCACGTACTTAAGAACAAAAGGCTTTTATGGGGTTGAACGCGGTGATACGTTTTATTAAATCCTAATATCTGAAAGTAAGAGTAAAAAACCCGAAATATTCTGTGCCTTCAATTTTAACTTCCACATTACCTTTAGGAACTGTCAGTGACATAGAACTAAAATAGATTATTTCGATATACAAAAAATCTAAAATATATCATCCATTTAATTATTAATAGCGGATTCCATAATTTATTGAAAGATGATGTTACCAGTATAAATATTGAAAAAATATGTTATACTATTTTTGTACCTGGTGAGAAAAGTACCATACATATATTTTAAGCAATATATTTTTTAAAAAAAAATTTTTTGACACATGGTTCTACCTTTTATGTTCCTGCTTTTTTTTTTAAAGTTATTGACTGCCATTTGACTTTATGAAATGACTAAAAGTTTCATAAACATATATTACATTAAAAGTGTGTAAGGTAATACATTTAATATTTTTTTAATTATCTAGAATACTCATAAGATATTGAATATTACATTAATTACATTTATTCATATCTGAAAGGTTTCAAACACGCATCGGAGGTCGATTTCCAACTAGTTGAAGTGCTGGCTGAATTTGCAGAGCCAACAAATCTTTTTTGTCCACTAGTCATCAATTTTCTTTTTCAGTAAATGTGAATACGTGTCTTTTATCGTCCTGCTTTGTTAAACCATATTTCGAAAACTTGGAATATTTTTTAACTTAATTTGTAATAATTTTTAATAATAATTTTTAAGTAAATAATTTTAATGTAATAATTTTTTCCCAAATGGTTCTACCTTTTTGACTGATCAGGCACTTGCACAAACTCGGCAAATACCCCGTAACTGATAGCCATTTCTTAGGGCATCAACTATGCTTTTCGCTCTAAGACTTTAAAAAAATCATAGATATCTGTGGATGAAAATTTTGTTTCACTGAAAAATTGTCTGATGCATTTCGAATTTATATTGCGAATATATATTTTGTCTTTTAAGGATCTTCTCCATAGCATATTTCTATTTACCCAACTTAGGTTGGCAGGGACTAGAGAGCCTAAGTAAAAGAACGAACTTGTACTTCGTACAATTCTATATTGTACAAGTACAAGTTTATTAGTTACTATTTATCGGGTCACTCTAGCAAGGACAGTAGGTGAACAATTTCTAACGTCATTAAAACTTGGTGATAGAGTCTTCCATAATGAAAGACTCTAAAAGTAAAAAACAAAAAACATAATTTTTTATTTCTATTCACTAGCTCAAATTTTTTTGCAATGCATTTTGTACTTATAATACTGCTCAGAGAAAAATTAAACATCATATCGCATTAAGTTATTGATATCTAACATTATTAAAACATTCTACAGTCACTTCTGTTTTCTAGTCATACATAAGCCGAAATTTGCTTCAATGCATTACGTATATGATACTGACCATTCCGACACAGTTGAATAAAATAGATATTTCTACATCTTTGGGATCACAATATAGACGTAATAATAAAGACGTATAGGGATCACCTATACGTCTCCTTTTGCGCTATGCTCTGGAATGTAATGGAGAAATTTAAATTTCTGAAGAATCAATCATCTTTTGCGAAAGAAAACGAATGTATGTTCGGCAAACTCAATATTGAAACGTGTCTTGGAATAGCTAAACTTTAAGGAAGATCGTATTTTAAAATATATAGAATTTCTCATGTAACTATAAATATTTCGATGTAAATTTTCAATATGTAAAAAACTTAACAATTTAATTGCTATATTATTAACCAAACTTATTACAAAATAAAAGAATCAGATACCTTTATTAATTAATTATAATAACTTTTATTAATTATAATCAATTTCAATATATTGTGAGAAATTAAGGAAAAGTTATTGCTTTCTTCCTAAACAAAACTATTTTTACATTTTATCTACTGACTGTACTTGTACTACTAAAAAAGCCGTGGTTTCACTTTTATTGTTTATTTTGCAGAATTAATGAGTATGCGGTTTTAACACAATAAAGACTTAAAAATATTTAAACATGTTTATTCAACAACATGTCATTGTTAGTCTGTGTACATTGGTAATTAAAAGTGGGAAAGAGCAAAAAAATTCAAAACGTAAAGTACATTTTATGCTCAAGCTATTTCTTGCCCCTTTTGTTAATAATTAATTAAAATAACAAAATATTCAAAGACCAAACAAGTTAAAATTAAAACTTTATAAACTGCATAAAGGGTTAAAACTAAAATCAACTTCTTTAGTTATTTTCATTAAATATATAACAGTCATATCTTTATTTCTAGCAGATATAACTAAAGCAACTCTGTAGGCGATTTTAAGTAAAGCAATTTTGTGACAGCAATGTCCATAACTAAATTTCGAACTATTTCTATAGTTACACATACTCGCTTTTAATTTAATAAATTTAATTCCTTCAAAATTCATCAGAATGACAATTTTAATGGTTTAGAATCTTTTAATGCAAATAAAAGTGGTTTTTAGCAATAAACAACAATTTTACAGCCTAATTAAACCGATTAAGAAATTTAGCAACAAGTCATTTATTTTAAGAAAACAAAACTATTTTACTGACAGAACAAGTTATTGAGATTAAATTTTCTCAATTATTTGCACTAAAGTTACCAGTTTTTATTTGTTTTATTTTTATAATTTTTTTTAATCCTCGTTGAGCGATTTCTCATTAGGTGTCCGCTTACATTAGTTCAAATGAACCAAGGGCAAACTGAATTGAATATTGTATAAGCCTAGACATCCAAAATGCTAGCATTTTATTTTAACTAGTAGGTATAGCAATTACTTCACGGTGTTGGTGGCATCACAGTTGAATTTGATTGGACGCACCTTCAACTCGCGTCTTCTTCTCGAGTGAAGCGGGGGAAATTGTTACTACTGACTCAAACAATGCTTCGCTCATTGGATAAACATTTCAGCCGCTTCACTCAAGTGGAGCCTTCAAACGTCCATACGCTTTTATCACGTGACCGATGAATGTCGATTTAATTAGGCCTCATAGTCAATTTAATTTGTTCTTGAATTAACACAACCCTTACATGAGGCATTTGGAGTAGACATGCAGTAACCCTATTTCCAGCGCCATGATCACGTGGACTCTATGGCCTAGAGTTTTTAGATTTGGTTGAGTTAGTAGTTACGACTTTCGTCGTTTCATTCGACACATTTGACGTCGTTTCATTCAACGCATTTAAGGCTCTGCTGTTAGGTTAATAACAACTGCTCTCCAAACCCAAGTGGGGGGAAACGTAAACAGCGCCCCTCACATCGCCGTTTCCAGAGAAACCACACAAGGGGGTAGAAGAAGCCAAGCTTGCATTGTAATCGTAAAGACTATAGTTTGAATACAATGTTAATATTTGGACCTAACACTCTATTGATTTTTGGCTTAACCAACCAAAGCATAGTGGTTTAATGGTGGTACTGCAATGCCACGCCACAGGGCCAAGATCCGAATCCCGGATTGGGCGAGGTGGACTCGATCCTTTCATCCCTTTAGTGGGTCAATAAAACGAGGACCAAGCCGGCTTGTTAACTAAATACTTTGGGTTCCGCGTGAGGTTGACCACCTAAACGGGACATATGCCTCTCACCCCATAGCCCTTAGTCACTTTAACTGAAATGGGCACAGCAGATCTTTCCCCCCACTAACGAGTCGTTGCACCGAGGAGTTCAATTTAAGCAGCCTTCCTCATGTCACGCAGCCTGGTGTCTTGCAGGAAGGCCGTGAAGGCGACCGCCCTGCTCTTCCCCCTGCTCGGCATGCCCCACCTGCTCTTCTGCATCAACCCCAGGGACAACGGCACGCTGGAGGAGGTCTACATGATGGTCAACGCGTTCGTCAAGTCGTCGCAGGTAAATATGGAGAGTGGTCATTTTTAACAACTGGAAGGGCCACGCTTAAGAGGACTCCTTTGGGAATTCCACATCTTGAAAATCGTAATGTTATTCCTATGGAGAATTTTCGCAAGTCAATTACCGCCACAATTTTATTAAAAAGTGACTAGTTTCTTGTATCATTGTAAAGAACGAAAGGAACTAAAAGGGTAAAATTAATTTGTTTTGTGAAAATCACATATTTAGTATTTTTAATAATTTTTTGAAGTTAGTAAAAAATGGAGCAAGCATTAAGTTCTAATTAACAAAAATTATTAAAAATACTAAATACGTGATTTTCACAAAACAAATTATTTTTATCCTTTTAGTTCCTTTTGTTCTTTACAATGATACAAGAAACTAGTAAACTTTTGATAAATTTGTGGCGGTAATTGACTTGCGAATATTCTTCATAGGAATAACATTGCGATTTTCAAGATGAGGAATTCCAAGGGAGTCCTCTTAAGGCCTTATCACACGAGAGCTCGTTCGTTCAGCGACGTCCCTACGCTGGACTCCCTACGCCCAAAAACTGGTTTTTCGAGCAGCTTTTGCTGGCTGAGTTTTTTCGTGTCGACGTGAAAAAATCCGCTACTTTTATGCCGTTCGAACGGCTGCTCCAATCAAAAACGAAGTTCAGTCGTGATGTCATGGCCGAGCCTCCTGCTTGTACTTCCTCCTCCAATACCGCGATAATACTGCTTTTAAGTTTGTAATGTCACGCATGACTTAGCCATTTTCGTGTGTGACGTTTTGCTGAACCAAAAGTTGCTCGACCTATGGGGGCATTGCAGTTACGACGAGCATCGTCTTCTTTCCCTCAAACAAACACGCTTCGCCACGTTCGGATTGTTGTTAATTCAACGCAGTTCCCTCAACGGAGGACTAAAACGCCCACTCTTAAAGTGACGTTACAATTACGTCAACAGTTGTCTTAAACCCGACAAACAAACCACCTTGCAGCTAATGACTAAACTAAAACGAACTCTATAGTGGCGCCATAGCTTCATTAAACATTGCTTTCTTTCCCACAAACAAAACAAGCTTCGCCCCGTTCGAATTGTTTATTGAACTGATGATTCTCATGGCTTTCTGTCGAACAAACTGATGTGCGCAATCGCTGTCATTTGTTAGAGAGACTATTGACGACATGGGAGAAAGAGTTTAACATAAAAAAAATCATAAACTTTCGGTTCCTGTAGATTTTAAATATTACTGATTTCAGTTTGAGGAATTTAATGTAATGTAATTTTAAACTTTAGCATGTAAAATTTGAGTTTTTACAATTTTAAACTCATTGCCTATTCCGGCTCCTGAAAAAGGCAGTAGCCATAAACATTCCCAAAATTAGCTCAATAATTTTGTCTTTTTTTTCTAAAACTTATCATACTCATCCCCTTTTGAATAATCCATTTTGAAAATAAATTCATTTAGTGTAGGAAATTGCGGTTTTATTGCGCAGAATGTCAATAATATTAAATGATTTCATTGGCATTTTAAAATGACATTTAAATGATATTTTAAAATGTTTACTATTACTTACGTCAAGGTTTGTTACCTTTTAGGGGCTGTTTGTGTCAATTTTATACTGTTTCATGAACGCCGATGTAAGTATCTTCAATGATAATTAATATTTTCAACTTATTAAAAATTATCTTTTTTCAAGCTCTCATCCTACGATTCGGCGTGAAGAGGTAAAATGTTCAAGTCAATTCTGTACAGTCAATATTGATACTGAATAAATATCGGATAATATAAGTGTGTGTATCAAACATACATCCATATCAATGTTGAGCAAATTTTGATTGCAAGAACAATTAAAGATTAACAAGTAATTAGTTGGTGAATGTAACCACAACAACTAACAATTCATCAATTGTAATTCTGGAAAATTGCAATTAGCAATTATTTAATCGTTAACTGTAGCAGTGACAATTAACAATTCCTTAATTGTCGATGTTTTGTTAATTTTAATTTAAAATTACAATTAAACACTTTTTTATTCGTCGTAAGTCTAAGACTTACAGCTTAATTTTTCAAAATCCTTACTAATTTCGTTTTAATGCATAAAGTTAATTATTAGTTTAAATTGCTTCATAAAACAACTAAAAAAGTTTATTGTACTTATTTTAATTGTGAGATACAATTGACATACGTAAATCAAATTAATTTAATTGCAAGATGCAATTAAAAGTTCAATTGCGATTAATTTGATTGTATTTAATTTAATTGCAATGACTTTTTTCGTCAATTAACAAGATAATTTACAAATTAATTTATTAATAAATATCCAACACTGACCAATATTCACCGAAAAGACGCATATTGCGTATAATCGTATAATTCACAATCTATGTTGACTCAGTTTATTGATGTTTCTGAAATGGGTAAAACTTATGGAAATATATATCGAATTAACTAGTTAAAATGGATTTACCTTCATATATACTTGAGTTTAGTTATAACACGGCAGTGGGTGATAAACACGAATCCCTTTTTCTGAAAAGTGCTATATATTTTCTTCGGTTTTATTCAAAATTATAGTAACTAATGATTTAAATAGCTTGGAAATATTGAAACAAAGTACGACAGGCTTGGATGGTTTGCTTACAATTCTATTACAATTCTAATTGAAATATTTTAAAAATGATCAAGTAACGTGACTTAACCCTTTTAGTTCCAATGACAATTGGGCATCATCTTTTTAGAATTTTTTTTTCTGATCGCCCATCGCTATTTGTGATATCAAAAAGCAC